>LT727941.1:238522-318966 GCA_900157175.1 Oithona nana
AAAATGGCGGACGCATCTGACATACTTTATAATTACTGCTTTACTTTTGAGATAGTAATTTTGGCTTAGAATGTTTAAAAAGAAAAAGGAAAAAAAAAAAAAAGAAAAAGAAAAATTCAAATTTTCTCGTCAGATCAAAGTTGTCAACAGCTATTTAACTTTCTTATTTTACCTTGGAATCCACAAGCTGTTACATCAGCGCCTTGTGAAGAGGTGGCTTTGCCTTTCAGTGAGACAAATGGTTCAAGTTTGTCTTTGTGTACGTCATATAGAAAAACGTAGGGAAGTTTTTTGAAGCGTCCAACACAGCATGGAAATCTTGGCACTTTTCGTTCTGTAGACTCAATAGACTTTGAAAGCTTTATTTTCAATGGTTGTCTATTCTCTATATCACTGTCAATCCACATGTCAAGAGCAGAAAAGGCATCACTGGGTTCACGAATAAGCAAATGTTCATGTGTCAGCAAAAAATGGAGCTCTTTGGACGTTAGCTTATTAAGCATTTTAGAATCAATGACGTTGCTAAAGTTCTGCAAAAGAAATTGCGTTGCTTTGCTGAACAAATCTTCAGACATCAGGTGCAGGGAGGCTTTGAAGACATCAATCACATTTTCAACTGACAAATGACTGATTACAAAACGACTGCAAATCTGCATCAATGTAACAATTTGTAGCATTCCAGCGCATTCCAGATAATCAAAAACACTGGTTTCGTTCAAGTCACTGATTTCGCCTTTTTCTAGAAAGACAAGAATATTTTTCAACATCTCCGATTGAATGCCTTGTAATTTGACGGCGGAATCAGTACTTTCTGCAAATGCAGAACTGAACATAGCACCTGAAACAGCGATGAAAAGTGTCATTTTTGGAAAACGTCACTACAATTAATCTTAAACTCACGAAAATATTCACTCTTTGCGATCAACAATTTTTTGGATGCTTCCACACGTATCCACTCGGTTTCATCAACACCATCTTGTAACAGTAGAATGACTGTATCATCATCAACATTATCCATGACGAGCTGGAAAAAATAGCAAAGAAAATTTGGTCAGTTTCAATCCAAAGTCCTTGAAATCACTAGATTTGCAGTTTGCAAAGACTTTATGAATGATTGTATGCTGGAAAATAGTATTGAAGGCAGAGTTCGTCTTTGACAAGGCACAAATGCAGCATTTTTTTATTGATAAAGCTAGCTACGCATCTCTTTGCTCCAATATGATCGGCGGCCAAAAACGAAGATAACTTTTTCAATTCACACTTGACTTCCACGACGGCATTTTCTTTGTCTTCCAATGCTGAAATATTGTCCAATGCTTTGAAGAATTTGAACTTGGTGCATAACTCGGCCTTCTCCGACTTGAGCACCATTTCTAACTGACCAGACTGAGGAGCAATGAAGGTGGCAAAATGTCCCAAGTGTTTGTAACGATCGGCAAAGTGCTTGAGCTGTTTCACATCCACTTGCATACGAACAATCTCTTCCGTAGGCAAAATTTTTGGTTCCTCGAAATCAGACCAATCTTTTCTAGGAACTGGAGTCACGGGGATGTCATGAATACATTGCCTATTGCCAGCCATATCGATATAGAAAGAGAGGCAAGCTTGCTCATGCTTGCGAGTTAGTTTGACTTTGACACATTTGACAGTACTGACGGCACTTTTCATGGCTTGACATAAAGATTGTGACATCAGTACATGTGGAATTTCCAAGTAGATTTCCGGATCTTCGTTGGTCACACCCTCGAGAATATACTCGGCAAAGAAGTGTTCCACCCTCATTTGACACCACATTATTCCACTATTCACACAAGGATCCATGTAGATGAAGAAGAAATGGTCTTGCGAAAGACGGAGTATTGAATGCTTGGTAGCCTTAGGTACGGATGACATCGCGTCATAAAATTGACGAATTGTCGGAGGGTCGTACATTTTTGCCCTAAACTTCATTATTTTTTTTCTTTTTTTTCACGATTTACTTTTTCTACGCGTCAGGAAAAAAAAATTTTTTATTTCACTTTGAAACTCTGTCTTTAGCGGCAAAAAATAAACAAATTTGCGAATTATTCTTTTTTAATTTTTAACCTCAACTTGCCAAATAATGTATCAAAATGCCAAAATCGTGAAGCTTGATATTGCGTAAACTCTGGAAAACATTTGTGACGCATTTTGTTTTGTTGGTGATGTATCATTTGACTTTAAAATTTAGGAAAGAAAAATGAAAGTTTCGTTTTTCTTTTGAATTTTGATAATAAAATAAGCGATTGTGAGTATTTAACAGCTAAGTGATGGGATTTCAATCACTACCGTCTTGGAATGGTCGTAGACATTTACCCTTTGCTAAAGGTCCGTTTCTTGTTGGAACAGCAGACTTGAAGACCAAGTCAAATTTGCTCATGCGTTGCTTCTATCCAGTAGCAAATTCAGAAGAGGACATCAAAAATGAGAGCAAAAACTGGCCACTATGGTTGCCCGAGACTGGTAAACCTTTGTCTTACATTCTATTATTTAAATAGTGCGTTAATCTTATCTACCTACTTATTTAGAATATGCCGATGGTTACTTGAAGTTTAAATTTTCAAACCTGCCTAAATTTCTGGGAGGCATCTTTACTTGGCTGATTCATAACCCTCGCTGCCCTACAGTTCACAATTTAAGAGGAGTTACTGCAAAGGACAAAGTTCCCACGGTCATATTTTCACATGGTAAGAATTAAATCAATCTCACAAATGGCATCATCCTCTTAAAACCACTTTAAATTAAATAGGGATGGGAGCTATGAGGACGACTTATTCCGTACTATGCTCAGAGCTGGCTTCTAATGGTTTCTTCGTCGCTGCCGTTGAGCATAAGGACGGATCTGCATCAGGTAAAACATACTTATCTTATGGAGCCAAGAAAAATATGAAAAATTGTAATTTCGTCTCAATTGTGGGTGCCGGTGCGGCACGGCACGGCTCGGCACGGCACAGCCTAGTGCAAAGATATTTACATACAATTTTTGGCTCTAAACGTGTCTATTAATTTAAAGATTCTATCTAATAGAATATCTTTTGTGTAGCTACTATCAATATTGATGGAACGTGGACTTACGAGCGAAAAATAGATTCAAATGAGAATGAATATGAAGTTCGTAATGATCAAGTCACTCAAAGGGTTACAGAATGTGAAAAAACTTACAGTTTGCTAAATCGACTAGCATCACTAGCTGCTTCAGGAGGTGAGGAAGATTTGAGTGACTTGCACGAACCTCCTGGCAAGGAATTTCTCGCTTCGCTGAAATATCTTGATTTGGACGACAAGTGCTATATTTCTGGACATTCATTTGGCGGAGCAACTGGTAATTACTTACACGTTTTATTCAAATACATCTATTCAAATAATAAAAAAATACAAATATTTTTGCAGGTTTGAAGGCTATGTATACATCTAAGTAAGAATATTGTTTTTAGCGCTAAAATTCAAAGACTTTGGTGAGTTGGTCATTTTGCATCTCTTTGTTTTCAGAAAACGTGACGATGGCACCCAAATGTTCAAGAAAGCAATTTTGTACGACTCTTGGTAAAGACAAAAAAGGATATTTTTGAAGATGAATACGTGACAATTATCTTTTCTTTCTTATTAGGCTATTTCCAATTAGAGAAGAAGCGGCGGATTTAGTTAAGAAACACAATACCGATACCGTAGACGTTCTCTTTCTCAATTGTCAAAAATTTCAAAGCCGAAATAATTTAGCCACCATGAAACATTTTGAAAAACTGAATGGAACAAACGGATTGAGCAACATTATCACACTACGCGAAACAATGCACTACGCTCCTTGTGATATTCCAACGGTGCTGATGGGATCACGGGCTCGACTTCCTTTTTCTTGGCTATTTAATTTCAATTCTAACACCACCAGTATGGATCAACATGGAGAAGAAGAGGCATTGCCTGCTTGGAAAAGTCTTGGTTTATGCAGTGACATAGGAGAAAAATATTTTTCTGATTCCAATCTAAAGCAATGCTTGGAAGAGCACCATCGCTATTTGATTTACGGGACTGATTATTTACCCCAAGCATGAGACACACGTTTGCTCATCGATCGTTTCCTATCAGTAAAACGTTTATATCATCAACTACCCAAAATGTAAACATGATCAAATAGCAACACTCACTTGCCTAACTGCCTCGCCCTAGCTCTTATCAGAAACAGTTCAAAGCTGTTGTGTACTATGTATAGTATGTGGTTTTTTTTGTAAAATAGTAGAACAGTGTGCATTCATTCATTGGTACGTCTTGACTTTGCCCCATTAACTTGGTGACGTCATTCACTGTTCAATGAAGAAGCCTCGCAGGTCCAAGTTTTCTTAGAAAAACGAGAAGACTTTCTTGGAGAGTCTGTAGAAGCCTCCGTTGCAGGCACCAGTCTCATCACGATCCGTGAGTCATCTTAAGCCGCCGGCCCAAGGAACATCGGAGCGGCCGCTGTCCAATCAGCAAAAGATCAATCGTTTGACAAGTGCTGCATTGTCACTTACTACTTCTACGATTGCGCCTTCGGAGGCGGCCGAGGCGGCTTCGTTGTGAGAAAGCAGCCTTGAAAGGCGCGAGAGAAAGGCCAGATGCGCGCTATGCTCCTTGTACTCGCTGATATCTGCACAAACAGTCGAGTTAGAGGACCGCAGCCGGGTGAAGAAGAAGTTGCGCGGCGGCGGCATCGGCTTGAGAAGAAGCAGCAGCAGGATTAGAATTTAATGAAAATTACACTTCTATTTGAAAGCCACCTTGAACTGCAAGTTTTAGTACGGCGTTGCCTCCGAGGCTGACGACGTCAGATAGCGCAAAGCCGACTACTGTTGTCTATGACACATATCTGGGCTGTAATTTTTCAAGGACAACATGGACTAATCAGTGATAAAAAAGAAGTATACTAGTTATGGCATCATCTTCGGAAAACGGTCATATGTGGAAATCGGTCACAAAATGGATTACTTCTCTCGAAGTTTTGCCTCCCAACAAAATAAACTCGTGTCAGGATTTGGCATACAGTCTCAGGGATGGAGTGATTCTTTGCCACATTGCTAGCCGACTGGACGAGGCGAGCATTAGCTTGAAAAGCATCAATCATAAAACACAAATGGCACAGTTTCTCTCTTTGCAAAACATCAGGCTTTTCCTCAACGCTTGCAAGGTTGCATTTGGGCTCAACGAGTCGGAGCTCTTTGATCCCTCAATGTTATGGTTGGTATTTCTCTCCTCAAGCAAAGATGATCTATTCCAGATAAGTATACTGATTTTCATTTCCTTTACAGGGATTTCTCTGACTTTGGCCAAGTTCTTCAGACGCTATTTTTACTCTCCAAAAGTGCGCCAGTGGTTGCTGCAAGACCTGACATTCAACCTTGCCAAGCTTGGCTCAATCTCTCGGAAGAAGAACAAGATGAAGAAGCCATATACAACACACTGGAGGCTGAAGCAGATGAAGACACCTACCAGGAGTTCTATTATAAGCATGGTGGCAGCAACAATTATGGCTACGTGTGGAACTCTGACCTGCGAAACCAAGAGCAGTCGTCTACTCGATGCCAACAGGCGAGGAGTCGACGAAGAAATTATGCCTATTTGTACTACAATGATGAAGAAAAAGAGGAGGAAATCTATGCGGATCTCGGCTTGGTGAAGAAAACTGCAGCATCTGCCAGCAACTCGTCAAGCTCGCATCATGACCAAGCTGCTGCCAAGTTGCAAAACACTTGCGCTGCTCGATTAAAGGAGGATTGGCGATTCGAACCCAGAGAAAAACGGGATTTTTGCCTGATGGAACTTTTAGAGACCGAAGCCAATTACGTGGATGTTTTGAATCGGCTGAGGAAGAATTTCATCCGGCCGATCACCACCATCAAAGAAAGCGATAAGAAGATCATCTTTATGAACATCAAGGAACTGGGAGACATACATACCGCATTTTTCACGGAGCTATTTAATTGCGTCAAGCTTGAGCAGCACTCATCTTCTCCGGGTTCATCAGTAACAGCAGCAGCAGCAGCAGCGGGACGACACTCTCTCAAATTAGGCGATGTTTTTGTCGAATTCAAAGAAAAATTTCTCAAATATGCCGATTATTGTGTGGGTTTGACTCATGCGCAAATGACTCTGGAAAACCTGTGTGCTGAAAACAAAGAAGTGGAAAAAGAGGTAATAAATAGTAAATACATACAGTACTGTTCTTGAGGATGATAAGCAATTTATTTTCCAGATAGAAAGATGTGAAAATATGGCCAATGCCAAACGAATTCTTCTGCGTGATATGCTAGCAGTACCCATGCAGCGGATCCTCAAGTACCACTTGCTTTTACACGTGATGGTCAAAGCAACTTCTGAGCAGCATGATGACTACCGCAGTTACTTGCAAGCTCACGAGGCCATGATCGACGTGGCCGAATACATCAACGAAGCTAAGCGAGACTCTGAACTTCTCCATAACCTCGACGTCATCCAGAAAAGTATCGCTTCACTGGAGATGCCAAGCAACTCCAGCCTCAAAGATTATGGTCGCCTGCGCAAAGACGGGGAACTAAAGGTTCAGAGTCATGACACTGGAACAGGCAACAAATTACGGACGCGTTACATCTTTCTTTTTGACAAGTTGATTCTAATGAGCAAGTCAATGCGCGAGGACAACTACAAGCTCAAAGAATTGCTAAGGGTGTCGGACTACAAAGTTCAAGATGTTCTCACTGATAATAACAGTAGCAGCAGCTCAAGCAACAACGCTGCTGTCACGACGACTGATGTCGTTCTAGCCGCTGGAAGAAGGATTGTCAGGAGGAGAGATTCGTCGCGCTGGACACACTCATTTCTACTTGTTCATGCGGATAAGACAAATTGCTTCACTTTATTTTCTCGGACCGCTGAAGAGAAGCGGAAATGGATGGATGCTTTTCGAGAAACCTATGGCAATGCTCATCTCAGCAAAAACATAGACAATGGTCATGATCTACACATGACGACCTTTGACAAACCCACCAACTGTGCCATTTGTGCCCGACTTTTGAAAGGTCTCTTTTTCCAAGGATACAACTGCCTAAAATGCTCGCGATCTGTGCACCAATCATGTGCTTCCAATTTACCTTATTGCTCGCTTTTAGAACCTCCTCTCATTCCTCCTAGACCTTCTTCCATGCAGCTTCCAAGCGTTATGCACAATGGCGACTCACTGGATGAAGGTCGTGATTCGGCAGATGACCTAGAAAGTCGGTCTTTTTTACCTCGTCAGGGAAGTGACGGATCAAATACTTCGCTAGTTATGGCACCTCCATCATCCCTTCCATCTGCTTCTGTGACCACAAATACGTTTTCCAGGTAATTCAAAGGTCAAATAGTAATGACATTAGCATTTGCAGTGTTTGCTACACAAATAGTACTAAGTCTGTCAACAGTAGGTTTATGGCTTCTATCATAAAACCGTTAGTGTACCTTTCTTTCTCTCTCTCTACAGTAGGGTTACGCATCCGGATTACATCAATACGCGATTAGAAGACCACGTGTGGTATGTCGGAGACATGAGCCGAGATGAGGCTAATGCCCGACTCAACTTTTACCCTTCGGGTGCATTTCTTGTCAGATGTGGGCGCCTTGGATATGCTTTATCCCTCAAGACTATTTCAGATGTCAAGCACATGAAAATAGATAGCAGTGATAGTGGCGCCGAGGATGACAATGTACCAAGGAACAGAAACACCTTTTACTTTTCGGAAAATCGCCGATTCTTCAGCATCGTTGAATTGGTAATAACAAAGCAGGGGCTCTTCTTCTGCCTGGACTATTTCTACTTTATTAAGCACGGCGTATTGCAATGCCAAACGTAGTAGTACATTTTGCACAGTGCCTGTAATGCTGGACTACATATTGCATTGATGTACAATGTACATATTACAATGTCATACATATTGCATTGCGAAAGGAGGTGTCTCTCATTTTTGAATAGGTAGTTCAAATTGAACCACGAATGTCGAATTGAAACCTTTTGCTCGTGCTTATGGACTGAATGTATTCAGTCTTGTTCCTTTTTCAGATTGCTTGGTATTGTCGCAACTCCCTAAAGGAATCGTTTCAAGGGTTAGATACTATCTTACAATTTCCTATCGGCGAGCTAGCCTATGTCGAAGCAGTGTATGAGTTTAGGCCATCCGACGAAGATTTGAATACTTTACCATTAAAGGTGGGAGAACGTCTGGCTGTCATCGATAAGCTGAGTGACGATACTGGTTGGTTCAAGGCTCACAAGGATACTCCACAAGGCACGAGGATTGGTTACATTCCAAAAACATTCGTAGTCGAGCTTTGTCCTTATTGAAAAAAAATGGCCATTTATGTCTCCCATTTGTCAGTTTTGCATGCAATTTTACAATTTAATTAAGTCATTAAAAAACCGTGATACTATAATAATGTCTAATGATTTAATTCAGCATTGATACTAATCCATCAAAAAATTTTGAGCGGTCTTCCGTTTTAAGTTGCACAGCATATGCGTCAAAGTAGTCCATAAGGTATCTGGATCCTGTTCTTTTAGCCGCTTGCTCGAAAGCTTTGCCCATAAGGTTTTTTCTTGAAGAGTCGTTGAGGGGAGGAACACCCATGATGAGACATTTCCCGGTCTCTGATTCTAGCGGAGCGGAAACGACAAGGGGTAGCGACTGGACCTTTTTGCCCCCCGTCATTGTGGCGTGGGCTTTCAGTGTAGCCTGAGCTAGCATGGCAAGGAGGTTAGGTTGCCCAAATGCATTTGAATCTGGTGTACCATCTTGGATAACTGCGTAAAAGAATGGACCAGCACAAACAATTGTCCTCAAATCTAAAAAGGTCTGCACTTGTCGCATGATTAGAATTAGTCTTTCTTTGGCCTTTTCTATGCCGGTTTCTAAGACTTCAATTTGGCCCCTGGATAGACTTTTTATGGCTTCCAAAAAGTTGTGGGTTGAATCGTTCAATGGGTTGGATTCTTGATTGGGTGCTGCCAAAGCCTGAAGAAAAACGGCATTTTCATTTTTCAGCATTACAAATTCCTAAAGCTATTTTCTTACCGATGAGCGATTTTCAAGGATAGCGATGACAGCGTAAACGACATCGGCTGCACAAAATCTATGGCGGAATCCAAAAGATGAGGTGAAGGAATTAAAAGTGATGTCATCTAGGCCGTATTTCTCGGCCTTTTCTTCAAATATGGCTCTGACATCGGTGCGAAGGCCTAAATCCATTGTAGCAAACTTTTGCTTGCACTGCACTATGGGAAGCCCCAATTCTGCAAGGAATTCACTCAACTTTTGCTTTCCTTTCAACGTCCAAATCTTGAACTTTGAAGCTGTGTAAATAGAGTGTTGCAAACTCTCGTAGAGGCTCCAATGTCTGTACAAATTCAAATTGAGCTCTTTCTGATAGCTCAATCGCATGCTTCCCACCGCTTTGGTTACTTCGGAGTTCTCTGAGGAGCCGGCAGAGGAGGAGCTCGGAGCAACCGAAAGATTGAGCCTTGAAACATGGTCACGCAACTTGTCAGAACCAATGATGTACTTGTCAGCTTGACTTTTGACCATCATCAGTTGTTCCGTATGTCCAACAATGGCCCACCAGAGTAAGTCGTTGTTATCACGGGACATTTTCCATGCCAATTCGTAAAACAGAAAAGCCGTTGAGATTCCAGTGTAGCTAAATTGTTGGTATTCAAAAAGAATCCGTCCTCGATCTTCTTCCCATAATCTGAGATCCCGTCTTTTCATAATGGATTTCTCGTCAAAACGACTCTTCTTATTGCTGCAAAGGGGAGAAAAGTTAAGAGTACCTTAAAAATTGTGAGTAAGGGGCTGTAATAAACCTGTAGTCACTGTTTTCGTCACTTTCCGAAGAATCATCGTTATCATCCCTGCCAAAGTCGTTTCCTTCACCATCGCGAAACACATCCTCATACTTAGGTATTTCTTCTATGTCCTCTGGCAATGCCAAGAGCCTTATTTGTCCATCATTGTAGGCATTGCAAACGTCAATGGGTCGATGAGAATCGGCTACAAATATGACAAGATCCTCCGGAGGATCCAAGAAGTCCACTAGATCAACTGAAGCACCGCAGTTTACCAAGACCGCATATCGAACTCCAGAGTCTTCACCACTGTTGTCCTCAAACGCACGGATCAAGTCTGCCTTGCCTTGGACTGGCACTAAAGTGTACTGCACATTATCACATTGAAGAAGTGTTTGAAGAATCTTTACGGCACAAACCGCATCAACGTCTAGATTGGCAATCAGTAGAATGCGTTCATGTTGTAGAACGTCGAAAAAGTCTTTTCGGATGTCTGAGACAAACATTTTGTCCAAGAAAGTTTTAAAAAAGCCTTTGGAAATTCATTCTGTATTCTGATTTCTATAATCTCTTCAAGAATCAAGACTTCGAAGTTCGAAGTAAGTTCGACTCAGTTTTTCGCGGTTTGTTTTTGTTGTTTCATAATTGTACATCAACAACACTTTTTGAGGCATTTCTTTTCTAAATAAATCATACAAAGATGATTCAACTGTTATTTAGAATCATTTAAAACTAAATCCATAGCTATTGTAAATGCAAGAAGAAATAAAAATATTTTTAAAAACATTTTTAAGCGATATTGTATGACATTTTAGAGTAGTTATGTTGACATTCTAGCTAGACTTAGTTTCGGAACCAGGTAAAAGTTCTCAACAGTAGTTCCAACGCCATTTTTGCCTGCTGTCGTGTAGGCAATTGAAAAGCAAATCGTTTTCGGTTCAGAAAAAGAAAAGAGAAAATTCGATTGGAATGAGGAATATTTCATAGAATATATTTGAACTTGCCTTAGAACTTTTTCGAGGCATATGAATGTAATCACTGCATTACACTGTGTGGTGAATAGTGCCTACGTTGATTTGATAAAGGTGACTTATTTTACAACAGGAGTTCTGTTACAAAACTGGGTTAAGAGATTCAACCTTTGACTAAAGGAACCTGAATTCGTGACATTAACGCCTTCCCTTTCAGCCTTGGGATTTAGGTTTTGATGGTCACTAGCAGCACATCGTTGTCTTTTTCTGTTCAAAATTTTGAAGCCAGAAAGGCATTGTAATTGCGTTTAAGTTGCACCTGTCACACCTTTTCTGTCTTTATAGATGCCTCGAACCCGGAGGAGGCCACGATCTCCGTCGCCACCATCGCGTCGGTCTTCTACCTCTTCTCGGCCGCTGCAGAGAGCCTCACAGGCGTCGAGAAAAAGTAAGCAGGATCAGCAGCATGGCAGTAGTAGCTATCACAAAGAATCTAAGAGACGCCGCTTGGAAAGGCAGCAAAAGTCCTCTAGTGAGAGTGATTCTGGCTCCAGCTCACTTTCCTCACGTCCTTGTCTACAGCAAAAATCTTCCAATAATCGTAGTCAGAAAAGCAGTCGAAATTCCTCCAGACTACCCCTTATTCCTTCACAAAACAACGCTGTTTCGGTGATTGAGGATGACTCCGAAGGCCACTTGGTATATTCTCCTGGCGATGTACTACAGAATCGTTTCAAGATCATGGCCACCTTAGGCGAGGGCACTTTTGGGAAAGTGGTCAAAGTGAAAGATCTGTTCAAAAATGAAGTGGTGGCCTTGAAAATTATCAAGAATGTCAAGAAATATCGTGAAGCGGCCAAGCTGGAAATCAATGTGCTTGAAAAACTGTCTAAATATGATCCTCGTGGGAAGTTCAGATGTGTGCAAATGCTAGATTGGTTTGATTACCACGGCCATGTATGCATCGCTTTCGAAATGCTGGGCTCCAGTGTTTTTGACTTTTTGAAGGATAATAACTACGAACCCTACCCCATTGACGCAGTACGTCAAATGTCATATGAAATAATAGTTGCTGTGAAATTCCTCCATGATAACCGACTCACCCACACCGACCTCAAACCTGAAAATATTCTATTCTTCGACTCAAGTCATGACATTGTGTACGACCCGAAAAAGAAGCAAGGTAAAAGAATAATCAAGTACTATTATAAAGAAATGTTGACAGTTTTAATTTTTCTTCCTCAGATTTTCGGTACGTACGAAATGCCGAGATACGTTTGATAGACTTTGGCTCTGCCACTTTCGACCATGAACACCACAGCACAATAGTCTCGACCAGACATTACAGGGCACCAGAAGTGATCCTGGAATTAGGATGGGCCCAGCCCTGTGATGTTTGGAGTGTGGGATGCATAATTTTTGAACTAGCTATGGGCCATACCTTATTTCAAACTCATGATAATCGTGAGCATTTAGCCATGATGGAACGAATCCTTGGACGTTTGCCCACCCGAATGTGCCTAAAAACAAGAGTCAAGTATTTCGATAATCGAGGAAAATTAAAGTGGGACGAGAAATCTTCCAGCGGTCGCTATGTCAGAGACAATTGCAAACCACTCCATCGCTACGCTGACAAACCCCCGAGTGCTTGTGACGACGCAGATGCTTGGGAAGAGATGTTTGACCTGATTGGCAAAATGCTCATATATGAACCTAGCAAGCGACTAATGTTATCTGAGGCCTTGCGTCACAGCTTCTTCTCTGACATGAAAAACCAAGCATACTCTCGATCCTCTGACAGCAGCTCAATTTCTCGGTGACAGCGATCTTCAACTTCATCCAACTCCTCCTCTTCCTCGATCTCAATTCTGCCAAATTTCAATTACAATTTGGAACAATTTTTCCAAAAAGGCCACAACATTTTAAAGGAATGATGCTGTGCAATGCCAAAGAACATTCTTTTTATAATTCCAAAGCAGCGTTGTCCTTCTCAGGAGATACACCCCTACCAAAGTCATTGGTGTGCAAAACCAAGTGTGTATGTGTATTGATTGAATCTCTGATGCGATCATGATAAGTGAATCCAGGAGAGTGCATCAGCATGCATCACAGCCACCACAACCGTTTGAAGTATTGAAAATTGCTGAAAGAATATGATAATAACACTTCCGCCTTCGCCTCCTCTTAAACAAAAAGTTTAAAGATCCAAATTCTCAATAATGTAGCTACTAGATTTGAAGTACACCGCATAAATTCACATTATTTTCTTTGTTTTTTAAAAGTATGGTCGTACAACGATGTGCTGCTAGGGACACACTGCTGGTTGTGTGATTGGTCTGGGGCAATTTCTTTTTCAGTAACTTTATTGTCAATCAACAATTCAATTCAACAGAGATTTGACGACGACGTGTCTTAACAAAGTGCCATAGGCAAGTAAAAATGCACGTTGTAAATTGTGTCAAAAATACTTGTAGGTTTTGATTACTATTCTTTGTGTGAGGCCAATACAGCGGCAACTAGAGCTGCTCCTCGGCCGGATCCGTCCGTGCTTAACATGAGGTCGAATTTGTAATCGACACCCATCTGAAATAGAAATAAGACTATCAGCTTTTGCTTTCACTACTGATCCCGTGGCTGCTAGACAGAAATTACCAACTGACTGATACGAGAGCGCATGATGTTTGGAAAGTGGGGATGGTATCTAAATACAGAACCGTCAATGGCTACAACCACGTCATGATAATCCATCTTCTTCAACAAGGCCGCAATCTAAGAAATATTTTTTTTTCGTAAAAAATGGGAATGAAGGCAAAAGCATTTAACACTTCCTCCTTTACAATAACGTAGCTACTTACTCCGGCGGCCGCCATAAAGCCAGCTCTTCTGGATACCAATTCACAGATCATTCGTGTCGCCTAGAAGCAAATTCGGTAAATACACACATGTAAAGATACAAATGAAAATCGAAATCATACCGAACAGTCTTCGTCGGACACACGTTGATCAGGTCCAAAGAGCTCGTGGAAAACACTCCTGCAGCGTGAAAATTCTCCCTAAAATTACGATAAATTCTGCTACTTGTTTCAAACATATTAAAGTGCAATGAAATATACTACTTACCACTGGATCTGACTCAATTTCCGAGAGAAATCTTGTCGGGAAACTTCCTTGCTTTTGCAAGAGCGGTTCCACGTTGATATTACTAAACATCAAACCTTCCAGGACCATATCGACCAAAACCTGACGAGTAAGTTCGCCCATGTACATTCCCGAGATCATTTTTTCGAAAGTTTGCTTGCCCGGATTTAGAGATCCTGCATCAACGGCCTCGTCCCACTTGGTTCGAATAAAGTCGAGTTCTTTTTTGTCTCCGAAGGCTGCAAGTTTTGTTCATTAGTCATCGTAAATCATCTTATCAATACGCTAGGACTCACCTCCCCATTCCGTGTTGATGATCATGTGACCTTCTTGCTCGTCCAAATCCACGGTTTCAATGTCCTTGATTTCTTCAAGGTAACATGCATTGGTACCTGTTCCAATAATCAATCCAATGCGACACTTTGTTTCTTTCCAAGCACAAGACATTAGACAACCTGTGGTATCGTTCAGGATTGCGCAGACGTCAATCTTGACCGGTGATGGGTGACGGTCTATTGCTTCTTTCAGCAAGGCAACGACATCTTCACCTTCCACTCCGGAACAGTTGAAGCCTTTAGTCCAGTTGGTAAGAATCTGAAATGAAGGTTTTTGTGGTTAGACTGTTGAGTGTTGATGCCGATGACTTTCATCAGTACTTACTCCTGTTGCAAGCCCTTCTTG
The DNA here is from genome assembly GCA_900157175.1 of Oithona nana. Taxonomy (NCBI): domain Eukaryota; kingdom Metazoa; phylum Arthropoda; class Copepoda; order Cyclopoida; family Oithonidae; genus Oithona; species Oithona nana. The sequence goes on from LT727941.1 coordinate 253,151, forward strand.
ACGACAGGGAAAACTGAATGTGAATCCAAGGGGCAAAACTTCATCATGAAGACCATTTTCTGCGATGAACTTTGAAATGCAATCTGCGATATGGTCAAAAAGTTCATTTCCCGTTCCTGTCATGATCTTCTTGGGAATAGCAAAAATTTTTGACTCCATGTTAAATTTTTGTTGGTCGCCAATCTCAACCAGTAACACACGAAAATTAGTTCCGCCCAAATCCAGCGCCAAAAACCGACCAGTTTCATTTCCAGTAGGTAGTTCATTAACGTAAGTAGGAAAACATTTGACCGTGGCTTCACCATGGTTTGCCTTAGATAATCCTTCGTTGATTGCCACTCTTAATCGTTGTTCAACAACATGAATGTGATCATTATTCACGATCAGATCACGACAAAGATCTTCAATCATACGCCTGGTTTCACTAATAATTCTGAAAATTTAAAACAATTAAAAATGGAGGATCTTTTAAATGTAACTCTTGCATTTCTTACTTGGGTTTGTAACTCTGAATAGTAATGCTTTCCATCCGCTTCAAGCCAGGGTGGTCTTTAGGCGGCGGCTTCCAATTGGCATCATGAGATCCGGATCCGGAGTTTCCTGACATTTTGTAATTTGTTTTCTATTTTGTGTCACTATTGATTTGACAATTTTTTAAATGAGGAATTGAGGAACCAGAAATAACAATATTTTGTGTTGCTATGTTTTGACAAATTTTTTCCAATAATGTGTAACCAGAAATGACAAAATTTGGTTTCGAAATAAACGATTGACCTTGATTGACCTTCGTTGAGAAAATGACCGATGTAAGGTCTGCTTTGTGTAACAATTTCAAAACTTTATCGTCAAAATTTTTTATTTTACCAGATTACAATTTTCCACTGATAAAAACGCTAATGACGAAACTCAATGCAAAAGTTATTATGACTTCTTGTTCCTAGGAGGTATTGTTTGGAAGTGCGGTAAACTTTGGAAAGCAAGCCGAACATCGGATTGGGTCGAAGAAGGTTCTGGCCGTTCTGCGCATGTACGACAGTCCATAAAGAGGAAAATGACCGTACTCCTATTTCATCATAGCCAATTCAAAGTTCAAAGCACATGATTTTATTGCTCTTTTACACTTTTCCTTTGTACGAATGATAATGTTTGTAATTGGAGTAGATATGCTTGAACATTTCTTGTTGGCCTGGTGGAAGAACAGTTGACAGGTACTCTACAGAATGATTGTCTATAGAGTCCAAAAGTTTGTGAATCCCGCGGAGAATATTTGATCGGACGTGTGGGTAAATAGTGTTCTTTTGGAAGCAATTCATTACGTCACCGATAAAATAAGGCACCACTCTGCCAAACTCTTCTCTTAGTTTGCGTATATGATCACATAATCGATCGAAGTAATGAGCTAGTGTAACTAATTTCTTGATATCTGTCGGTTGCAAATTCCGTTTTTGATTGGCAGCCATGGAAAGGCTCTCGATCAAATTTCTCACCACTCTTATAACAATTGGGATACGAGCCACTACCACAGCCGATGGTCTTTTATGAAAAGCCGTTGAAAGGATTTTGTACACAGCTTCCCACTCTTGACAAAAGTTTACAAGTTGATCATTGACAAGCAGAATTCTAAAGTCAATTTGGGCTACGTGAGAAACGCAAAGGGATTCTGCTTCCTTGTAGACCACAGGCTTGTCTAGGTCTAAAAGTGATCGATACATCTCAAGCATTGGTGCCGGATGAGCGCATGGAGAAACTACCAACATGGTGGACAACACTTTTTCCAGAGCCTCCCTCCGCTTTGCATGAGTTTCCTCCGTGGGCATTTTACTCTCCGCCAGATACTTCCAATTGTTCCAATATGCTGAATCCGTCATTGTCGCTTCCAACAACTCGTCAAACATTGTCTGCAAAGACTCTTCTGTGGCATGGGCTGCAGTGACTTGAAAGAAGAGTCGCAACACCTTGGCATCGTCTTCACTTCCCAAATGTTTCAAGTGGATCTTTGAAGAAGTGATTGAGTTCAGTATATCTTGCGGGTTATTCAAATGGCTGTAACAGTTGAGAATGGTTTCCAAAAACTTCCAATTTTCAGTGCAATAGCCAAGTTTTTTGTTCACTAACACTGTCAGCTCTTTCCACTTTTTTGCACTCTGCTCATCTGGACTGATGTTAGCTTGTTTCAATACAATTGAGAGAGCTTTGATGGCAAGCGTTTCATCCTCCATTTCTTTGGCATCACCAGCTAAGTAAGCTTTGGCCATACTCTTGAACAGTGATTTGCACTCCAACCTTTTCTCTTCGTTGGACAAAGAGATTGAAGGTAACAATGTTTCCATGAGGAATATTGACACTTTTAACCAGTATATATCTGATCCTGATGATGTCAATGATTTGTTTTCTAGCAGCAGCGCGTTGACCAACTCTTTTTTTCTTTGCTTGATTTCTTCGAATGGTTTCTGATAAGTAACACTCAGTTTCAGCAGGCTTTGAAGGATTTGATCTTGGTGCTGCTGCCTGCTGGAGGAGCAGGTTTCCAGAATTTCCAAGACTTGCCACACGGACAAATGTTTTAAAATGGAACATGGGCGAAAAGTGGAATTCAGGCTTCGAGCAAAAAGAATTTCGCTTGATTTAATAACAGAGAGTGCAAGAAGACTCATTTTTGCTTCCAAATCTCCATGTAAATGTTCTATTGGAAGTTTTTGTAACATTTCAAGATCTTTTTCATCTGTCACTTCCAAACACTCAAAGGCTTTAGCTACTTCATCCCTGGATGATCCTTTTAGAAGAGCAGTCAAAAACTTGCTTTTTCCTTTTGATTCCCGGGATCTTAACTTGTTAAGGACGCTTTCCATGATAACATCATGAATACGTTCATTTTCCTCGATACTTTCTTCGTCCAAGGAATAGATAATGTGTTCCACATTTTCCTTCAAGTTCTCTGAACTGATGTCTTCTAAATGGACCTTAATCACACCAATTGGCAAAGATGCAACATCATCCCACGTAATTTTTGATCTTTTGACGGGTGCCGAAGAAATAACGCTACTCAGTTTCCTTTTTTGCAACCATGTCACCATCTTGACTTGATCATCGGTTGATCCGTGTCCAATATTCGTTAAAGCCAGGGACATTTCCGCCAAAGCGGTACATATCAATGGGACTTTGAGTCCTTCCGCAAGGCTGGCCGTATTTTTAATTGATGCAGTCACCTTGTCAATAGTGATATCGGGTATGGACTGTTCAACCAGACGAGAGTGCAGCAGAAAGGTCGACATCAAAGAGTCAATGGTGTTGATGTTGAACGGGTCGTTGTTTTTCAAGTGATAATCAAATGTTTTCCAAAGTTCTAAAAGCTGACCGGTTGGAAGCTTTACCACATTGGCCGCAAAACTTTTGAGTATATCTGGAGTCCATGATAGTTTCTTTTCATTGCCTGCTTTTGAGATTGCAATTAGCAAACGAGCTATGAGTTTGGGCAACTGCCGTAAACGTTGGAAAAGAAACAGCAATTGATCCATGTATTCACCCTTCTTCGAGAGATTGAGAGGAGACTTCATGATACCCAACGCAATCGAACCTATTGCAGGCTCAATCACTGAAGGGCTGTACTGAGCTAGCATCAGTATAATGTCGATAGCTTCTTCCTCCAATGCTTCTTGTCCGTTTGATAGGGACTTGACTAAATGTTGCAAATACTTGAGCCAAGGTGTTTCTCGGACCAATATGGTGTTGACATCCAGTTTGTGTTCAATGGAGGTTGAGATTAAAGACTTCAAACAAATCAATCTAGTCTTAAGATCGGCTTTTACCTTAGGCAAAAATACCGTCGATGCTAGGGGAGTAATCTTTAAAGAATCTTCGGATACAGGTGACAATTGAATAATGTCACAACAGACGCAAAATAGTTGGGTCTTGCCATGGTTGCTCATGGCAGTCGAATGAATGGCTGCAGCGTAGAGCATATCAACGGCATGGACTTGATCTGTCGGACTCATGGAGGATATCTAAAAAGTAATTTTAATTCTTTGAACAGTGTGTTTCGAAGAATTTGAAGAATCGTGAAAACTTACCTTATTCATAACGCTTCCCAACAACTCATCACTTTTTGGCTTGCAATCATCTTGGTTTTCTAAAGAAGTTTTCAAAAACAATTCCCATTGCTTGGAGTGGTTTTTAAAAACGCACAAGTTGATTAATTTCAGCACTTTGGGATGCTTTGCTTTGGCAGTAAGGAGTGCAGGTAGTAATTCTTCGTGAAAATTGTTGCCTAGTTCAGATTTGTGCTGACAAGTACTCAAGTGAAATACCATAATATCATCAATGACAAAGTCCCGCTTTACACATTTGCTGGTGAAAAGATTTAGCTCATCCTGGTTTTGAGACATTATGGCCTTCAGATGTTTGTTGCTTTTCAAACTGACAATCATCCATTGCTTAGGAGCGTCAATGCTGTTCAACGTGGATGAGTAGTCAACGATGCAATGCAACAAGTCCCAAATTCGATCTTTGCAAGCAGCAACAAAGGCTGCATCAAATTTTGGAGACTCTGAGAGCCTTAACAGCAAGTCCCACAATTCATAGCCTTCGTCAATGGATTGCGAACATGGGGAGAACTTTTTCAACAGCAATGAGACAAGCCATTGTAAAATATATTCTTCTTTCTGAGGAATATGCACTGCTTTGACAGAAGCCAAGAATGTATTTTTGGCCAGTTTACATTTTTCATCTAGCGGGATTTTCGACTTTAATTTCTTTTCAATGGCGCTTTTCAAGTCCATTTTCGATTATCTTATCGGAAGGATTTTCAGGATTTCGATTTTCTAGACCTTATCCATGTGCTTTTGGTTTTTATTGTTGTTTTCAATTTTTTTTAACGGAATGTTTTCTATTGACGACACGCAACCTTCTTACTCGTTTAATCTCAGATTCAAAAAAGTTGGATTTTTTACGTCAAAATGCATCTGTAAAATTGTTCGCAAAGTTTGAACCAAAAAATTTCTAAAAAATGAAGCATCGGAACATCAGAGCCAAAAATGTCGTTATTTTCAACGAAAATCGCCGACGTGGTGTTGAACGTACTATCGGAACCTTATCAGCCGGTCTGGCCATTCTCTTTGGGATCATCATGCTCATCATTGGCTACACCCGTGCCGAAAAATGTAAAATGTATGTAATCGACTCGCTAACATTCAATAACACTGCAATACCCGGAAACCTCATCAAATGGTACCGCTATACCGGAACACTATTCCTAATATTTGGCTTGTGGGCTAATTTGACACTTGGCGCATGTCCGGATCATGTGCGACACTGCTGTGGTTGTATTGGAACAACGATTTCAGCCTTACTTGATAGCCTCTTTGGAAAAATGGTGCTCTTTGCAATATACCTAATCATCTTCCTATGCAATTTACTTGGATATTTTTGGCTTCACATGGCAGACATGGGTAGAACCGCTGACAATAGTGAGCAACAAGGATCTATCAATTATTGCAGTACTGAAATATGGATTACCGCCCATGCAGTGATTTACTCCTTTTGGATCATGTCTGGAATTTGTACTTTGGTCATATCAGGTCAGATTTTTCGTTTTTTTCGTACACAAGAGTCACGAATGAAGCCTGTCGTCCTGGGACAGAAAAAGAAGGAAAAAGAAAACGCAAAACCACGAAAAACCAAAGCAATGAAATAAATTGAATGAGTTGAATTTATTTTCTTTGTGATTTCAATCAACACTCAAAGAGCTCTTCTGTGATATTCTGGTGGTGCCGTCCCATAATCTTGCACATTGAATAGAGTTGAAGCGTTTTTCTTCATGTGCAGAAGGAAGTCGTGAATGTAATATAAAAGCAATTGGACACTCTTATCGTCCAAAGGGGTGTACGTCCTGAAACAAGGATTACCTATTGTATTTTTGATGCATTATTCCGTAAAGCATGTACTTACAGCATCCCTCCTAACTTTACAAACAGGCGAAGAAAATGGATGGGCCCGTAAAGCTTACACGGTGGCGTGTCCGGATGTTCTTTAAGAATATCTGCATGTTGTTCCTTTTCAAACTTGTACAAAAGTTGAGATCCAAGCATGACATTGAAATATTCATTTAGTCCTGAGGTAACTTCAATAATGGCATTTTCAAAGTGCGAGTCTCTTTTTCCACTGTTTTTTCTCGATTTGATATAATCTTTTATCACTTGATCCACAGTAATTTGAGAGGGCAGGTTGACGAGCTTCCGTTGACGATTCAAATAATCCCAGTCATCAACCAAGAACGGTTTCAACTCATCTGGTATTTTGATTTTGACCTCAACTTTCGAATAAAACTGCTCTTCTGTTTCAACCGTGTCTGGAGGCTTCAAATCTTCGACTTTGACACTTGTACTGGCAGTAGTCCCGGCTTCGATGGAACTGTCATCCTTCTTTTTGCTTTTTGCTCTTCGTGGAGGCTGGGTCGATACTGGAGGAGTGACGGTCACTGGTTCTTCTATCTTTGGAGTTTTGGCTTCTTTGTCATTGACACAAGGCAATGGCGGCGGGGGGACAGGGCTGTCAATCTTTCGTTTGACTGCGTTCTTTTTTGAACGTGCGGTAGCCTCTTGAGCTTTGACCAGATCTCGCTTCTTCTCTTTATTCATCTCAGTGTATTTGAGCATTCGTGCTTCTGGAACCCACTCATCCCAATTTTTGTTCCAGCCATGGTAATGGATAAAGTACTTTGTTTGCTTGTTCTTGGATTCCACTTTTTGAATTTTTGCCTCATAGATTAGAGGGCCATGGAAACAAAAAATCTTTTCACCCTCTAAAAATCGAGGTTGTTCTTCAGGCTCGGATTTATCTGCCATGTTCTGTTGAAACAAGTTCTAAAAGAAAAGAACTAGGAAATCAAAATTCAAGACTTCAACAAGAGTCAAGTCAGAAAGCTTTGTTTGTGTTTTCGAATTTCGGAGTTTAAAAAAACGCGGGAAATTTGAAAATGACGAATTCATAGCACGAACACGAACAACAGGTGAGATTTTTATCAAGAGTCGAAACCCAAGCTTTAGTTTGTCCACTATGTTCAAGAAAGGACTGCTATTTAATTTTCCAAGGCATTATTCCGTCAAAGTCAAGGCTATCCCCGTTCATGCCTCAAATCGTCCTATTAATACGGAAAAGTTACATCTCATCAATCAAAATTTGCATCGACGATTGGGTCCTATCTTTTCCGAACGTTTGGGTCCAGATGTCAACGCCATTTGGATTTCTGACCCTGGGTAAAATAATATGTTGTATTGTAAAATAACCTTTGAGCGTCGTTTTCATTCTTCTTTTTCTATGTAGAATGGCCGAGATGATCTTGCGAAGTGAACCTAAATATCCAATGCATATTGTACCACAATGCTGGCAAATTTTTAATCAGAATTTCAATGTTAAGCGTGGATTATTCTTTTTGGATGGACCCGACTGGTACCAGGTATTTGCATCTATTTTTGTTTTGACAAACTTTTCAAATTTCACCAAAAACTTCAATAATTTTAGATGAGGAAGAAAATGAATCCTATTTTTCTGAAAGAATCTGGTATGCTTCGAGGCCTTGAATTTTCCAAAAGAATCACTGATGATTTAATTCAAAGATTGGTGGATGAAAAAGAAGTCGAGGTAGACAATTTGGAATCAATCTTGCATCAATGGTCTGTGGAATCAACTCTAGCTGCCCTGTATGGATCGACATACTTTCAAACTCGCTGCCAAATAGACTTGAACACTTTTATACAATCAGTGCATGACATGTTTGACAATTCAGCAATTCTTCAAACACAATCGGCATCCATAGCTTGCCAGTCAAACTCAATACCTTGGCAGAACTTTTGTCGATCAGCTTGTGGAGCGTTCGACTTTCTACATGACCATTTTTCAGATACATCCAAACTTGATGATGGAATGATCACATTGATTTCAAACAAATTTGACAACGATGAAGAAGTAGTCTTGAGGATTGTCAATGATTTGATCATTGCTGCAGCAGATACTACATCTTACACTACACTTTGGACCATGTATTTGCTGGCTCAAAACCCTCAATACCAATCCGGAATGAAGGCAAAAGAAGCGTGTAAAGAATCAATGAGATTGTTTCCGGTAGCACCGTTTTTAACAAGGATTCAGCAAGATCCAATTCATGTTGCAGACTATCTGATTGAAGCTGGCCAGTTAGTCTTGATTTCTCTTTACGCCATGGGACGCGACGAGAAGTATTTCCCCGATGCGGATCAGTTCAAACCGGAACGTTGGTTGAGGATCCATACTAAATTGGCAGGTGTACTTCATCCTTTTGCCAGTTTACCCTTTAGTTTTGGCGTCCGTAGCTGTATCGGCAAAAAACTAGCTGAACATCAAATGGAATACTTTTTGTGTGAATTCTTTAAAAAGTTTCGGTTGGAAAGCCATGATGATTCTGTGCCGGAGATGAGAATGAAATTGATAGGATTGCCGGATCGAAAAATGAAATTAAAAAAGATCTTGCTGTAACTTCTTCTTTTTTATATTTACTGTTGTTGTAGTGATATAGATATGCTCTTTTCAGAAACAGAAAAAATTGGGAAAAAATACATCATTTTTTTTGCTGCTGCTGGAATTTTTGAAAAATTGAACACATGGATGGATTATTTATCATGATCTGGATTTACATCTAACATTGGCGAGAATGAGAGAAAAAAAAAGTTTTGAAGATCACCTTAAAATAAGTTCTAAAATGCATAGTACGTGAATGACACAATTTTAACATGCTATTGGTCTCTAATTAAGACTACGACGCTATCTTGGCCTCATCTTGGTCCAACTGGTATCAACTCTGATACTATCACCTTTTCATTGATATTGGCTTTAACGTTGACAAAAATTTCTTTTTCAACTTTTTCGCCTTTTCTTTGTCACTTAACACTGAGGACAAAGGGGACTTTTTGGGACTGGGCCGAGGAGATGAATTAAGACTAGCCCCTGAGGCTGCTGCAGCTGGCATTTCACTAGTATCAATGTCTTTATCTGCATCGTACGCTTTGTCCTTTTTCTTCTTTTTCTTCTCTTTCTTTTTCTTCTCTTTCTTCTTCTTCAGCATAGTATTGTCATCGTCATCCGGTTTGATGGCTGCATACTCACCAAAATGGATTTCAATGGATTCATCCTCCTCTAATTCTCTCAAGCGGTCCATTTCCAAGCAGTCGACAATTTCGTTTCGTTGGCTTACTGTCACCATCAACCTTTCGATAAGTTTATCTTCCACGTCCTTGTCCTCTGGTGTCCTCAACGCATCCGGTTTAGCCATAAGTACTCGAATCTTTAAAAAAAAAATGTTAATTTTTTTAGGGCCATTTTCAAACAATCGGGTATATGTACCAGGGTGACCCAACAAGTTTTACATGGGAAGCTTTTTAAAGTGAAAATCTCAAATCTGGCAAAATTAGATTTTTGAAAAAAAGATTGTCAACAAATTCGTCAAATTGAAGAGGGATATCTATCTATCTGTACTGCTAAGCAAGAATGTAAACAAACTTTTCCGAATTTTTTCGCCTGAGATTTTCTGGGCTAAATTCTTGTCTAAAACTTGTTGGGACACCTGGTACACTACATACTTGATGCTCGATGTCTGCATGCTCTTCTTCCAACCGATGTTCTCGCTTCATATACATTAATTCTGTTTGTCTTCGAAATAGCTCATTTTTCTCATTGACCAATTCAAATAATTGCACTATGAGATCCTCTGCTTCGGGACCCAAACTATCTCGATCATTGTTATCCAGACCTGCTTCACTTCTTTCCTTATCACTGATCTCGCACACCTCACGAATGCTTTTTTCTAACTCCACACCTTGCCGTTCAAGCTCTTGCTGTTTCACTTCAATATCAAACAATTCCGTATTGACAGCTTTGCGAGGCAACTTCTTAACTTGCCTCTTGGGAGGTAATGGGCGAGGAGGTGCAGGCCCTTTCTTCTTTTTCCACTTGCCTTCCATGTTGGACTTATCGGGGCTGAGTGGAGTTAGGGTTATGGCTGCTGATGCAGCTTCGGGAATCTCTGAGGTTGCCGCCTCGAGAATTTGAGACCGTCGATTTAAATTGGCTTGATCTTTTTGGCTCTTTCCGTAAGTAGAGGTGGGCGGAGGAGGTCTTGGTGGTCTCAAACTCACCCTTGGAGCTGGTGTCGGGGTGGAGGTGCTTGCAGATGGAGGGCCTGGTGGTTGAGGTGCATGTCTCTTTTTTCGTTTGGGTACTTTGACTTGTTCTTTCTCCTCATCATTATTATCCGAGTCTTCAAAGTCACTGCCAAATGGATTCAGACTTGTTCGAGGAGGCTTTGGAGGAGGAGCTGTCAAAGCCGGAGCAGTAAGTTCTTTGACCACAACCGCTCCTTCTGCTGCTGCTTCAATGTCTTCTTCTTCCGCTGAGCCATTGTCATTGTCGGAGCCAAAAGGATTGTTTGACAAAGCTTTGGGACTATTTTCTGGGACACTTTCGATAGTTTGTTGCTCGTCATCATCAAAAGGATTCAAATCATCGGGATATGATTCATGATCTTGAACGGATTCAGGCACAGCCTTAATGTCAGTGTGTTGATGATTGTCTTGATCATTTTGAACATCTTCGGTTGGTTTTCCTTCATCTTCCTCTTCAGAGGGAGTAGGAATACATTGCTTTTCAGTGGTTGCAATTACATCATTTTTCGCATCAGCTCTTTGTGCTGGTAGAATAGCGTCTTCGGGTTCCTTTGCATCTTCAGAAGCCTCTTGGGTGTCCTCTGCATCTTCAGAAGCAGCAGCAGCGTCTTCTCCAACATCTTCTTCTTTGTTAATCTGTTGGTCTTCTTCTTTGTCAATCAGTTGATCGCATTCAGGAACTTGCTCCGTCGTGGCTTTGTCATTATCTTGATCATCAATGTCCTCTTCCAGTATTTCTTCCTGATCAGCTTCAATAACATCTTTTTCGTCATTGTCTTCTTGGTCTCCTTCTGGAGGCTGAACTGAGTTATTTTCTTGGTCCACTGTGAGGGTAACTGCCTCCTTGTTATTATTAGACTCTTGTAGACATTCAGGCAAGGAATTGACTTCATCATCATCATCATTCTCTTCCTCGCAAGATTCTATATGAGCTTCAACAGCCTTTTTATTGGCCTTAGCAACCTCTGTCTGAATCACTTCTTCGTCAGGGCACATGTCACAGCAATAACTACCCGTCTCAGTCTCATAGTAGTTGGCGATACTTAATTGGTGATGACATCTAGCACATTTGAAACAGGTGCGATGTAAGAGTCTGCCAGATACGTTGAGTCTCTCCAAGATAAAAACTGGTTTGTTGCAGACTTTGCAAGGCTCTGAGCGTTTGCCTGGTAGCATTGATAGATTAGTACATCTTGATGAAGAGGATTTGCTTGGAGTACTTGAGCCGCTTGAGCAAGAGGAGCCAGTGATGTAACGTAGTTTTGTTGGTGTTGTATCTTTAGAGGGTCCCGTGGCACCATGAAAAGTCTGCGAACAAAAGGATTTTATATATAGAAGTCAGTTATCTTTTTTTTTAAATACTACAATACAATTAATGTTACCTGATAGAATTGAGATAAGTAAGTCAGGATGGACAACCGGTCAAGTAATTCACATTCAACCATATCTTGAGGATCCAGCAATGCTGGAATTCCAAGATGTTGTTCAGCAACTGTGAAAGCCAATTCGTTGTTGTTGTAAGCATCCTCTGGATCCAATTGGTCAAAAGTGATGAGCTCAGGCCTAAATTTGTGGATAATTGCACAAAAGGCTAAACCGTTTCGCCAGGACGTTGTCATATTGACAACATTGACATTGGTGTAGCCTTCAGTGACCAGGCGACACCAAGTCTCCAGGGCTTTGGTTCCTTGTAAGGCCATTTTTACATCAAAGTCTTTGTCATCACCATCACTCTGCAAGTCAACAGCGAATATGATATGAGGGCGTTACTGACTCATTTAGCAGAGCAAATATATGTATATGGTGGTAGCAGCAACACTACATATCACACTTTTGTGCTACATTTTACCATCATAGCCTTCAACTTGAATTGTGTGAGATGCAATAAAAATACTGCATAGCAAACACAAATCTAACGAAACTTAACTAGCACACAAATTCACAAGAAATAAATCGCCAATTTTTGACTGTTTACAACAAAACAATGAATTACCTAGGCAACTCTAAACGAGGATCTTGTGGGGCACTGGTCAAAAAAAGTGACTAAACCGGATTTGAAAGTGCTTAGGGCTCTTTTGGTTCCGTTTTGTCTTCGATACCACCACCATCTTTTTCCAAGGTCAAATTTGAGAAAGTGTAGATGAAAGGCTACTATAGAGTAGTCTTTCTCTTTTGCTGCTGCTGCTGCCGAAAAAACTGTAGAAACCACACAATTGGCAATCAATATGCCCTTGATGGGTGACAGCAGTAGAAATAGCACTAAGCAGGTGCTTAGGTGACTATGGCTTCCTCCGTTGCCTCGTTCTGCTTGGTAGCGCGCTCCCCAGCACACAGATCTTCATCTCTGAGAGCACTCAGCACTTGACTGTCAAGGTATTGTTTACTTATGTAGTTCACAACTTGACCGCTAGAATCGCTAGTGTATTCGTATTGTGGACACGTGCTTTTTACGAAGATAGAAAAAAAGGACTTTATCGACTTTATTGCCATTCTTCGTCAGATGAAATGATCTCGCAATCATTGAATTCAATCACATTTTCAACTGCAAACTTCTTTTTGAGTTTCTCCTGTTCAAGCTTGAGCGATGGCGGGTTAACATTCTTTTTTTCATCTAAGAATACTTCATCATCATCTTCGGATGTAAATAAATCCATGTCAGAGAGGTCATCATAGCCTTTGCTTTTGAACTCGCCTTCTTCTTCCTCATCAGAGTCATCAGCAGTAGGAGACGTAGCAATAGAATGCGACGCTAGACCACTGTCTTGATCACTACTAGAAGTTGTCATCAATGATTCAGACTCTTCTTTAGGCGCAACATTTTCCTCAGAGGATTCTGGCACATCTCCTCCCATTTCAGGATCCTTGACGACAAGCTCAGAATTTGTCTGTTTCAATTCATCCGGCTGCTCTTGGTGACCCTCCGAGTTGATTTCATCTTCATTGGGTGGAGGTCTAGGTTCAAATACCTTTTCCGCATCTTCTAGAGTTACCAAGTTGTATTTCTTGGTCAAAAACAAATCGGAGTACTTGTTCCAAGAAAGGCTTGAAAAAATACAATCAATTCCCTACAAAAAATGTTACCTTGAATTTATTGTACTTACAGTCCTCGAGATTCCCAAATAGAAGGATCTTCGTATGGAATAGTGGTTTCAATCTGGCTCTTGAATTCAAATCTGGACCTGGGTTTGCTAAAATCGGCTGCTACATTTATTTCACGATCGTGGCGCTTGAATTGAAATTCTACCACCTTATGGATCTTCTTGGATGAACTTATATGCTTTCGTTTCTGATTTAACGAACGAGGATCTCGACGTTGTCTTCGCGCTTTTTTGGAATTGGAAATAGGTTTTTGGATATTTGAAGAGGTTGAAGCCGCCATTCTGACCTCTGAACCACTGAGTGAAAACATCTAAAACTGAGATTTAGAGTGGGCTATATAGGCACTCTACTGAGATTAACAGCTCACTATTAGCTATTACTGATATAATACTAATGTCCAAAGAAATCCTTTCAATGGTGTTTCATCTTTGAAAATATCATCAACGTTACAATGTAGTACTGTGCTCTATGCTCGTACACGTACACCCCGTCTCAGAACTTGGGATTGGAATTTGGTTCATTGATGTCCCTACTTTTTTAAGATTTATTATTTACATTTGAAATTTCCCGCTATTTTGTTAGGGAAATTCGGGCCGACCGTTACCTAAAAAGGAACAAAAATATTAGCATAGGGAACAACAACTGTAACGTCCCATTTGTCGCCCCTACCATATTTGATCATTTGTTTGTATTTTGTCGGGATCGGAGATTCGCACAGCATTTTTACTACTTACAAGATTTGCAGATTTAGAAATTGAAGAAAAGGTTAATCATATCAAAATGATAATAGAAAACAGCGACGCGCTAATGGCCTGGCTTGCGGCAGTGTTAGAACCACTGTAAGTATCATTTTCTTTGACAAGTTTTCATCATGTTTTGGTGATGACCAAAAACGTTATTTTTGCAGCTGTGATGCCGATCCAAATGCTTTGTCAAAGTATGTGGTCGCTTTAATCAAGAAAGATAAACCCGAACCAGAGCTGAAAGATAGCATGGAACAACAAATGGAAGTTTTTTTGCAAGAAAATACAGTCTCCTTTATCGAATCGTTATTCAAAACCCTCGAGTCAAAAGAATACCTGGAAGGCCCTCCCAAGACCGTGTCGAAAAAAACAGAAGAAGACATTGAAGAAGATGGAAAACCTGACAGCACAACATCTACACCAGCAAACATTGGTGAACTGTCATCTGATCTCAAAGAAGCTGAGCATCGGTCAACACGAAGAACATCAGATGTAAGGTTTTTTTTAGTGGTAAGCTCTACTGAAATCATAATTGTCGTGTAATCTTTTTTAAAGGAGGACCGAGGAAGACGAAGAAGCCCTAAGGAACGAAAAGTGAGTTCACCCAGGAGGCGACGATCGTCAGGCCACCGCGGACGTCATCGATCTAGATCGAGATCACCTTACGGAAGAAGATCAGGCCGAAGTCGAACTTCTCCCTTTTCTAGAAGGTCTCGCTCTAGATCGTTTTCACCAAGAAGAGTAGGTTCCAGATCACCTCCCCCGCCTCGGCGGTATGCATCCAGAGGATCAACACCTACAAATGACGAAGACAATAACACTTACACCCCATCTGCAGTGTCGACGACCCCAATCAAAAAGCAACGTTGCCGTGACTATGATGAAAAAGGGTTTTGTCTCAAAGGCGATCAGTGCAAATTTGATCATGGAAATGACGCAGTGGTTCTTGAAGACACAAATAATCCTAGCATGAACTCCTCCTCCACTTACATGCCAGGTGGAGGCAGCAGTGCATACACCGATCCTTACGTACCTGCTTCGACAGTTTTGCCCCCATTGCATCTACCACCTCCAGGATATCCTGCTACGCATGCCTCGCATTCAAGAAAAAGAAGCTATGAAGATACTGGAGCCTCCGGGGGAAGTTATCCACCTAATAAGCGGTTCGATTACAACAGACTAGGTGGTCGTGGTCGTGGACGAGGAGGAAGAAACAGAGGATATGGAGGAGGTGACGGAGGTTCTTCTCACGTCCTCGTCAAAAACATACCTCCTGGTCTGAACACTATAGCTCATTTAAACAACCACTTTGCAAAATTTGGTACCTTGGTGAACGTTCAGGTACGCGAGACAGATACTGCGATTCTGTGGAGTCAACGATGACGATACCATTTACCATTTTATTTGTTTTGTTGTTATTTCAGATTCACTACCAAGGAGATCACTCAGCAGCTCTAGTCTCTTATGCCCAGCCTCAAGAAGCCTCCGCAGCCATGAATAGCTCAGAAGCAGTTTTTGGTAATCGCTTCATCAAGATGTTCTTCAATAATCCAGATAGGGGCTCTATCAAGGATAGGTTAGGCGAGTCGACAGTCAACGAAAGAGTGTCTACGGATGGCAAAACAATTACCAAAACCATTATCAACAGTGAGGCTGGTGTAGCAGCAGGCAAGGACTCAGAACAACCCAGCGCCGCCGAGTCTTTGGAAGAAGCTAATGCAATTAAGGAGAATAAGAAAGCCGCAGCCATCGCTGCTATTAAGAAGAACCAAGAAGTTCTTGAAATGAAAGCAAAGCTGCGAAAAGAGGCCGACGTCAAAAAAGTGGAGGCTGTCAAGAAGACGGAAGAGTTGCGTAATAGCAAGCAACAGTTATTAGAGAAGTTGATTGATGAGCAGAAAAAATTGATCCTGAAGTTGGAGGAAAAGAAAGGTTGCTTTAAAGCAGAAGAGAAGACTGCTATGATGACTCTCTTGAAAAGTCTTACTTCGTCTATCGAAAAGACCAAGGAAGACATCAAAGCTTTGATTTCACAACAATCAGTACATCCACGCAAAAACATCAGCGACATTCAAAAAGAACTGCTTGACGCTGAACTCGAGCTCTTCAATGCTCAACAAGATGGCAATGAAGAGGTGGAGGATATCCAGAAGAAAGTTAATCGCTTAAAAGTCGAAGCTGCTCAGAAGGGCCTCTTACCAACGTCAAGACCACCTCGTGGCCGAGGAGGTTTTGCAGCACTTCGTGGTATGCGGGGTTACCATCATCGTGGATCTCCCTTTTCTCCCAGGGGTCATCGGGGTCGGGGAGGATTTCGGGGTCGGGGCCGTGGAAGCAGCACTTTTTCGGCGTTCCCAGTGCAGACGTCTATTGACCGGCGTCCCACGACCATTCTTGTCAGTGACATCGACCTACAATTAAAGGATGCCATTCTCGCTCACTTGACAAAGTTTGGTGAAATATCCGAATCCATTGAAGACGAAGACTCCAAGACCCTTTTGGTTCAGTTCAAAACTCGGCGTGAAGCGGAAACAGCAATGCTCAAGGCCAAGGTCATGGGTGACTCTGAATTGAGCCTTTCGTGGCATTCGGTGTCCATCGGAGAAAGTAGCGATGTTGAACAAGAAGAGGCTGAACAGTCTGGTATAGAGGAACAGTCAGACTTGCTTGATGACTACACTCCTTTGGATCCTACTTATCTCCCTCCAGGTTTGGAAGAAGAAGGCAACAAGGTAAAAATTATTGCCGTCTTGTCACATTCCATAACTAATTATTTTTATGTTTTTGCAGGACTCTAACGCTGAGCCACCCAAAGCTGAAGAAGAAGAGGAGGAAGAAGAGGAGGATGACGCTGAACGCTCATGGAAACGTTAGATTTAGACACGTAGTTGATCACTTGATTTTGTGTGTGGTTCTGTTTTGTATCTATTCTCATTATGAAGCAAAAATATTAAAAAAAAGAAGGAGGGAAATTCGTGTCCTTTCTCAATAGGAGAATAAGTAAGGTGTTTATCTTTCTTTGCAGTGTGATGTCCTCAACTAAGGAGTTTCACCAAAGTCTCAATACGCTTTCTTGTCTGGTGATCCAGTGTATAGGGCATAGGACAACAGTGGAACTTCGTAATGAAGGTTACGTTACGGGATTAGTTTCTAGTGTTGATGGCTTCATGAATGTGACAATGAAGAAAGTGACATTTGTCGACCCCTTGGGAAACAGAAAAAAGTTTGATGAATTTTTCGTCCAAAACAGGCTCATTCGAATTGTTCAGATTCCATCTGTGATTGACATCAAAGCTGCCATGACCCGAGTTGAATCAAAGAAGAAGACGACTCAACAAACCCCACAGATTTCAAGAGCGCGACAAAAGATTTTGAAAGTGCGTGAAGAACGTCGGATGGTAGATTCAGCCAATGCTGCTTTGATAGGTAAATAAACCAGCAGAGTTTTATTTTACAAGTATACCGTTTCTACTGCGTATTCTCTGTTGATAGAAGAATTCTTGTCGAGCACCATCTTCTTTTGAAGCATTTCAATGTGCGGCAATGTGGTGGCTAACAAGTTGATTGAAGCATCAATTCCAGAAAGAATCTCTGAGCATTGACCAAGCAGTCTAATGGTAAAGTCATCTTTGGAGACGATGAAATTAGCATATTGTGCATCAAGTAGCAATTCCAACCAAGAGAGTAGAGTTTCAAACACATCATCTGATTGGTTAACTTTGCCGATCAATGCCAGGATTTTGGCAATCAAAGCTTTGGCAGCTCTAAAATCCATTCTTCGCAAGTATTGAGTCATTTCCTTTCCTGGTAGTTGAAGTTGACACAAAGCTTTATACAGTTGTTCTTCATCAGGATCATCACTGGATAAGATTATTCGCTCAAATAGTGCAATTGTCAGCGCACTCGTTAAGCTCCCACTTCCAAGTAAGTCTAACGACTTGTCCAAGTCGTTAGATCTCAAAACGGCAAGTGTGCTTTCCAAGGCAGGCTTGTCATTGTCCGCATCCAGACTTTCCCATTCAAGATCCCCTTTCGGTGAGACGGCAAGGGCTTCAAATTTTGTTCCAGTCAATTCTGATAGCGTTTGGGGAATGCTATGGAGCTGCCAGCAAGAGACTTTTAACCCTTGTTTGAATAAAACTTTGCTACCTTTAAAGCATCGAAATTCCAAAGAGGTTAGAGATTTAACTTGCAAAGTATTGATGACTGTTCCATGCATGATGTCAATAAGTTGAAAAAATAGCCCTTCTTCGTTCCGAGTAGGAACGCAGTGGACAACGACATGCGTGTCGTCAAAGGGAACAACTCTTTGCACTAACATGTCAGCGTCCATTGCGATGTAAGAGTCTGTTGATGTTGACGCAAGCAAATCTCGAAGCATGAGATATTTTTCGTTTGATGCCACACGGATTAAAGTTAGGCCAGAAACATCGAAATTTTCTTTGACAGGAATAAATTTTAAATGTTGCTGCGAGAATCCGCCAGTATGAGAATCGACGAAAACTTGAGACAGGTCCACACCCTGGCTGCCTCTTTTTATGCAATAAGGGGTTCCGTCCTTGCTCCAAGTCATTGACACTTTGATGTCTTTGCCAGACCTGCTCTTCACTGCCTGATGTTTGACAGCATTACTGAACGGTTCAACGATATACTGCAAAGGCTGCAAATCACCATTTTGGAAAACCAGAATCAGAGTTCCGTCCGTGGCAAGAATATCACTAACGGAAGCTTCAAGTTTTCTTGTTTGTTGGATTTTGTCCAAATGATTCTCTTGGCCATCCCAGACTAAGAGCGAAGTCTTATTGAGGCAACAAACCATTTGTCGGGTCAAAGGATCGTAGCATAAAGGAGTAGATAATGCCATGTGTGACGGAACAAAAAAGCTTTTGACAATTTGTTTCTCTTCCAAATCATACTCAACAGCGCGTTTGGCACCAATAGTTATCAAAGCATGATTAGGTTTGGCGGATGGTCTGATATCTACGTCTCCGTCGCCTTCTAGGCCAGCAAGGCTTTGAAATGATGTACGGCGTCCCATTTCTTAAGTAATAACTATAACTTAAGATTTTTTTTCTTTCTTGATTCACACGTGCGACTACAGTCTACACTACAGCGCTACCAGAAAACAAACACTTCTCAGTTTGTTTTGTTTCGTTTGTCTCAACTCTGAAAAGTGAAAAACAAAAAGAAAAGTGAGAAAAGAGAAAACTGAAATTTGAAAACGTAATAAAAAAGAAGAAGAGGATAATTCTCAAAAACATGTGTTCAAATTGAGACTTCAAATTGTAGATCTGCAACAATGCCAACCATTATAGGCCTAGAAGGAAGTGCCAACAAACTTGGTGTTGGTATCATCCGCGATGGAGAGGTTCTTAGCAATCCCAGAAGGACATACAACGCTCCCCCAGGTGCTGGATTTCAACCTCGAGAAACAGCCATTCATCACAGAAAAGTTGTGCTTGAAGTCGTTCGCGAAGCCCTCGTTGAAGCCAGCCTTACTGCAGCAGACATTGATGCTGTAGCTTACACCAAAGGCCCAGGAATGGGTGCTCCTTTGGTCTCTGTTGGAGTAGTCGCCAGGACGCTAGCACAGTTGTGGAATAAACCGATTATTGGCGTTAATCATTGCATCGCTCACATTGGTAATAACATTTTTATCGACAGCTAGGTTACGTATATCTACTACTGATCAAGGTTTTTTTAGAGATGGGCAGGCTTATCACAGGTGCCCAACACCCGACGGTGTTATACGTGAGTGGCGGAAACACACAAATCATCGCCTATGCTCAACAAAAATATCGCATTTTCGGTGAGACCATTGACATTGCCGTTGGCAACTGTCTGGACAGATTTGCTCGAGTCCTCAAGTTATCCAATGATCCTAGTCCCGGATACAACATAGAACAGTTGGCTAAGAAGGGCCAAAAATACCTTCCCTTGCCCTACGGTGTCAAGGGTATGGATGTCTCTTTCTCCGGCTTGTTATCTCATATAGAAGAAAAGGCTCCTCAACTCATCAAAAAAGGCCAGTATACACCAGCAGACTTGTGCTACAGCTTGCAAGAAACTGTTTTTGCTATGCTGGTGGAAACGACGGAAAGAGCGATGGCGCATTGTGGTTCAGACGAGGTGCTAATTTGTGGAGGGGTCGGATGCAACAAGCGGCTGCAGGAAATGATGGGCATCATGTGCCTAGAAAGAAAGAGCAAAGTGTTTGGCACTGACATGAGGTTCTGTATTGATAACGGAGCAATGATCGCTCAAGCCGGATGGGAAATGTACAAGGTGGGAATGATCACGCCATGGGAAGAGACTGATATCACACAGCGATACCGTACCGATGATGTGGATGTTAAGTGGAGAGATTGATTTCCGTTAATGTTTGATAATATGGACAATACATTCACTTTAAGACTTTTGCATATATTTTGCAACATAGGCGTCAATGCAATCATAAATAGCCTTCCTAAATTCATGCTGGGAAAACAAATAGCTGGAGACATGACCTTTCCCTTCAATATATCTTATGTTACTGCCTGGCCAAATGTCTGGCAAAGCACTAATACCATTATCACGTGGTTGGTAAGCATCATATTCAGCCACCACTATATTGATCAAGGAAGTGTCGAAAGGCATGTCGTAATTCTTCAGGTGCGTGCACTCATCCATAATCCCGCGCATGAAGTGTACGGCTTCTCTATGCAGTCCATGGCGGGCTGCATCTTTGTTTTCATCATTCCGGAGTAGCTTGGGCACCATCTGGTATCCTTTAGGAAGGTCTGGTAATGTCAACGACTCATTTTTGCTACCACTGCTGATTGAAAGTGAAAGTTTTTTGGCCCAAGACATAGAAGTTTTTGGAGGCGATAAAGGGTCGAGTTCCCTCTGCAACATTTCGTTCTCGATTGCTTTCTTGCTTAATTGATGTTGATCAGGAGGACATTGGAGAAGATTTGTATGGGAATTGATTAGAGCTATTCTGTCCATAGTTTGAGCAAAGTCTATTCCTGCGCGGTGAGCACTTTCTTCGAACTCGATCAATCGAACCACTTCCTCCTTGTATGCGTTCTTTGACGCATACTGGGTTTCAAGGAGGTCCCAGGGAATTGCTCCTGATAAAACACCCTTGGTAAAGGTGAGTGAGCCCGAAGTCCATGACAAACATGGAACCAGTCCCTACGA
Source organism: Oithona nana (assembly GCA_900157175.1). NCBI lineage: Eukaryota > Metazoa > Arthropoda > Copepoda > Cyclopoida > Oithonidae > Oithona > Oithona nana. Next base: position 274,362 of record LT727941.1, read on the forward strand.
ACGGAAGATATTTTTGCGATAAGCATCATATTGCACATAATCGCTGCTTCCTCTCTACTTACAATTGGTTTGTCCCAAACAGTAGCACCGAGCGATGCCATATGACCACCCATTGAAACCCCATGGGCAATGATTGGGTTGAAACCTTCTCGCTCACCTGGAAATAAACAGTTCTTCATGATGTGATAATTTTAATTGCGAAGGTTGCTACTGCTACTACTATTACAAATAATAAAACTCTTACAGAAATGAAACAGGACTAAACTCTCCAATATCAAAGCTGCGCCCATCACAAACAGATCAGAGACTTGCTGCAAGCAGGACCTAAATTGGTCCTTGGGTTTCCTTAAGCCGTAAAAGGGATTTTCCAGAATGATGGATGCGACCTCCCTCTCTCTTAATAGGGGCAGTCCCATCAATCGGCGGCGTCGCCAGAAGAAATGGTCACCGGTTCCAGCATACTGAATGCACACAGGTTTTAATCGACTGTTGCTCCATTTCAAAGGTAAAATGATTTGAAAATGAGCCTTTTCAGACTCCTTTGGCAGCAGTTCTGGCAAGTAATCAGCCATGGGAGAGCGAAAATAGCCTTCCAACAAACGATGGTCTTTCATCGACTCATCTTTGACAATGGTGACGGGATGATACGGATCTACGTGTGTCAATGCAGAATCTTTGGTGGCAAGTCTTCGTCGGAGTTCAAAAATCCGTTTCAAATGCTCAGGTTTACCCCACCCTTTGGTAAAGAAACGAGACAGCAGGACGGATCTGTATACTCGATCAAGTCTTGATAGGTGAGAAGTGTATGTCATTTTTAACGAACGAGTTTACTTGACAAAGAAAAAAGAAGTCAGAAGAAGAAAAAAAGATTCTGACATTTTGTTTCTGTTTGTTTTGATTGATTTTGATTGGTGGAAAAAAAGGCGAATCAGAAAGCTCAGAAAGAAGTAAACAAAAGCTACGAATAATATTTTCGATGTCAAAATCAATTTTGACATTTTAGGATGTTATTCGGTATCACGAACAATTTGAAGTAAAATGGCTAGAATTTCTTTAGCCATTTGTCTGGTCATGGAACTTGGGGTGTCGTTTGTGAATAGCAATAAAGAAATTGACAGAAATGACGATGAGAGAATAATGTCGAAGTCTACGGTTTCAAGTGAAAGCTATGATGAAATTGGTATAACTATGTGGCAAATCGCCTTCACAACTATCATTGGATGTTTAGTGTTTTATTATATTGGCATTACTCCTCAAGATATACTTCATGGAGTTCCACTGCATAAAAACATCACTAACGTCCTTTGGCCTGTGGAAAAGCCTTATCTTAGTGTTAGCAACACCAAGACGCTGAGTGTCTCTTTTACGCATTTCAATGGGAAATTGGTGAAAAATCCAATGGCACAAGGCCAATTGGAGGCGCAAGTTCTGTGTGATGACCAGCCCGTTTCCGTCTCCTTGATGGAATCCGAGGACGGTGAAACAGTGCTTGTTGTCTTCAACGCGTCAAAAGCTGGCAAGTACCAAATCGTGCTAACATGCAATGGAGAGAGAGTGAGAGGATTTCCAACGTCGAAAAGCATTCATGCAGGACCAGTGGAACATTTTCAACTGACGACAAAGTCAAATACTCTAATTCTGACTGCAGGAGTGCCGGAGGATATTAAGTTGAAATTCCAAGACCTGTTTGGCAACGAGGTGGAACCTTTTCAATTGCCCTCATTGAGCTCCAGGATAAGTTTCAAGCTATGGCATATGGACGCGACCAATGGTGGGCGAAAAACGGAAGTTTTTTCCAATAACTTTCTCATCTATTTGACAGAATCTTCCAAGACTATCTGCATCTCAGTGGCCTTTGCTAGCGGAGAGGAAGGATGGTATTCTGCTACAGTAAATTTGAGTGACAAGGCCCTCAAATCCTCTGAAATAACAATGATCGTTTTGAGCCGAAACGAAAAGGCCAAAGTAGATAGGTTCATTCACAGCAGAAGAGCCAGGGATTTCTACGCCTTGGATACAGAGTATTTCGAAGCCGAGCTGATCGCTCTCAATGGTCAGCGATTGGAAAAAGCCAAAAAAGTATATTGCTACTTAACAGATAAGCAGCTCAGCATTAGAGAATATTTCCTCAAGATCTTCCTTCGGAGGACTTTTAGTTACAGACTGGTCCCGGCCACAAAGTTGAGCTTGGTGCGATACTTGGCCAATGCACCTGTCATTAGGCTCTCTGATGGTTTTCAGCTCAGAGGAGGTTCCGGATCATCCGGTGGCGGTGGAGGGCCTGAGATATGCCTAAAAGAGGGACTCTTAATGGTGGCCTCTTTTCACCGCGTTCTTTTAGAACGAATGGGCGGGTCCGAGAGCTTCGAGGACAAACGGGCTCACTTCAGTGCCAAGCTATGTGCTTACCATGCTAGAAAAGGACACAAGCATAGTCCATATTATCTGACAGTCTCTCGGGAACCGTCGTTGCTGAAAAATTCTCTCAACGCACTCAAGTATTTGTCAGAAGCAGACTGGGCCAAGCTATTTGTCATCCATTTTGAAGGGGAAATGGGAATTGACGAAGGGGGTGTGCGCAGGGAGTGGTTTACGCTACTGGCCAAAGAACTGTTGGATCCTAAGAAGACGGGACTTTTCGTGCAAGTCGAAGATGAGGCGGCAGCTGTCATGCCCAACCCTTATCCTCCCTTGAACATCAAGCCCAAGCAATATTTCAAGTTTGCCGGTAAAGTCATTGGGAAAATGCTGTATGAGACAGCACAAGGGGCCTCCTATGCACAACTACTGCCATGTAGGCTATCTAAGTCTTTCCTAGTGCAGCTGGTGGGCCTCCGTGTCAATTATCGCCACTTTGCCGATGATGCCCCCGAGCTTTTCAAGTCGAAGATCAGATTGATTGAAACTAGTGACATTGATGAGCCTAATAGTGGATTTGACGACTTAACCTTTTCGGAAGACATCCTTGATCAGAACAGTGGACAGATTCACACGGTAGATTTGAAGTCCAAGGGGCGTAACATTCGCGTGACCCAGGCTGATAAAATGGAATATCTAGAATTACTGGCTCAGTATCGCTTATCCCTTTGCATAAAAGACAACCTGGAGGCCTTTTTGGAGGGCTTTCATTCATTGATACCCGACTCCCTCTTATCCATGTTTGACGAATGTGAACTAGAATTATTACTATGCGGGGTCCGACAGTACAAATTAAGCGAGCTGCGCAAAAATCATATCCTAGTCAAAGATGGGCTTTCGGCCAAGATTGTCAGCTGGTTTTGGCTGGCTTTGAGTCACTTCAATGCCGAACAATTTGCCAGACTTCTGCAGTTCTCCACAGGAAGCTCCCAATTGCCACCGGGAGGATTTGCGGCGCTGAAACCAAAATTCCAAATTGCATCCAACCATTCGTACAATAATTTACCAACTGCTCATACATGCTTTAACATGATTTGCCTACCAGACCATTCAACTTTTCAAGATTTTGAAAAAGCCCTACTTTTCGCAATAACCGAAGGAGCAGAAGGTTTTGGACTAGCATGAATAGTAAATACTGACATTGAATAAAAAGATCATCCTTTAAAAATATTGCGCCAATACTTGAGTAATATTTAAATTAAATCTTTTCAGATAAGATGAAACTCTATTGCGATGGAGACGTGATTGAATCCCTTATTGCGCTGATTGCTCTGAATGAAAGGCAAAAGGATTTTAAAATCTTGTCATCCGTGGATGACATTAAGTTGGCCTTGCATTTGAGTCCAGACGGAAAGTTGCCCTTGCTAGTAGAAGCCGACAAGAGAGTTTCTGGATGTCAACCCATCTTGAAGTACCTTGGCTTTGACAATGACATTGAGCTGGAACATATTAATCAAGCTTTGGCAATCCTTCCTGATGTCAACAAAATCATGTATGGAACTTGCAAGAATGCTCAACAACTTGTCAGTCAGATTCGTTGGCCCTACAATGAGGCCAATAGTCGAGATAAAATAATTCAAGACCGACTGGATCTACTCACAATCCACCTCAGCGGTGGGAAATCAAAGGAGAAGAAAGAATTAGATTTTGCCTTGGATGCCAAAAATCTTCCAAGCTTAGTTGCTAGGGTTGATCAATTTTTAGAGTCTGTTCAACTCCGTTTTTTGAAAGATGATGAGAAGAAAATTGGATTGTGGCTTACAGGAATTCAATTTTCCACTTTGGATTGCCTGCTGACCGGAATCCTCTTGAGGCTTTACCAACTTGGTTGGGATGAGACTTTGTGGAGTCAGGGAGAAAAGGCTGATATCACTATGTATGCAAATCAAGCATTTCAAAGACCAAGTGCTTTACAAGCTTCCCAATGGAAAGAACACCAGATGGAAATCAGTATTTTTGACCAAGAACCATCAGATGTCAAACATGCTCGTTATGCTTCTTACGCTGCCCTTGCTTTTGCAAGTGTGTACATAGTCAAGAAGGTATTTTTCAAGAAATAATAAATTAGTATACTATATTACTTTCAATATAAATGAATTTTTTCCGTGATGGATCCGCGACACATATGACACTTTTTCAATGTCTCCACACAGACATCACAAGCTCCATGTCCACATAAAAATGCCACGTTTTTCTTGCGCTCCATACATATGGAACACAGATAATGCTCTTCCCAATCCCGGTTTTTTGCCTCCAAGTCTTTCAATCTCATGGTTTTCAATGACCTGACTTCGTCCTTTTCGGTATCCTTAGCCAGCAGCTCAGGTGGTATTTCTGGCTGCACAACAACTTTGCGTTCAATTGTCATCTTGCATTCTATGCAACGTTTCATCCTGGTGCAACATTCCGAACAAACTATGACGTGCCCACAGGGCTCCAGCTTGACCGGTTTGTTACTGCCGATCATCTTTTCGCAACAGATTTGACAATCGGCAATGGTGTCGTTCTTGGAGTAGCATGATGCTGCAGTCGGCGGCAAGTCAGAGGAGGCCGAGGCCTTGATGTTGCTGTTGCTTGCAGACTTGAGAAAATTTCGAATCTTAGAGTCAATCAGGTAATCTAAGGGTTTGAGTCCGGCCTTGTTTTTAATGTTGATAAGGGCGCCATTGGATATCAAGAGGAATGCTATGGAGATGGGCAACATTTGGGCTTGAGGAACAACCAAGCCGCTAAGACGAACATCTTCCAAAATGTCAAAGAAGGATTTAGGTATGCAATGCTTGTTGCTCGAGGAGGAAGGAGGACGCTCACCTTCTCTTCTTAAAGTGATATGTAGTGGGGTGTCCCCTTCGATGTCGCTGCAGTTCAAAAGTTGAGTCTTGATCATGGAGTCTTGACTATCGCCGAGGAGAACAGTAATGACGTTGACATGACCTTGGTCCACGGCACAATGCAAGCAATTCTGACCACGGTGGTTGAGAGCCAGAAGATCCGTCCCATCTAGATCTACCAGGAACTGCACAACATGCTGGTGTCCATTCAAGGCGGCAAGGTGCAAAGGAGTGAAGCCATCAGGTTTTGGCATAAAGGCTAAACTTGGGCACTTTTCAGTCATCATTTCAATGGCCGAAAGATTTCCTTTCAGAGCAGCATATTGAAAACAATTAAAACCTCGCTGATTGGTCGCATTGAAGTCGACATTTGCTTGGCTGTTGCACAAGGCATCGACTATCTCAGGTGAACCCTTGACTATCGCTTCGTGTAAGGGAGAATCCCCATACGTATCCTTGAGATCCGCATTAATGTTGGCTTGAGCCAAGAGTAGCTGAACGGATTCCAAATCCTGGACTAGCACAGATATATGCAAAGCTGAAGATCCTTTATGGTTGATTGCGTTGATATCAGCCCCAAAGTCCAGTAGGGCTTTGATTGATTGTGGTTTCTTGCCGAAAGCTGCATAATGTAATGGAGTGTCGCCCTCGCTGTCAACTAGGTCCAGAAGAGCTATGGATTCTTCGTGTTTCTCACGCAACAAGTAGTTTATGACCCCCACCTGCCCAATGTGCGCAGCAACTTGCAAAATTGTTTTCCCTTGATGTATAGCTCCAATTTCTTCAGGAAAAGCGTTGACCAGTTTGCAGACGATCTCCAATCCCGCAGGGGTTAAATTTTGGCATGCGCTTTGTAGGGAAGAACGTATGATATTTGGACTCGGATTTGGAGCATTACTCATGATTGACAAGACAGTTCCGATGTCCCCCTTTGCACAAGCTCGTAAGAGTAGGTCTTCATCTTGGCCAGACTGCTTAGACTTGCTTGTTGGCAGCAAAGGAGGAGGTGGTGCAGGTAGCCTAATACCCTCCATTGAAGCCGGTATCGGAGGAGCCGAAGTCTTAACAAGGGCAGCTGGATGGAATTGCCATTCTTTTCCAACGATACCTACCCGCACATCGCCATCGGAGTAGACTTTGAGGATTTGCCCAATTTGTCCGACAGCCTTTTGCATTTCTGGACACCACCCTCCATGGCCTTGTTGCAGCTTAGCTACATTGTCATCATCCACCAATGAAACGTAGTCCCCAACAGCAAAATTGCTCTGCTGGACAGGACTAAGAGCAGCCGGATTGATAGTCCATCGAAAGTTTGATTCAGGCTGACCTTGATACTGCACCCGTATATTGCCGGTGGTGGTGACGCGATGTACAGAACCAATCAAACCAATCACGGTTTGCATTTGAGGATTGTATCCTCCATGGTCTTCTTGCAAGACTTGCAATTCTTCCACTGTGACTGAAATGCGAACTTTGTCGCCCACATTTAATTTTCCAGGTTGTTCCCCTAGCAAGCTTCTCTTTGCTTGGGCTTGAGAAAGCAGGGGCGGGCTAGGCTGAACTAATGGCTGACAATGATCATTCCCAATACGAACGGAGAGAGGTTGCTGTTTGCCCAGTATAGGCAGGTGCTCAATGTAATAACGGCAACCATTTGTCGCAGCTTCGGTCACTTGTACATCCGCCTTGCCATGATAGCCTAAGCGGTAGATATTTTCAATGTCTGTGGCTGCCCATTTGATATTGGCCACAGAACGGAAGGTGTCTTTGTAGTCATCGATGGAGAGGACTTTGCCAAGCTTTCCTGGACCTCCATCCTGATCGTCCCAGTTCCAATCTTTGGATCTTCGCACCTTAGCTCCAGGGAAGACTCCGCGGAGAAATACTTTCCGAGATCCTTTCCGCGGGGAGACAATCACACCCTCAGAATAGCTGCAATAGGACAATATCATGTAAATTACTATTTAGTATTTCTAGGTCTTTTTTTCCATACCTGTCATCCAATCTTAAGAATTGATGATGTAGATCGTGTTTATCTGACATATAATGCTTGGTGCATAAAATGACTTCCGGACATGTCGTACAGCTCCATAAGATTCCAGTGACCACTCTAATGTCCTCAGAGCAATGCTTGCAACGTTTGCCCAAGTGCTTAACCCCAATAGACCCATTGTCCACCAATCTTAAGTCATAGGTGGAAAGGTATCCAACCCTATAGTTACTTTGTTTCCCATGATCCCAACGCACCAAGGCAGTGCCCTCTGGATGTATGGCCCCGCTTTTGTTGCTGTCACTGACAACAGTGCCTACACATCCTTCGCCTCCATCTTGATCGTCCCATGACCAGTCTGGTCCACGCACAACCCTTACGCCAGGCGAGATTGGTGCCATTGCCTCTATAAACGGAATAGAGTAATATAAATGTATTCAATTGAAATGCAAAAATTTTATGATGTACCAACAAGTCGCAAAGAAGGGTATATTGCGCATAATTTTGTTTTCACGCTTTTGGCACGTTCCATAAGTCTCTTTGTGTGTCAGCCGCTGCACACCTCTTATCAGAATAAGCCTTGAAGCGATACTGATTTTTTACTAAGGCCCTCTTATCAGTCGTGTGATCCGTGTGACCGATTTTTACGACAACCCTATCTGCACACCACGAGTAGTGATGTTGTAGCCTTGATCCATATTTTTTTCTAGCTATCAAATAATTGATACTGTAGCAGTCTCTCTAGATTGACCAAAGTCCTTTACAACGGCATGTAAAATATCTTATTGTATGTCACGGTCGTGGTAGCAAATCTGCATTTTAGCACAAATGTGCGAACTTACAAAATTTGTTCTAATAAAGTAAAAGTATTACCGTTTTTGTCACTTTTCTGCTTTCATCCTGTATGAGTCATGGCTTGCCAGCAGGTGTGGTATCTACCATATCGATCACCATAGGTCATAGTCTTGATTCACTCCTGTCCACTGAAAGTTTCTTGAGTAGAACTGTCATCGTCAAATCGCAACACGTAAAAGGAAAAATAAAGGTTTTTCGGTTCGGTGTGTTCAGTGAAAAATCATAAAATCGAAATCCAATTTCTAAAAAACAAAATTGTTTACATTTGTTTACAGAATATTTATCATAATTCATAGCCAAAATGGTCACTTTATGGTACATTTTTTTTCAAAAAATGCCACAATTAGTCCTGATTTGTCAAACTTGAAATTGCGTCGCTTGCGTCATAAAAACATAGGAAGCAAGTGGAGACTTGACTCTGGAGAAGAGTGACAATTTTTATTTTGTCGATCACAACCGAGATGTGATGGCTTCATCCTTGACAACCCTCTCAGACGATGAATTGAGAACCAGACTTTTGTCTGTGTATGGAGATCATATCCCTCCAATAGTTGATACGACACGATCACTTTTGATCAGCAAATTAGCCACATTGAAATCTGATTTGGATGTGTCCTCAAGCCAAGTGCAGATTAGAGATGACTCGGTTTTCTTTAAAACATTAGTATTCCTTGATATTGAGGCGACAGGACTACCTTGGTAAATGTGTGCATTTTAATTTTTAATTCTTTATTTTCATCTTTGAATTTACAGTGATACTTTACCTCCGCGCATAACAGAGCTACATCTCCAAGCACTGGATACTTCGCAGTTCATTATGTTCAAAGACATTCTTGAGTTGTACAGGTAACAATGTTTTTAAATACATATCTAATCTTTTTAAACAAAATACATGTAGATACTTTCCTTTTCAGAGATTCTGATGAAATAGATCTAATAAGTCCCTCCAGAATTACTCATAGTCTCAACATTTGTGTCAATCCTGCTACCCTAATTCCAGACCAAGTGTCAGATATGACAGGGCTGACCAACGAGTTGCTTGAGCATCAACCAAAGTTTTCGTCTAAAACTGTTCAACTGATAGCCGCTTTCTTGACTAACTTGCCCCAGCCTTATTGCCTTATTGCTCACAACGGCTTCAAGTATGATTTTCCACTACTCAAAGCAGAAATTCTAAAGACTGGGTATACTGAAAATATTGACTATTATGTCCTTGATAGTCTTCAGGCTTTGAAAACTATTTTGATACTTCGAGAAGAGGAAAACACCTTACAGAAGAAACCTCGACTTCGTGATAGTCAAGTTCAACCCCGCAACTCTGAGCTCCTACGTGAACAAAGTTCAAAGAAGAAGTTTGGAAGACCTCCCAAATCATTTGCTCTTTCATCCCTTCATCAACATATGTTTGGCGTCAAACCCAAAAAAGTCCATGGAGCTAGTCATGATGTACATTCTTTGATTCGCGTGTGCGCTTCATCAGCAAATCATTTTGTTGAGTACTCCAAAAGGCATTGTGAAAAGCTATCGTCTGTGAAACAAATGTGGTAACGAATTACAATAACCCCTTCGAATCCATGAATAAGTGTTTAAAATTACGTTTACTTTCTCACCTCAAAATGTATACGTTTATGTAAATCTGCAGAAACCAGAAAATAAACAGAATAGAAATAGAAATTGAAATGATTTCACATATTCCCTAAGTATAGTTCTGAAGGCATTTTCTCATTTCGGATCCCTGAAATTATGTTTGCTGCTGTCAGTGTTGCCATTCGAGTACGTGTTTGAATGGTGGCCGATCCAATGTGGGGTATTAAAACACAATTGTCTAACCTAAATAATTGTTTTTTGGCTAGAAAATTTCACTTTATATACAAGTAGATATAATTACTTGGTCAGTGGATGTCCTTGCGGCAAGGGTTCCGGAGTCATTACGTCCAAGCCAGCCATGGAGATGATTCGGTTCGTCAAAGCTTCTTCTAAATCTTCTTGATTAACTATTCCTCCTCGGCTTGTATTAATGAAGACAGCAGAATTCTTCATTGACTCAAATGCTTTCTTGTTAAAAAGATTTTTAGTGTCTTTTGTTAAGGCGCAAGTAGCTATAACAAAGTCGGATCTGGCAAGTAGCTCTTCAAAATTAGTATGTTCTGCCCCATTTTCCACATCTATAGAATAGAGTCAAATTGTAAGTACCAAGACTGTGGATTAGGATTGATACTCAAAGAAATGTGCCATACCTGAAGCTAATTTAGTCCGTCCATGATAGAGAAATTTAGAGACACCAAATGGTATTAGCATTTTTTGAACTGTTTGACCAATTCGGCCTAATCCCACGATGCCAACTGTTGATCCTGAAAGCCCATTGCCACACATCCATAATGGATCCCAAGATCCCCAACCTCCACTGAGAAAATTAAAATAGGTTTTCATTTGACTGCTGAAGAGATACAAATCATGTAATTTTAACTCACCTTCTTAGATATCTAGATGCTTCAAATAATCTTCTGGAAGTAGCTAGTAGTAAAGCTACCGTCAACTCTGCTGTTGCTTGTGTCAATACATCTGGAGTGTATCCCACTCTTATTCCTTTGACTTTGATGGCTGGTAGCTCTAAATGGTCGTAGCCCACTGCCATGCTCCCAATAACCTTTAACCTCTCTGCATGATCCAAAACCTCAGCGTCTATTTTGTCCGTTAGAAGGCAAAAGAGTGCATCCATATCCTTGATCAGAATCTTGAGTTCTTCCCTCAAAATGGGTCCTTTTTGCTTGTAGTAAGTTATGTCGAAACTAAAGCAAATGAAGAACTTTTTAAAAGAGACTTCGTTAATTCTATGCAGTACTATGAACAAGACAAGTACTTCATGAATTTGATGAAATGTTATGGACAAGAATCAAGAAAAGCACTTGACAGATGAAGAGATGGACAAAAAAGTACTTCATTGATAAGATAAAGATTTTATGTAGAGGAAGGATTTGAGGGAGGAAATAACCCCAAATCTAAATGTTTAAAAACTAAAAAAAGAGTACTTGGGGCCCCAACACTTACTGCGGACTTAACATTGCTAAGCTTTCGGGAGGAATCTCTTCTGGAATCCGGGTGATAAGCAGCTTTGGCTTCCCAATTAACGATGTCATTTTCCTAATAATTTTATAGGACATTTATCTTTTTTGGCTTTTGCCTTTTTGCTGTATTTCAAGTTTTGACTGTTTTGAAAAATGTAAAATGGCGGCAAATTTGAAATAAAATTCAATCATTGTCACTGTCGCTGGAGTCACTTGAATAGCTGCCAAACCCATCATCCGTATCAGTGTCTGTAGTCTCGAGAGCTTCATCAGAGGCTTCGTTCTCGGAAGTTGCCATCTCTAGCTGCCTCATCCGTTGTGGAATACACCTGATCAACTCTTTAAGAGTTGAATCATTGGGAATATTTTCCTGGATTTTAAGTGCAGTTTTTAGAGCTTCGTCGAGTAATCCACGTTGCAGGCAAACAACCAAATACATTTTCCGTCCAAATTCATTTCTCTCACGGCAGTGGGATGAAGATTTGAGAGCCATGATTTCATTGATTAGACATCAGAAAAGGTACATTAGAAAGGATTCTACCAATCGGTGACGACTGCCGTCAATGGCAAAAAAGAGTATTTAGGGCTGGTTACTGATTTTTATTACTGAGTGTTTAGGTACTGCATGAATACAAATGGGGAAACTTTTTTTTGAGTATCAAATCCTCTAAGACAGTTTAAAAAAAGAAAACTGAACGTAAAATTGGAATTCTTCTTAAAGTTACAAAAAGAAGACATACACGCTGTTGTAGCTGCTATTTATAATGTAAAAAACACACACTAAATGCTTGTTGAGTAGGATGGGTTGAATAGTTTATATTAAAGGAGAACTGCTGATGCATTATCATCTTCTTCTTCCTTGTTGTGATGGAACTTCAAACACATCATCCTCACTTGCTAACCTCACTACCCGAGGGAAGAATGTGTTTGATTTTCCTTCCCAACTCGAATTTGATGCCACCTTTAAAGTCCTGAATGTCCGTCTTAAAGCTTTCAGGGATCACCACACCTCCCGGAGGCAAAGTAGTTAAGTTCACACCTCCTGTTCCATTGCCTCCTCCAGCTCTTTTGATGTTGCCACTCAAATTGTAATTGAGCACGTAAGGACTACTGTTCTGCACAGGGCTACTACTGTTATGCTGTTCAATGGTGGTGACGGCTGTGCCGCTGTTGCCGATAAAAACCCGGGGTCTGATTCGGTGGAAACCCCCACCGGCGTAAGAACTACCGGCTGTGATAGCCACTCGAACAAGTTTTCGCGTCAGAACGTGATTCCGACCGGTGACGATAAGACCTCCGACACGCCGTCCACCTTTAAAGCCACAGACGGCAAGGGGCCGCGGGTGATCTGTCGTATAGTATAAGCTCTCCTCTTCTTTGCTTATGGAGGTCGTATTGATGTGGGTCAGTACAGGCGTGGCTGTAACAATTTGCTGCGAAGCTTGAATTGGCGTGAGAGACCGAATGGAAGCAACCGAGGGCGGAGCAGTCACGCTGACAGTGGGTGTAAAGGGGCGAACCTGGATGGGTGTACTGCTTACTGCCGCCGCCGGAGCCACCGGAGTAGCTTTTGCAGCGGCCTCGGCTTGAGCCTTTTTATGAGCGGCTACCAACTCATCAAAGGGCCGTGATCTCCCATCAATTTTCCGCTTGAGGACGACACTATGTGATTTGCAAGTGAGCGCTCGAGTACAATGTCTTTTGGTGTCAGAGTCCCAGACACCACAATGCTTGTCAGCATTGTATTCGCGCTGTGCTTTCCGATCTACTCGCGTGGGCGTGACTGGGCTGATTTTGAGTGGGCTAATCTTCTTCTCACATCCGGTTTCTGACTTAATTTGCATTCGAATGACTGAAGCAGGCTGCTCCAGGGGTGCAATCTCGCCTACCATAGCCATCAAATCGTTCGACATCCCATGCGGCAATGGGTCAGTGTCAGGTATGCTTATGACATTGTTTTCGGTAGTTTTGGTAGTGGCAGTGTTGGAAGGTGCTGCAGTAGAGCCAATAGTTGGATCCTCAAAGAGTTCATCTTTGATCATATCTCCGGCGCCGACGTCGGATGATGAAGATGATGACAGCGGTGTTGGCTTTGGTTCAGGATCTGACACCTCCATGGCTTCGGGCTCTATAGAAACGGGAGGAGCAGTCACCTCGAGGACCACTGGTGTAGGAGTGGTGGCTAAATTAGTAGGTTTGGTGCTAAGTGAGAAGATATCTTCTTTGAGCAAATCCACCGAGCAAGACTTGGTGTTAAATTTGGATTTCTGGTGTCTGAGTCTGACATGTGCAGCGAAAGCCTCGACTTTGACCGAGGCGTGGCAGCTATCGCAAATGACCAGCACAAAATCATCCTGGACTGGACATTGGCCAAAGATGTGCATGTCCCCTCTTGGCAGACGCATGCAAGCATCACTCTCGTGAAGTGGTTTAGGGGAATGGCTTCTTGACGAGGTGGGAGTGGCGCTGGTCGAACAGGATGAAGTGGCAGGGCTGGGAGACAAGGCGTCCATTTCCTCCACCAGTTGGGTGTGTGGCCACTCATGCCAACTTTTTCCAGACAATTCACGTATGCTAAGAGACATTCTGCAATGAAGAACAAGTTAAAATTTAAAAAAGATAGCATTATGAGATTGTGACAATAGCAAAAGAGTGACCAGAGCCAGCAAAACAGCGATAGATTTTTCTATTGTCTAAATCAACTTTTGTTGGTTGATGAACATTGTCGACATGACCTAAGCCACAGTTGCCGTGTTCATTCCATCCCCATGCAAACAAATCTCCTTCTACACTAGTGGCAAGCCCATGCTCATAGCCGCACGAGACACTGGAAAACTTTTGGTCGCCGCACAACACTCCTGTCTGTCCATAATCTTGACGGCCCACAGCCATCAAAGTATCATTCTTCAGCAAAGTGACAATATGAGTCCACCCAACTTCAATCTGTTTTATATGAGTGTTAGGTATTCGTGACAAGTTGGAAATTTGCCCGTGCTTGTCATCTCCAAAGGCCTGGAGTGATCCGTCTTCAAAAGTCAGCAAGCTGAAATTTTGTCCAGCTTTAATGTCAACTACTCTTTGCTGAAGTGACACTTTCATCGGCGTAGTTACACTTTTGAGCCCACTCTCACACAATTGGCCTTTCTTTCCGGAACCACAGACTCTGATTGTACCATCTTCCATCAGTATGAGAGTATGGCGCATTCCCGCCACAACTTTTTTCACTTTGCCCTCACCATCTTCTAAGTCGATTTCTTCAAATTCAAGCACTTCTTTGACATCTCCTAGACCTAATTGTCCAAAGGCATTGGAGCCACAACCATAAAGTCGCTTCTCTGGGCTCACCGCTAAGCTGAAATCCCATCCCGTCGCAATTTGAACTGCTTTTATTTCAGCAATGGGCGTGAATGCACTCAAGTTGGCCTTTGAACCTACGCCGCATTGGCCTTTGTTATTCCAACCGGAAGCAAAAATTTCATTTTGACCCGTCACCAAGAATGTGTGACCACCGCCCAAAGAGATCACGGACTGATCATCTACAGGGGCCTGGATGGGGATGGGTCGTTCCAGCTGCTCACAGGGCTGGCCATTGGCCAACTGGCCGTAATTGTTGGCGCCCCACCCAAGGAGTCTTAAGGAGGGCATTACCTGAATGTAGCTGTGAAGTTAATGGTAACGCGCCGCTAAAAAAGATTTGTGGCCTTTGTCAAAGGCCAATAACTTCCTGGAACAGCCCCACGCGCTTCCTTCTGAGGGGCACAGCTGAGTATGGGAGAGACCATTGGACCATCTACTACCTCGAGCTCAGTTGAGAGTAGCAACCTTTGATTAACTTTTTAGGTTGATTTTTTGACAAAAGAATCAGATTTACAATTATTCAAGCAAAGGTTTTCACAAATTTTTCAAATATATCATTTCAACACTAAATTGCCAATATGATAGTGAATCGGCGAATTTATTTCGGCCCTATTTGTGATAAACGTACACTACGATCCAGCTAGCAGAGCAAAGCTGGTGTGAACTGTGAAGGAGCCAACAGCCAAACTTTGAAGCGATAGCAAAATCTTTTGTTCTTATGGAACTTGGAAGCGAAATGAGTAGTAGTACAGCACAAGTAACTCAAGGGATTTCGATCAATATGAATCTTCTTATGTACTGCACTTCGTTGTTTTTCATTCCTTGCTCCGAGGGCCGACAGATGAGTCACAAGGGTTAGAATTTGCGGATAGGAAGAAACCCTCAATACTCTGTTTTCTCTGTGAATCGAGGGTTACTATTTAGTTAGCCGTTACCCTGTATTCTGTAACTTCTTACTTCCCAGTTCATTGACAGTCGTGAAGCCATCTACATTCTACTTGTCTTTCTAGATGTCCAAAGTTAGATGGCTACGCAAAAGCAAACTTTGGAGTTCGAGTGGAGCAGGGAAGTTACAAATCTCAGGTTTTGACACTGCACATTTGGCATCAACTTTTCGTTTCAAACCCCCTCTCTATATATATAGTGTAACGATAGTGTACTAGATAACATTGCAATTTGTTGTCGGAAAAACTCTTAACCTTCATGTCATGAAATAATTGACAATTTTGGCATCAACTTTTCGTTTTTTTAAGCCCTCTATATCTTGTAACATTACAATTTTGCGGGAAAACTCTTAACCACTTACTTAAACCATTTAACCGATTTAACCTTCATTTCATGATAAGAATTGACACATTTGGCATCAAAACGAGACTGAAAAGACTTTAAAAGTGCTTGACCGTGAGGTTATATATTTTTTTTTGACTTTGAGACTTTTTAAGACTTTTCCAATTTTTCAAGAACAATTTTCAATTTTCAAACCTTGTGCTGCTTTTGCAATGACTCATTACGCTACGCTTTACTCGAACCTCGTAGCTCCGCTCGAAGTTAATACTTCAATCTGCATGCTGTCAAAAAAAAAAAGTCAAAAAAGGTATAAATTGTCACTTTTGTAATTATAATGATGCATTTTCTTGGGGATCGGTGTTGTCAGTGCTGTGCTATCAGTGCAATGCAGTCAGAAAGCGTAAGTATGTACATGAGAGCTGCAATGCCAATTGCTTGTGCACTTAGCAACAAGATTTTTGCACTAGGCCACTGTCAAGGCCACGCGCATGCAGAACTTTAAACACTTTGTGACGCTCTTACCTCTTTTCAATTTTCATATAAAGAGGAAGAGGGAAAGCTTTTGAAACATATTTCTGTCACCGTCCTACTGAATTTGTATCAGCACTAGCCTTATCATCTTCTCCTTTTTCAATACCACTGACTTGCTTCTCCTTGATTGAATTTTTAAAAGGAGAGAGGAAGAAGAGGAGCAGAAGAAGTGCAAGTCCCCTTTTTTTCTGCAATGCATCAAGAGTGCAGGAGAACATTTGCTGCAGCTGCTACTGCTGCCGGCGGAGAAACTTAAGCAAGTTGTCATGGCTGAGAAGACTAGTGACAATGATAGTGCTACCAATATCATGTCCATCCTTGACCAAATGGCTAACACTGTTCCTGTTGAAATTTCCGACTTCCCGTCCGAAGGACAAGAACCTACATCATCGGGTCAGCTAGTGCAAGAAGTTGATGACAAGTACCTGGAGCGTCGAAGAAAGAATAACCTTGCAGCTAAAAAAAGTCGAGATGCAAGAAAGATTCGAGAAAACCAACTCAAATGCAAAGTAGCTTGCTTGGAAAATGCCAATCAAGTTTTGCGAAATCAACTTGAACGAGAAAGAAAGCAAAATGAAGACTTGAATGTCATAATGAAGGATGTCCAAGACGAAAATGCAATCTTGAAAACGAAAGTCGCCAAGGAATGTCATTGTCAAAGTTCTAGCATATAAAGCATGATTGAAAAAAAAAGAGATTCTTGTAATAAATGGCTTTCATATGTGTGTATTATATATTTCAGAAAAAAAACCATCGTCTATGATTCTTCTTTCACTTTGACTTTGAATGCACAATCATTATTGTCACCATGAATATCAGCGGCATGTGCCAATAAAATGACTTCACTATCAAATATAACTCCGCAATCACCACACATATATTTGACAGAATTATGAGAGAGATTTCGATGCTCTTGAACACCCCTCATGGTAAATCCGTAATAATCACACATGTTGCATTGAAAAATGGTCTTTTTCAAGTGAATAATAGCGTGATGTTCAATAATATCATTGACAGACCTGAAAGTCTTCTGACAAGGGAAACATCCTTGATGTTCAATCTGGTAGTGAACTTCATCTTTAATTTTTGCATGGCAGACCATGCAGACTTCATTGGGGCTTGGAAGCTCCTTTTCAGCCGGCGCAGGAATAAATTCCGTTTTGGCTTTCTTAGCAGGTGAAGGACCGCCGTTTGTATCTGAACCAACTGACTTTCCTAAGGATTTTTTGTCGTCATCTTCATCAATATCATCGAAGTCGTCTAACTCTGCCTCTTGAGGATTTGGTGGCATTTTCGAGGACTTGTGCTCTAGCTTCAAATGCTTTTGAAGGCCCGCCTTTTCTCTAGTTACATAGCGACACAAGTGACACCGGTAAGTTGGAATCGATGATCTTCTTGCATGCTTGGTTTCAACATGCTTTTGCAATATGTTTATGTATTTTGCTACAAAAGGACAAAGTTCACATTGAAATTTCTTCAATGATTTAGAGGCAGCCGTAGACTGGTGTTTCCTAATGATATGTTGCTCCAAAATGGCCTCGGTTAAAGTCTGGACGTGGCAAAAATCACATTTAAGTTTTTTATGGTGTTCCTGGACCAAATGATTTATCACTCCTGTTCGATCAGTAAATGTTTCTTTACAAGGGTCGCAATAGTTGTGCTTTGAATGATAGTGGTATGGAAGACTTCCATTTAATGCTCCACAAATGGTACACATCTTTTGTTGACTTGACATTTTGTGAACTGCTGAAATGGTTCTTATGTCAGTAATTTCAACAAATACTTTTCAAAAGTCCTGAAGTCAAAAACAATTTAGGTATTTTTTCTCTGAATAATTTAGGGTTGTAACTTCTGACTTAAAAGTAGTTACCTAAACTACTTAAAAGTTAAATTAAAAAACACTTTATGTTTTTAACATTAACTGAGAGATTCTATGTTTTACAGTCAAAGCTTTCAGTTAAGAGCCAATTTTTTGACATTTTTCATTAAAACTGGAACATCCAAATTTCGACACCTCAACTGCTTGTTTACGATTTATGACTTTACGCTCAGTAGCTCAGCCAGCTCAGCCAGCTCATTGCATTGTCAAAGACCTGGAATTTGGAAATTTAATTTTTGATAAAAATTCTAGTTTCTAAATTCCTGAATATTTTATGAACATTTATGGTGCTAGTTAGTTTGACATAACTAAACTCATGCTTGAGACTTGAGATGAGGTTTGTTGACTAAATTTTCCGCCAAAGAATGTAAACATGTAAGTTTGAAAAAAAGCAACAACTGCGAGAAATTGAAATTTTTAGAACTCGGAAATATTAATCTAGTTTTGAAATCAGTCACAGTTTTCCACTTTACATCCCGAAAAGGAACCATGAGCAACAAAGTTTTGAATTTCAATGTTGGAGTCTTGGGTCATGTTGACAGGTAGTGCATTATCATAAAATAATTCGTGATGAACAGTCAATTATAGCAATGCTTTTAATTTCCAGTGGGAAAACTACTTTAGCCAGATCACTCAGTACCATTGCCAGTACAGCGGCTTTTGACAAAAATCCACAGTCTAAAGAGCGTGGCATCACATTAGACTTGGGCTTTAGTTCGTTCCAAGTAGAAAGTCCTCCACAAATTCAAGGTGAATTTGAAAAGGTCCAATACACTCTTGTCGACTGTCCAGGACATGGTAATTAATGGTCAATTTCAATGTCTGAAATATGTTGCAAAAGTTAAAGTTTCTTCCATTTCTTCTCCAAAGCCTCGCTCATCCGCACCATCATAGGAGGAGCGCAAATCATTGACCTGATGATTCTAGTCGTTGATGTTGTCAAAGGTATGCAAACACAAACTGCAGAATGCATGGTGATTGGAGAAATCACTTGCTCGCACATGATGGTCGTGCTAAACAAAGTCGATCTCTTGCCTGCACCCAAAAGAGAGGCGGCTATTCAAAAAATGACAAAGAAGATGAAATTGACGCTAAGTCAGACAAAATTCAAAGATGCTCCTATAGGTAATACTTAACTTTTAAAAATTCTATTCATACTAGTTTTGTATCCACAAAAAAAAACAATCATGAAAGTTTTGTTCAGAATGAAGTTTTACAGTAAAGACCTCCTTTCATTATTCTTAATAATTTTGTTGTATAGATTTCAAAAACTTTGACTTGTGCTTTTAATACTAAATCTACGCCCATGTGGTGCGGTAATTTTAGTTTCCTTATCTACCTAAGTATATATGTATCTAGATACCCATATTGAAACTAAAGTGGATTTCCCTTTTTAGTGCCCGTATCAGCTAAAATTGGCGGCCACGAAGATGTTACCAATGACGAATCGATTGGAATCAGTGAGCTCATTGAAGAGTTACAGAAGCTGACATACCTTCCGTCTCGTGATCCAAATGGACCCTTTGTCTTTGCTGTAGACCACTGTTTCAGTATCAAAGGTCAAGGAACGGTCATGACTGGAACCGTTTTAAGTGGAAGTATTCAAGTCAACTCCAATATTGAAATTGCAGCATTGAAAGAAGTGAGAAAAGTCAAGTCCATCCAAATTTTTCGAAAAGCTGCTAATCATGCTCTGCAAGGTGATCGTGCTGGTCTTTGTGTTACGCAATTTGATGCTAGTCTCCTGGAAAGGGGATTGATCAGTACACCTGGAATCCTTCCTAATGCCAATGCCATGGTGATAAGCTTGAAGAAGATACGATTTTTCAAGCAAGACATTTCATCGGGGAGCAAGTTTCACGTTAGTATTGGACATTCAACCGTTCTGTCAACCGTTACTCTTTTTACTAAAGAGATGGTAGAAGATTTCGATTTTAACCATGAATACGCTTTTTTGTCAACATTGTCAGATTTGCAAGCAGATAAAGAAACGCACAACCAAGTTTTTGCCTTGCTTGAATTTGAGCATCCTGTTGTGATAGCACCCAATAGCAAAGTTCTTGGCTCCAGACTAGACACTGATGTGCATACGACATCCTGCAGATTGGCCTTTGAAGGCCACACACAAGTGTTGATGCCTACTTCGGAGGTGGTCGATAATTACAAAATCAGATTGAAGGTATTCAAGTTGAAAGAAAAGTGTGGTTTGATTGAACGAGCCAACAATGATATGGAACTGATTGGCAAGAATATGTTCAAGAAAGAAACTAATATTCATGTGTTTGATGGCTTCAAGGTGGCCTTGTCCAATGGAGCAGTCGGCAGAATGGACGGGCCTTTTGGCCAAAGTGGAAAGTTCAAAGTCCGATTGGAAGGTACGATAAGCAACAAATAGTCGTTGCTTTTATTCAAGCGTCACAGCGCAGAACTCCTTTAAATTTGACGATTTTATTTTCAAAGTACAAATATTTTATTTTCATTACAGAGCCTTTAAATGACGAATGGAAAACAATTTTGTCATCGGGCAGTAGCAAAAAGAAGAAGAATGGCGGGGGCAGTGATGAACATTCAAAGCCTACTTCTTCAAGCATGGAAGTCAAAATGGTTTTCAAAAAGTTCATTTTCAGTAAAACAATGGCTCAATCATGACTTTACTCGTTAATTCTTTTCCTTTGTCTCCTTCTCCTCTTACCTCCTCTTTGCCGTCGTCTCCTTCTCCTCTTACCTCCTCTTTGCCGTCTGCGTTGACCTCGTTGTGCAACTGCAGAGGTAGTTGGATTGCTGGTTGTAATGGAAATGGTCGTAGTTGTTAGGATGGTAGTAGTGGTAGTAGTTGGACGTTGCGTAGTAGTAGAAGTAGTAGTAGTGGTAGTGGTTGCGTACTCCATAAGCTGACCATCCTTCCAGAGTCCTTCAAAAGCAGAGCCGTCCTCATAAATAATCTTCCCATAACCTGTACGAGCATCTTGTACGTGCTCCCCAATGAAAACTGTTCCCGAAGCCCAAGTGTAAGTGCCATTTCCATCAAGTCTTCCATTTTGAAAGGTTCCTTGGTAGCGATCTCCATTACTGAAATGATACAAGCCATGTCCATTTTCTCGGTCGTTTTTGAAATCGCCTTGATAAAAGGCGCCATCGGGCCAAGTATATGTTCCGTTTCCATGTTTAAGGCCGTCCTTGAAACCTCCAACGTATGTTCCTCCATGAGTGTACCTTTACAAAAATGTAAAAAGTAAGAAAAAAAGGATATTTGCATGGAAGACCTACTTCATTTCTCCGTTCCCATGTCTCTTATCGTTTCTCCATTCTCCAACATAGACTGTACCATCTGAATAGGTGATGGTGCCTTTTCCGTCCTCGTCATTTGTCCATTGCCCTTCAAATAGGTCACCATTACGCCAGGTCAGATTTCCATTTCCATGTCGAGTCCAGTTGACAAAGTGGCCTGTGTAAATCTGACCATCAGGCATTTCCATTATACCAAGTCTGCAAATGTAAAATGATGACCAAGGACAAATATTCTAAAGCTCTAAAGAATCACCCTTCGATGCTGTCTTGTCGAAATTCACCGATGTACTTTGACAAATCTGTGCCCCAAAAATGACCTTCACCCTCTTTCTTGCCATTGACAAATTGGCCTTGGAATTTTCTTCCATCCCTCCAATAGTAAGTTCCCGGTCCACTTAAAAATGGCGGAACACTTTTTATGATGCCGCCAGCAGAGGACACAAATCGATCCCCGTTGACAAAGTACACACTGTCTTGAACAATCCATCCTTGATTGAATTCTCGTGTACGTGGCTGCCGGCTTTGGAGCTGCCGACGTTGGGCTTGTCTCTGCTGCTGAGGTGGCCTTCGTAACATGATAAAGGTTCCATTTTGTCGTACAAGATTATTTTGATCAAAGCATCTCAAAAGCTCTTTGCATTTGAAGGTCGTGCCGTCTCCCCAACGAAAGTGAAGTCCTTGGCCGTCAAATGACCCATTGATTACTGCTCCTTGGGCCTGATTCCCGTTGCTGAAATATTGTGTACCCCAACCGTGCGGCTTGTCATTTTCCCATTTCCCAACGTAGCTGCTCCCATCAATCCACGTCTGGGCTCCTTGTCCTTGTCTTTGTCCTCGTGACCATTCTCCACGATACGTTCTACCGTTTCGCCATATTTTTGTACCGTTACCACTCATCTCACCATTGGTAAAATCCCCCCTGAGATTATGAAAGTATCAAAAGAAAGGTTAGAGGCGTAGCTACCTCGACACTGTGAAAAGTATTTTACTCGTAGATGTCTCCATTTTCAAAAAGTAGTTTCCCAAATCCATTCGGAGTGTTGTCGGCATTAGTGTCACCTACGTAAGTCGACCCATCTTCAAAAGTTAGATTGAAGGCCACAGCAACCTTAGCAATGACCACCAAAGCTACTAGTATTACTGAAAATGATCTTGATGTCATTATCAGTTTTTGCACCCTCCACTGCAATATGGTAGAGGATTATCGCTAAACTAGTTTGGAAAATGTTTTCTACAAAGACATCTGCACTCAATTGTCGTTCAGACTGACTACTGTTGAAAGAGGGTCAATTTTCAAGTTCTGCTGGCCGCAAATGTTGAAGAACGACGTAATAAAAAAGCCTTCGAATTTGGGACATTCATAAAAATGTCATTTATTCAATAAATCCTGATTAGTCGGCCTTCTTGGACACACTCTTGGTTCCCTTCCTATTTGGCAAAGGCTTTTGGGACCTGATGATAACGGCAGCACGCCTCAAAGCAGCCTTGGAAAGATCCTTGCGGTACCTCTGCTTTACAACCAAAGCCTTGACTTTATGAAGAGACCTACGGGGTCCAGCCTTCATTGTCACGGTTTGACGGTTCTTGCCTGGTTTATTGGCATTACCCTTCTTGATGGTCACTGTGAAGCCTTTGTTGTCGGCAGCAGGGGCAATAGCCAAGGCCTTCTTGTTGACAATTCCGGTGTGCCTCATAGAATGCTTGTTGGTCAAGTTCATAGGATCGGTGGAAAACGGCTTAGGGCAGCCTCTCTTTTTCAAGAGGAACGCAGAGTTATTGCGAGTAATGGCCCAAGTGATATCGGTCGACATTTTGCTCTGGAAAGTAAATTTCGCAAAGGTCTTTTAAGCAGTTCATAATATGA
Source organism: Oithona nana (assembly GCA_900157175.1). Classification (NCBI taxonomy): domain Eukaryota; kingdom Metazoa; phylum Arthropoda; class Copepoda; order Cyclopoida; family Oithonidae; genus Oithona; species Oithona nana. Next base: position 297,727 of record LT727941.1, read on the forward strand.
TTCAGGTCAATTATTTGAATTCAACACAAGGACTAAACACAATTGTTTCCGAAGCCGCTATAGAATTGGGAAATTGTACGTTGGGAACTGGATAAATTACCTGAACTTTTGCAAGAAGTAGCAGAAAAAGGTGAACTTAGTCCCATACACAGGAAGCGAAAGAGCGAACACTCAATTTCATTGGCTATGCAAAAGCAGGAAAACAAGTGACGTCACATCCCTTTTTCTTTTCAGAGCTATAAAATGTTCGTTTTACATTCTTTTTAGTCCGCTTTTATGGCGTTTTCCAAATATTTTTGTCTTTAAAATAGTGTTAGACAGCTAAGAATCAATTTCCAAAATAAGAAAAAAAGTTAAAAATCCGTGAAGCCGCAGTGTTACAATTTTTGACAATTTCTTTCAATTGTTGTGTCGTCTTTGAACCTTCAAAAATCAAAATGTCGATGACTTCTTTAGACGGGATCAAAGCTAGTTTGGACAAAGCTTTGAAAGGTATTGAACGCTACAATCCCAACAACATCCCTACCATTGAGCATTACGTTGATGTTCAAGTGGAAGAAAACGGCTATGACTTGGAAGCTAACCTGGCGCTCTTGAAGCTCTACCAATTCAATCCAACAAACTTGAACAAAGAGTACGTGTGCAAAGTCCTCTTGAAATCGTTGGCCAACTTGCCGCACTCAGACTTTCTGCTTTGTAAATCCTTGTTGAGCCAAGAAATCCTGGAAGACCCCATGCTTGTCAGTATTCAGAAAATGGCCAATTTGCTTGAGACCTGCAGTTTCAAAGAGTTTTGGGAGAAGAGCCGGACCGAATTCTCCAAGTTGACAAAAGCTATTGCCGGCTTCGAGGATTGCATGAGAAAATTTGTCTGTCACGTAATAAGTAATTCCTATCAACGAATTCCTGAGGACCGTTTGTGTGAACTGCTGGGCTTGGAAGATGAAAAAGTGGTCGACCAATGGATTTCAAAGAATGGATGGTCTACCGGTGAGGGTAACTTTGTCACTATTTCCAATCAAGACGAGTCTATTAAAACTAAGAAGATCACTGAAAAGATAGACTTAGAGTCTGTAGCTGGAATCATGGCCGCCGGATTTTGAATACCATAATGTAATAAAAACAAATTGTATCAAAGATAAAAGGGTCAACTGTGTGTAATTCTTTTAAGAAAGTTGATAACCATCGAAATGCTACCGAGACGTTTGTTTGATTGGGGCCGCGTTTCCGGCTGAGGCTCCACCTCGACTGTTAGAGCCCCATTTGTTCAATGGGCCACCGTTAGCTGTATTCTGGTGGAAATTTCCTGATTGTGGTCGTGCAGCGACAGGATTGGTAGGAGGTCCACTCGAACCAGCTCGTATATTTTTATTGTTAGTGGGAAATGATGGTCTCTCTGGATTTTGTAATTCACTATTGGGTTCACTGAAAAATCAATTAAAATTGAAGGATTTGTTAATCAAGCATCAGTAATCATGTGAAAAAGAAATGTGTACTTACCTCATGAATGGAACCTCGGAAAATACCATACAGAACTCATTGATCTTTTGAAATTCGCTACTTTTGCCTAAATATAAGGTTAAACAACTCTTCCACACATTGACATAACCTTTGGTCATTCGAACAATGTCGCCTGACTGAACGAGTTTTCCTAAGTCATCCCACACAGAGAGATTGATTGATCCAGAACGATCGGCAATTCTTGCTGATCTGACTTCATGCCCCTCTTTGGTCTTAGAAGGTCGTCCAACTTCGAGAATTATGAACATCAAACTTAAGTCTTTCATACCGGGCTTCAAATTTCTGATAAGGAAATATTCCCCCATAGTTCATTTATCGAAAAATTCTGGTTTTAATCGTTTTACTCAGTTCTAATTAGAATATTTATAGTAATCGAACTTCATTCTTCATGTTGTTACAGTACAGGTCTTCTCAGTTCTCCTCTAAATATTTCAAAAATAATGGATCGAATACCAAGTCAATGATGTATTCTGTTCAGCTAAGCGTAAGCCGGCTATATATGCCCAAAAGCGCGTATATCCACGTATATCTACAACAATTTCAATTAATTATCCTATTAGGCTATTAGCCCTTGTTAACAGCTTTATTGTTTTTTAATAATAATTCATCTTTTGATTTCAATCCTGACCAATAATCCCCAATATCAACCACTTTCTGGGCCGCAACTTCATCTAAGCCTTCTTCCTTGATGGCTATTTCAGACATCTTGGTATACATTTTCCCCGTTTCTCCGGTCACGGATCTGTCCATAAGGAGAAAGAGAACTGTACTAGCAGCCTCAGAAGGAGATATAGTTGCAAATGACATGAGAGGAAGGGCTCCATATTTGACTACTTTACTCTTGTCAACTCCCATATGCCGCTTGATCATTGTACTATGTACAATTCCAGGATACACTAAGTTGACAGCGATGGCCTCGCCTTTGAGTTCCTTGGAAAGAGCGTTCACTGCCAACACGTTTGCCAATTGACTTTGGTAAAAGGCGTAGTACTTGTCGTAGTTTTCTTGCATGTTGATATCGGCAAACTTTATACCCTCGGTAGCCTTTCTATAGTCAAGGTTTACCATAAACAGAACCCGACCCCCGACCAATTGTGGCGTCAAAAGTCGAGTCAACAAGAAGTGTCCAAGGTGATTGACAGCCCAATGAATCTCAATACCATCTCGGGTGTAGGATCTGGGCGCAAACATAATTCCAGCATTGTTGATTAAACCATCAATGCGATCTTCTTTTTCTTGAATAAGTTTTGCACATGTCCGCACTGACTGAAGCGAGGCTAAATCACACGGTCGACAATACACAAACTTGTTGCCACTGTCTAGGACAATGCTTGACCGAAAGGTTTCGCAACTTTCAATGTCTCTACACAACATGTAGACTTTGTTGTTCTTCTTTTTTGCCAATTCCGATGTTATTGCTCTCCCAATACCTTAAAAATACACTCAATCACTCATTACTCTTATCTTACTTATGAACTGTTGTACCTGAATTTGCACCCGTTACCAGAAACACTTTGGTCCTATTGGCCTCTGTGGGATCTTCTTCGATTTGATCAATTCCAATCTTCTTTCCTCTAATGGAGTCCTTCCAGAAAACATATCCCCCATACAATGTTGCAAAGAGACCTCCGCCAACCAGAGCTCCTTCCCGATGGCGCGTTATGAAGCTAAGCACCATTTTGATTGTACAAAAATAACTTTAACAAATGAAAAGAAATACTGGTGTTTCAGGATTTCATTTTAACGAATTTTTCACTATTCATCATTTCCACTTTTTCAATTCAGACAAAAAATTTTCAGTGTTAGTAAACAAGGACTTGTCTTGGCAGCGGCAATCAGCTGTTTTTAGTAACTTGACAGGTTTTTTTTCTTTATTCCTTTTTCAGTTCTCTTTTTCAAGTCTCATTGATATCATTTATTACCATTAGAATGATCATGAGCATAACTTCAATTTTATTTAATCATTATCATGCATTTTTTGAAATTTTTGCACAGGTCTCTTTTGGTAGAATGGAAAATGTGCCCGAAATTTAAAATTCAATCCTGCCAGAAAAAACGAGTTTGTTTACCTTTTGTAATGTATTGCTACGTTTTTTCTAAGGCTTCAGATATTGTGTCATCTGTCTTTTGGCCCTTAAAAACTAATGATTTTTCTTATGAAAGTATTGCTAGACTGCAAATAATTATAAAAAAAATAAGATAGTTTGAATTGACGAAAAAGTCCCGGCATTTACTTCTAAAAATGGGCTTATTGGATTGGAATGCTTGGATTGCCTTGCTATTCGACAATGTACCAGCTTGGCAAACTGCCAATTTGATTTTTGAGCGATGCGTCACGGGGCTCCTTAGTCCTTTCCCTAAATCCCTACCCTAAATCTTTTTCAAAATGGATTAGCCATGACTTTTCTACACTTTTCATGAGTGCCTTAACACACGTTCATCATGTTCAAACGCAAAAAACCTGAGGCGACAGGAAAATCTTTTCCGGTCAAAGTGTGCACAATGGACGCAGAGCTAGAATTCAGTCTGAATTGGAAAGCAACCGGTCAAGAACTTTTTGATCTAGTTTGTCGAACGATTGGCCTGCGAGAAACTTGGTATTTTGGCTTGCAGTTCAACGACTCCAAGAGTTACGTGGCTTGGCTGAAGCTGGACAAGCGAGTTCGTGATCAAGATGTGGACAAAACTCCTCCTATGACATTCCTCTTTTTAGCCAAATTTTACCCAGAAGACGTGAGTGAAGAACTCGTTCAAGAAGTGACACAGCACCTGTTTTTCCTGCAGGTCAAGCAGAATATCTTGAATATGGATCTTTATTGTGCTCCTGAAGCCTCCGTTCTTCTGGCTTCCTATGCTGTTCAGGCAAAGTACGGAGACTTTGACGAGAACACTTACCAGCCTGGACTACTCGCCAACGAAGATCTTTTGCCTCGGCGTGTGATTGACCAATACAAAATGACATTGGAAATGTGGGAGGAACGAATTAAAATATGGTACGCCGATCACAAAGGAATGTCAAGGGACGAAGCTGAAATGGAGTACTTGAAAATAGCCCAAGACCTGGACATGTACGGTGTCAACTACTTTCAAATTTTCAATAAGAAGGTAATAAATAGAAAAATACGTTTTTTTTTCTTTCTTTCTTTGATAACTTGATCATTACAGGATTCTAACCTTTGGTTGGGGGTTACCAACTTGGGTCTGAGTATATACGAGCATGACAACAAGTTGATTCCCAAGATCATGTTCCCCTGGTCAGAAATTAGCAACATTAGCTTTGATGATAAGAAATTCATCATTAAAACAGTGGACAAGTCCTCTCCCAATTTCACCTTTTATTCCAAAAAACTCAAGCTGAACAAGCTGATCCTTGACTTGTGCATCGGCAATCACGATCTATTTATGCGCCGACGAAAACCCGATCCAATGGATGTGCAGCAAATGAAAGCCCAAGCCAAGGAAGAAAAGCATCGAAGGCAAATCGAAAGGAGCAAGTTGGCTCGCGAGAAACAATTGCGCGAAGATTTAGAGCGGGAAAAGGCCGCTTTGGAGCAACGTCTTATTCAATACCAGGAGGAATTGAGGATCGCCAACGAATCGCTGCAACAATCCAACGAATCCGCCGATCTCTTGGCAGAAAAATCCATGCTGGCCGAACAAGAAGCTATGCTCTTACAACAAAAGGCATCGGAGGCTGAAAATGAAGTTCAACGTATTAAACTGACTGTGATCCAAACAGAGGAGGAAAAGAAGGCTATTGAAGACAAAGCTCGTGAGACTGAGCAGCTGGTCAAACGGTATCACGAGGAGGCCGAAAGACGAAGGAACGAAGCAGACGAACTCAAGCGAGAAGTTGTTCACGCCAAGTAAGCAAAACAAGGCAATAATTTTTTTAGTATTCTTTACATTTCCTTCTATTTGCTTTACAGGGAAGCTGAAAGACGTGCCAAAGAAAAACTCATCGAGTACATCTCAACCTCGATGATGAACAACTCTACCATGACTTTGACGACCAATACAACGAGTGCCAACAACTCCGTCTACAGCCATAACTACAATAATTACGAAGTCAACAACACTAATGGTTTTCACCACATTGACTCCTCCAGGATAGACATGTGCAGCGAGTTAGACTCGCCAACCCCAATGCCCAATCATCATAACCAGCATGCACTCAACAACACTGGCATGAGTAGTTCTACCAATCATCATACTTTCTTAGCTGATGCAGATGTCAGCCAACTATCGTTAGAAATTGAACAAGAGAACAAGAAATATCATGAGCAAAGTCGAAATCTGCAAGAGCAGCTACAAACTTTTCGCCAAGAGATTGATAAGCTTAAAGTGGACGATAACTTGACCAACATGGACAAGCTCCACAAAGAGCAGCAAGATCAAGGCAATAGCAAGTATTCCACTATACAAAAAGTCAAACGAGGTTCAACTCAATACAGGGTGGGAATATTTGAGGAACTCTAGGAGAGACAAAGATGATGAGTCTTTTTATACAACTTCCTACTTGCACATTTGGAAACCAAACGGTTGCGAAGACTACCGCTGTCGCACAACTATCATCTATCTACCTACCTACCTATCAACCCACCTTCGTACGAGATATCATCAAGACTTTTGCACTCTCTTGCCGTCGCCAAAACAAAGGTTGTATTGTTCTGCAGGTGCTACTTTTTTCTTTCGTTGCTGTGTTTCTAGGACTACTCTTTACAATTTGTATTTAGATATATGCTACAATCGATGAAGCCCAGTCAGGGTGTGTCCCAACAAGTTTGGGATACACTATATGATGGAGCCATAAGTCTTATCAATATTACTACTGTTATTTAGTACAACATGATGCTCTCCTCAAATAAAGTGACAAATTAGAGAAGAAGAATTCTTCCTTAGAATTTATTGTATCTTAGTATCAAATGCTAGTGCATCAAATGCCACAGAAGTGCTACGTTTGTGATGTCTATGCTCCTGACAAAGATCTTGATTCATGGCATCTAAAGCAGCCTGTATTTTTGCTAACGATGCATTGACTTGAACTTGGCTATCACATTGGGACTTGGCTAAGACTTGTTTGGTATCTTGGAGGGATCGTTGAATTCGTTGGTGGTGTATCCTCATTTTACTCGCCAGATTATCATTTTTTCTTTGGTCTCCTGCATTGACAGGAACAAAGTCATTGCCAGAAGCAATTTGGACAGTATCATAGGATACGTGCTGGATATAAGGCGAACCCATTGGTTTCTTGAAAGTTTTACTGTCTTGAAGATGAAGTGCCATCTTTGTTATGTATCGAGGACAAACTGTTGGTGGGTATCTGGAGACCAACATGGAATTGCATTTGTTGCTGTCACCCTGCATCAGCTCGCTACGAATGGCAAGCACCTATAAGATTATTTTTTAATTTTTTTTCTTTTTTTTTTTTAATTTCCCAAATTTATATGTGATGCTTACCATTGCTACAACAATGTAGTCAACCAGCATAAATTTGGAGACAATAATCGTGTCCCACACGTGATAGAAATCTGTTATCTGACGGGTAAAAAGAAGCTTGGTCCAGTTGACTCCAAAAGTTGCTGAAAGAAAATAAAGTAGAATTTATATTTCTTTTTACATACAAAAGAAAGAAGCAACATTCTTACTTGGTAAAATGGTTAATCGAACCAAATGATCATAGAGAGGTTGGTCGACTAATTGCAGAATGTTCTGCCACATATTCTGAAGTCTCTTTGCTGAATTACTAATCATCAGTGTCGAAGGATCTGAATTATTGTCATCAAACAGATTTTTTTGGTTTACAGCAACATTTTTGCTACTTTCCTTTGGCATCATCAGAGGGTTTGGAGTGTAGTACCTATTTTTCAAAGAATTGATTAAAAAGGTAGAAGTACAAAATCTTAGAAAAGAGTCAGCCTCACCAATCCCACATATATTCCATTATTTTTTCGAAAAGTGCAAAGACGTCATGTTCAATCGTCTTCATATTCAATAGATTCTGGATAAGTGTAAGAGTGGTTGACTCTGGGGAACTCAGGGCAATTTTCTGACAACATTGAACTTCTTCTAGCCTAAGAAGTAGGATTGCACTAAGGATCTCATGCATTCCTTGTCTGAAAATGAAGAGAAATAGTATTTAGGATCGGGAATGATAAAATGGATTTAATGAACGTCGTCTACCGATAAGTCAAATCCTTATGCTCTTTGCCATACAAGAATAGTATAGTAGTCATCCATTCCTTGATTTGCTCTTGACGACGGACTTCTTCGCTAACAGAGCGAACAACGTCTCTCTCTATCACTTGTTTTAATTCAGTATCTTTAAAAAATTGGTTCCAAGGGCCATCTTGGGATAAGGGATTATTTTCGGAGGGATGCAAGGAAGGATCCCCTCTTTTGTCATCAAGGTGTAAACTCTTCAAATGGTTGAATCTTAGGCGACTTTTTTCCACGTCAAGAGGCCAATTTTCAACTCTAGGGGACAAAATTTCTAGCCACTTGCTCCACAAGATTGATCTGAAGCCATCAAGGGACAGGCTTAATTTTGATTCTAAAACTTCCGATTTCAGGGTTGGACCACGATCACAAAGCTTACGAAACCTTATGAAAAGAAAAATAATAGATATGAGCTCAATAATCATAAATCAGCATGGAATGCCTTGATTTACCGTAACAGATAGGAGCTCAAAGACAATCGAGGCTCTTCTATAGCGGCATGTTCCTCTATGGCACGCTCCAGTGGTTCCATGACTTGAACATCTGAACTGATTTAGATTTTTTGATATTGAGGCACTTGTCTAAAACTCTGAATTTTCTGAAAATAGGAGGAGTAAAGTCACAGCTGAATAAGCTGAGCCAAATTTCTAACCTGTCAATGACAGCTGCTTTTTTGTTTTGAATTTGAACCAAAACAAATGGCATTTTTCGATTATATTTATCTGGCAACACTGACGGCTGATAGAAGCTCCCAGTCTCAGCAGTCAGCTCAGCTTTGGTTTGTTTGGAAAACAAAGAACAAATTTGATTTTTGAACTTGAAGACTGAAGTTAGGGAAATTGGGGAGAAAAGTCCGTGAAGATGGCTAGTTACGCTGCAGCTGAGTACTCTGACGACTCTAATGATTTTTCCGATGTCGAAGACGAAGACTCTGAAATGTCTGATGGCGAAGGAAGTCCAAACCACCACCGCCAAAGATCTGAGTTTACTGAAATGAAAGAGCAAATGTACCAAGACAAATTAGCAGATTTAAAGAGACAACTGGCCAAGCTAAACGATGGAACATTACCAGAATGGCAAAAGAAATTACGCAAACTAGACACTGCCTATCGTGAGAGGATGAAATATAACGATGTTGTTAAAGACTTGGAAGTTGAAATGGTTGAGCAAGAATTTTTGCGTGAGAAAAAATCAGCCTTTCGAGAATTTGAGGACCAAAAGGTCTACCTCAAAGACCAGCTGATTGCAGAATTGGAAGAAAAGCAAAAGTTGATCGAGACAGAGAGGCACAATATGGAATTAACCGGAGACTCGATGGAACTTAAGCCCATAACCAAACGTAACCTTCGACGTCGAGCAAATGAACCATCAGGTTGGTATTTATCTTATATTCTACTATATTGTTAGTCCAATTTGTATTAACTTCTTATACTTTAAATCAAAAGCTGCTAGTGATGGTAAGATTTGATCTAAACAATAAACATAGAAATAGTAAAGGCTGCATTCTTTCCATAATCTTAAACTGTATTTATTTCTTCTAAAGGGACTGGCAATTATGGTGGAAGTGAAAAACGTAGGAAGCCAATGCAGATGTCTTCCATGACTTACCTCTTGGAAGATTCTGATATTATTGAGGACCTAAAGATTATCAACAAGAACAAAGCTTTTTCTATGCAAAAGCACAACACAGTGAGTAGTAATAGTTCCAATGGAGGAGGGTCATCATCGCCTAGTTACTATCGAGATACGCGTATTGAAGAAGGAAAACTATTTTATGAGAAACGTTGGTTTCGGCGAGGCCAATCCGTACAGGTGGAGTCGAAGACTGGGGACAAGTTTCCTGCCATGATCTCAGCCATTGGCAACGAAGCCATCTGGGTCAGAAGAACAGCGGATTCATCAAAAATGCGGATATACTTGACTCAATTGACCAAAGGCAAATTTATTCTTAAACGAAGAAATGCCGTTTGAAATAAAATATTCTGGACACTCTGCTGTTGTCCTAGTATTTACACGTACAAATGTTCATTCGTGATGTAATTTTCCCTATATACATATGAAAGAATCAAGATAAGAGTTGCGTCGTTATTAGGCTGTCAAGATGGCATTGTCTATAATTCTGACTGGACTATTCCTTCTTCAAAATCATCAAGCTTTTTGTCAACAACCTTGCCAACCAAAGAGCTCACTGCTCAAGATGCCGAGGCATTCTGTCGAAATTGAATTGAATAGTGCCGGTCCGGGATTGTCTTTACATCTTCGTGATCAACGCCAAGGTGCATCTTTTAGTTGTTAGAAATTGGAATGTTCCATTTACATGACTAAACTTATCTTTCTTGTATATAGAGATCTTATTCAAAGGCACATTAGGTGTCAATATGCCCAACGGATTAGACATCATTGAATGTGACATTGGCCAAGCTTGCTTCCAATTCGGAGATGACGTAGCACAGTTATCTGTCACGCAAGTGGATGACACTTGTCATGAACTGAAATGGACCTCAAGTTTTTTGAACAGCTTTGAAGATTGCTTTGAATTGAAAACTTCAATTGACGACAGTAGTACCAAATGGTTTGTGGGACCTGAAGAATTTTATCAACATTTTCCCTTGAACGAGTCATTTGTGCGTGAGCAAACGCCATATCTTCCAGGAGACATGCTGCAGGACCGCGACAAGTATTTCGGAGGAGTCGCTGAACCTTATTGGTTGTCATCAAAGGGGATAGCTCTTTGGGTGCCCGAAGGCGTTCCTTTATTCTATTCTTTTAACTCTCAAGCCCGTAGTAACTCAAGCTTTTGCTTGGCTGCCAAGTCTTCTCCTCCGTACGAGATTCTCGACCATTTGACTTTAAAGTACAGGATTTGTGCCCACGAAGATGCCAAATCAATGCACATGTACGCTGTCAATAATATGCTTGGTAAACCCATAGGCATACCTGATGAGCTAATGATGCGGGCACCTATATGGTCAAGCTGGGCCCAATTCAAAGCTGACATTAACCAATCTACTATTATTGAGTTTGCACGTAAAATTCACGATTATGATTTTAAGGTTTCTCAGATTGAAATTGATGATAATTGGGAAGAGTGCTATGGCGATGCAAAATTTGATGTGAGTGATGGAAAATTTCCGGATCCATCCAGCATGATCAGTACCATTAAAAATGAATTGGGTTACAGAGTGACCCTTTGGATCCATCCTTTCATCAATCTCGGTAATAAGACTTGATTTCTTCAACGAATTGACTTGAAAGCTGAACTTGATTGATTGCAGATTGCTCAAGCTGGGAAGCCGCGGCTCTCCCACCATCCAGCTACTTTGTTAGAGACAAGAAGGGAAAAGATGGAATTGGTAATCTACCAGGCTTGGTCTGGTGGTGGCAAGGTGTCCTGGCCAGCTACGTTGACTTCACCAATCCTCAAGCTGTCAATTGGTGGTCTCAAAGGCTAGAAGATCTTCGCTCCACCTATGGCATTGATTCATTCAAATTTGACGCGGGCGAATCTAATTGGCTGCCTTCATCCATCTTACTGAACGAAGAGATTCCTCGTGAGCATTGGCCGGCAGCCTTCACCACATCTTATGTCCAATCCATAGCCGGTAAATTTGGCAGTATGATTGAGGTGCGTGTTGGACTACGGACCCAATCTCTTCCCACTTGGGTAAGGATGCTTGACAAGGATTCGCGCTGGGGCTTTGACAACGGACTCAAAACCTTGGTGACGACTCTTTTGCAAATGTCGATGAGTGGATATCCATTTGTTTTGCCGGATATGATAGGCGGCAATGGGTATGGGGACAATCCTTTGGACGAATCTGACATTCCAAGTCGAGAACTCTACATCCGGTGGCTGCAAGCCAATGTCTTCATGCCAAGCATGCAATTTTCATTTGTGCCTTGGCTTTATGACCAAGAAGTCGTTGCACATACTCAAGAGATGATAGGGCTACGAGATCAGTATGCGGATCTGATAGTTTCTTTGGCCAAAAATGTAGTTGAAACAGGAGAACCTATCAATAGGCCTATTTGGTGGGTAGCTGATTCGCGAGACGAAACTGCCTTCAGCATTGAAGATCAATTTATGTTAGGTGACGATATCTTAGTAGCACCGGTGCTTGAGGAAGGAGCTAGAAGTCGGGAAATTTACTTGCCTAAGGGTCAATGGCAAGACGCTTCCAATGATCAAATCTACCAAGGACCATTGTGGCTGACTGACTACAAGGTGGACCTGTTTAGTCTTCCATATTTCACCAAGCTCGAATTAACAGCAGTTTAGCCATAATTTTATTTGCCAATAGACTTCAATGTTTGCGTAAGCTCATCTATTTGTTGCTTGAGACGATCTTTGTGGCCCTGTGTTACAGCATCTTCAAGTGTTTGCTTTAGATCAAGTAGGTTTCTTTGAAATCCTACATAATTGTAAAATACACGAATGTGCTTGTCTCCTGAAAAATTTTTAAAGACCAAACGGTTATTCTTCATAAAAAATTTAAATTAAAAATAATCAAAAATTACCTGACGTTAAGAGCCACTTTGAACAACTGGAGAATAGAATGTTGTTGATGATTTGAGTATGAACGTTCTCTATCTCGGTGACGAATTCTGCTTTTGGATACAAAGCATAAATCAAAACATTTTTTTCCTGGGCAATTGCCATAACTTTGCCGTCAGGCGACAACGCCACTTTTGAACTTGAATTAACCACCATGTTTTTCACTTTGCCAGTGGATACACAATTAGATGATTGGAATTCCGGATCAATTTTGAAAATCTTCCATGTTTGATCTTTGGATATTGTGGCTAAGTGTGAAGAGTCGCTACGCCAGGACATATGAAAAACGCCAGAAGTGTGACCAGTGCATTCAAATCCTCGCACTACTTTGTCAAATCCTTTGGCCGCTTTTACAGTCCAAATTTTCACGTCAGGCGCAAAACCACAAGCAGCAACGTAATTTCCGCAAGGCGATACACTACAAAAACTTTTGGTATAAAAAAGGTAGTTAGTAAAGATAATTTAAGTTTACCAGGCGTAATGTGTAGTCATCAGGAAGGTATCAAGTCTTTCCAACAAGGAGCCTTTCAGATCAAAGAGAACCAAATCATTCTTGCTTTTGGAGCATGTCATCATAAATCTCCCATTGGAATCTATGTCCAAGGCAACAATATCGTCGTCGGCCTGGTGCAGCGTTGGAAATTCCAGAGCAGATTGCAATGTATAAGTGTCATTGCTTCCTTCTTTTCTGATAACTTTGTACACCTCAATTTGTCTTGAAACTTCTTTGTGGACTATGAGGGCCTTCCCATCTGGACTCCATTTCAGGTGAGCACCATGATCAAAGGCGACGTTGCCACGTACAATCTTATGGTCCTTGTTGTGAAAATGCTTGGTCGGCCACAGTATCAGAGAGCGATTTTCACAAGAACTTGCAAGAAATTTGCCACTGGGACTAATGTCCATAGAAAGAACCCTAGATTGGTGGCCCTTAAGGGTTGTCAGAAGCCATTTGTGATCGAACAGCTTGTCTTTCCCTGATGATGTTTTTTGTCCGTTGGATTTCTTTCCAGACGTATTTTGCTGCAATCAAAGATACTGTTGTCTTGGTTAAAACTTTAAAGTTACAAATTACGTTGCTTTCGCTGTTGTTCTTTTTGCGGGAATGAAGATCTGTCGCTATCGCCGGTTCTTTGGAATCATCTTTGACTTGGTCAACTAAACTCTCCGTTTTGTTGAAAATCTTAGACACATAAAAAATGACAGTGCCGAAAATTCCAAGCAAGGCCGTAACAATCAACAATTGGATGTCCATAATTACGAACAGACTCAAAGACAGAATTCAGAAGTCAGAGAATTTGTAGACGTGGTTTTTCTTTCTTGCCGAAAATATTTTGTTTTGGAATTTTTTAACAGAGCGACAGCACAGCTGACTATTGGCAAAATAAAGTCACAATACTCGCTTAATTTGGCCTTTTCGCAAAAAAAACCCTTGGATTTTCACTCCACCTAAATTTTAAACACTCATTTTAGCTGATTGTCATTTGGAATTCAGGATTTATATTTTAAACATTGTAAAAAACTAGAAAAACCAGAAATCAAGACCCAAGAGTAGAACAGGTCACAGGATATGCCGTTTTTAGTTGGACTTGAGACATCATGACAAATCCCACATCATCGCTCAAAAAGAACAGTTTTGCTTCGATTTTTGATTCGTATCACAGGTAAAAATTATCAAAATACAACACTAAGAGATATCTTATTGATTTTAATTTTTATTGTAGAGAATTTGATTACGTCACTGCCACTTACCTTCTGGAACCTTGGGAAAGAAGTAAGATCTTTAAGAAATACGACACGTCATGTATTTTATTTTTTAAAAATGAGATAATTTTTTTCAGGAATTGTGAAAGGAACGCTGTTAATTCTAACATTTGTAATGCTGTTTTCTTCAATCTATTTTCTGTCGTCCTACTCATCTGCCTTTCTACAATATCTGGGATTTTTTTAAAGCAAAAGATGGACGCCAAAAAAGAAGCAATCTTTCGTAAACTTGACAAGCGTAATGAAGATCACCAAGCCGTCAAGGTTACTTACTTTTGAATAATAACAGTTATGTTTAGTTTAAAATTCTGTTAATTTTAGGAGCGTAACAAAGGAGTCAGACTTGAGGAAGATGAATCGATCCCTGCTCTAGATAAACTCAATGCTTGGATTGCCACACTGGAAGAACGGCTGGAAAGTGAGATTGAAAACGGCTGCCAGGAAAATAAAGCTCAGGACATTTTAGAAGAGCTCTCAAGTGAATTACAAGAATTAGACTCTTTTTTCATCGAAAAATCACCCGTTTTGACTCCTTATGACATCAGAAAGCTTCAAAATAATGTCAATGAGCTGCGCTCTAAATTTGCCAAGCTTCAAGATGTCCTCAAACCCAAAAAGAAATTTGGTTTCCGACGCGATAAGAAAAAGGGTGCTCTGCAGACAAAAAAGGAGGATACTTTTGTTAAAAACAAAATGGAAGTGTTGGCAAAAGATGAATTCGGAGTGACTTACAAAGATAGGACAGATGAGGACATTTGTATTGACGACGCGGACGGACAAGACGTGATGTTGTCGAAATTAAAGGATTGTCGCATTGTGATGAAGTCCAATCCAGTGACACTCCACATGACTCATTTAGAAAATTGTACCTTTTTAGGTGGACCTGTTCAAACATCGATTTATATGGATGATTGCAACCATTGCACTCTTAGCTTAGCATGTCAGCAACTCCGAGCACACAATTCCGTTAATACTATATTCAACCTTCACGTTACATCAAAAGGTATCATTGAAGATTGCGATCATATCCAAGTTGCGCCATACAATATTAGTGGTCTCTCTGACCAATTTGAAAAGTTAGGCTTGCGTCAAGATATCAACCATTGGGACCAATTGGACGATTTCAATTGGCTGGCTACTGATACCGCATCACCACACTGGACAATTGTATCGGCCAAGGAAACCATCAATTTTAAGCATTTGTAACTTCACTAACGATTTACCATTTTGTACTCATTTGACGAGAAATAAATGTTATCGGTTTTTGTGATGGTTAATGATTTTGAAATAAAAGCTACGCTAAGTTGCGAGAATAATACGGAAACTTCCGTTGCGCCAATCAAGATTAATTGTCAGCTTACGCTGCACAGTGAACACTCTGCCGATAACATAATTGTGGACTAGGCTAGACTAGACTGGAGAAGGATATTCACTCCCTCTGCAGAATTGCAATTGAGATGAGTAGTCCCAATCAGGAGGCCAACGTCAAAATGACGGAAAAGAAGAAAGAGAACACATCGACGGTACCAACGATAGCCTTGATCTTATCTGCCCTTTTTGGTCTAGGTTCTTACATTTTTTTGGTGGAGCAAGAGCCCAACAAATGCGGCATGTCATACATGTATGAATTGCCACAGTACATCAAATTGTCACAACCGGAGCATTACAAATACAGCCTTTTCGCCTATGGCGAAGGAAAACTGTCTGAACCTTTACGTAAAGGCCAGTTTAGTGGTGTTCCGGTCCTTTTTATTCCAGGCAATGCTGGGTCGTTTCGGCAAGTTCGGTCCTTGGCAAGCGTTGCATTGCGGAAGGCTATTGAAGAAACTAAATACAAGACTCATTTTGATTACTTCTCGGCCGACTTTGGCGAAGAATACTCTGCTCTTTTTGGTGGAACTCTGGAGGAGCAAGCTGGTTTTGTACGGGATAGTGTCAAAGCCATTTTGGAATTGTACAAAGGACAAGAACGACACACTTCGGTCATTTTAATTGGCCACTCTGTCGGCGGTCTGATTGCCAAATCATTGTTCAATGAAGGCAGCTTCGATCCTAATCTTGTCAAAACTATCATTACTCTGGCCACACCACATACTATGCCGGTGGTCAACACAGATCCCTACATCGATCATTTTTACCGTTCAATTGATACATTTTGGAATGCATCAAGATCATCCAAAGCCTTGGATCACATCCTATTAGTGTCTATTGGAGGTGGAATCAAAGACATTCAAGTGAGACCTGGACTGACCTGGTCCGCCTATGCTGACATCAACATCCAAACAACTGCAGCTTCTGGAATTTGGGTTTCAACAGATCACCGTTGTATTGTTTGGTGCAAACAACTTGTCTTGACACTCAACAGAGCTCTTTTTGACTTGATCGAAGAAAAAGACAAAACACATACTGCAGACAAGACCAAAAGACTTGAGGTGTTCAAGTACCACCTGGTCCAACGTACTGCGGGCAAACGTTATCATCGTAACCTTCATCCAGAAGAATTTACCAAGTTTGACCAAGACGGCGATTGGAAGGATATTGGCCTCAGGCAGTACACGTTCAAGCCAGAATCTCCATTGAAAAAAAACACTTATATCATGATCAAAACCCTTGATGATTCCAAGCATCAAAAGTTAACAATTGATGCAGTCAATATGGATAATGACAATTGGGTATTCGCATGTAAGAGCTTGTCTGTTCACAAGCCTACTATCCAGTGTGATCAAGGAATCAATTTGTCAAATCAAAGTGTCATCTTGCCTTCCAATGGTAAGCGAAAATCCGTCACTATTGATCTTGTGCCATTGCGTCAAGACTTTTCTCATGTGGTAGTGTTCATGAAAAAGGGAATGAAAGGATTGAGAGTGACCACGGACGTTTACAGTGATAAAGAGAGAACGATTTCAGTACATCTTCCGCGCTGGATCAGTTTTGTCAAGGAGACTCGTTTAGTCCCCTTGACGGTCAAGAATGGACTGTTCTACAACTTATCCTTACAAGGCATGGAAGAACCATGGCAAGCTTACGAGGTGAGCGCTTATCCTCTCAAGTGTCAAAGACATACTCAAGATCCAGAGGAATATAATCACTATGGATTATTGCGAGCCTATGAAGAGTTTCATGACACTTATCAACTGTTAGGAGCAAATATGAGCAACTCCATCATTGCCAGAGTAAATCGTCCCAAAGCTGTAGTCCAAGGTGCTGATGATCCACAAGAAAAGCTTTCACGCTCAGAAGTGCACCTATATTTGGACCCCGAATGCCGTTATGCCATTTCTATACGACCTCACCTTGGAGAAATGTTTGCTCAAATGGTTCGATTCTACTACTTCATGATCCTACCTATGATTACCAGCATTGTACTTTACCTGATTGGTCATCAGATCAATGTCTTGGACCAAGAAGGACGAATCCCTTCGTGTCTTTCAATACTCTGGGGTCAGGTGTCGCCCTTATCTGTATTGTTTCCAGCCAGAATGGTTTCCTCGCTTGTGGTCTACATTTCGTTCTTTCCAATAGTTGATGACCTGACTTTATTGAAGAACTTGAATCTGGAGTTTGCCTTGGTCACAGCTGTGATGTATTTTGTGTCTCTTGGTATTTCCATAGTCTGGGTGTACCTATCCTTCCTTGGCATTATCACATTAGGAAAATTCTTTAATAAGTTTGTTTCAAAAGTCTTTCCGGAAAACTTTATCGCTGAAATACTTGTCGACTCCGTGATGAATCAATTTAGCAAATTTCCCAAAGCACTAGCTGCTGTAATGATAGTGATTGGTTGGTGCACTTGTGGAACAATCACCTTGGCAATTGGATCATTTTGCCACTTTTTGAAGATGTCCAAGATTTACAAAAATTACCTGGAATGGCTAGTGAAGAAAAGTATGGGTCTTCAAACAGACTTTAATCCAGACATTGTTGAAAACCTTCAACTCCACCTATCATTGTCATTCTTGTGGACCATTGCAACAATTTTGAATTTATCCTCATTCTTGGCGTGGACCAACGGTGTGACATCATCATCTTTAATGTCTTTGTCACATGATCAATCTTTTGTCACTGCGGTCCTTTTCTCCTTGAGCCTTCCCATTTTTTGGACTCAAAACCAACCTTCGAAATTCAAACGTCACTACTCTCCCCTCAGTTTATTTATCAAAACGTGTGCGATTTTGGTGATTGCCTTTGGATTGCATACTGCATATAGGATCAACTATGTTTTGAACATGGTGATGATTGTCCTAAGTCTGCATCAGTACTTGGCCCCAGAAGATCTGACCAAAGAATTCCAAAGTGAAACCGATCATGCAGCCAACGAAGAAGCCATTGATAGTGAAAAGAAAGAGCAATAAAGAAAAGTGATGATAATTTATTTGCCAGAACAGAACTAAAGTAACAAAATCACAGACTAAAGTGTCCATCCTCTCAATGATAACCATACATCTGTGACGGTCGTTTCTCAGAAAAGAAGGATTTCAGTACAAAAACTTGACTGATGCCAACACAAATCATACTTAGGGTGACAAAAACTGACCAAATCATGACTCTTTCATTGAGATCTTCGGCTCTTTTCCGACCCTGTGTTTCCCTTAGTCGGTGATGGGTTTGGTAATCGATAATGTTGTTCAGATTTTCGTGCACCTCTTGTGCTGATGTTTCCAGCTATGAAAATAAAAGTCTCCAATTATTATTCAATTTTTAAAAGTCGATCAGGATAATTGTTAAAAGTAAGGGGGAAAATCGTCTGTTAAAAATGCTCTCAATTCTTTTAGTACTTCTTCAGCTTACCGCAACGAAAGAGTAATTTAGCATCTATGACAAAAAATATTTTTAAAAAACCTATGGAATGTTTATTATAAGAATATTAAAGTTTTTACCTGAGTCATAGCAGTCGAATGTTCCCCTACTCCAGGCAAAGGTTCTTCATCACCAACTTGGAAGTCCATGTAAACTAATTTATGGCTGAAGGTGGAGAACTCATTTGAGAAGCAAACTCTATATTCACCAGTAGTGGAAGCTTTCCAGGTATGTGAATCATACTGTTTTTTCACTTCTTTGTAAATGACATTTTTATTGGGATCCATGATTAGTGCATCAACATCGTAATGGCCCCCCGTCACTACCTATCAAGAATATGTGAATTATATACACATTTGTACTAAATGAATAGAAATTGGAACATCATCTTTTAAAGGGAATTCTTACTTGATATTCAACTGTGGATTCTGTCCCTTCTTGAATGATTTCAAAGAAACACTCTTTGGCAGAATCCGGGAGCTCAAAAGTCAGCTCTACTGCTTTAGTCATCCCAAATAGTATCGAAAGCACAAAGAAATATTCGCCAAACATTGTCTTCATTTTTGGATGTAAGATAGTCTATATCGGACAGGCGGCCTTGAAGGCCACTTCTCAATCCCTTGACTCCGATTTATTGTCACTCAGGGACAACATATGCTTTAGAAATATGGTCCGGCTTATTTTTTGGACCAGATTGACATTGATCAATTCACACTATCAAATTAGCAATGCAATGTCAAGAAAAAAGACACTTCTGAAGTTATAATTGAAGACGATCTGCTCTGCCGATTGCCGAAAGCAGCCAGCAGCAGCAGTTGAACAACAGCGAACACGTCAACTTTACGGACTGAGTAATGAAGTAAAATTGTATAGACATTATCTAAACATTTGGTCAAACCCTTCCCTCTTTACTCTTCAAATGGGTTCGAAAGATAAAAACTAGCTTTTGGGATTTTTTTGTAGTTATTTGTAGCGTGAAAAGTACTGTTTCAATTAATGTCATTTGACTTCTATTGCTGCATTCTACCGGTGCAAATAGCACGAACAACAGAGCCATCTATTGACTATTCTACTGAGTACTATGATCATGATAATATTTTGAGCAATCCGGGATTGATTGACAACCGTCAACAGATTTTCGGATATTTTGACCATGAGACACTTGAAGTTTGTTTGGAAGTGTTCACAAAAATATTGGAGAAGATTGGGACATACATGGCTGGAAAGACTTGCTTCAATCCAGTATATGATTGAATTTGGCATACCACTCTATGGTCGAATACAAAGAAGGAGAAACTGTCCAGGATTTCATTCCTGGATGGTACAAAGGAGTCAAGAAATTTGGCAACATGGCAAGTCTGAAGGATTTGAATGAAGTCAAAGGCATCATTGAGAAGACTTTTGAGTTCGCGTGGAAAGTGAGATGCTCATCCTGTTTATGTAATTGCCATGAATGGTCATGTAAAGCTAATGGAGCTTTTATTCCACACTATTTGTGACTTAAAGAAACTTGGAGAAACTGCTTTTATATCTGCATGCGTGAGTGGTCACACAAAAGTTGTGAAATTCATGGTCAATTCATCCAAAGAATTCGGTATCGACATTGATGCAAGAAAAGTCAATGGAGAAACTAGTTTTATGAAGGCTTGCTACTATGGCCACACAGAAATTGTGAAATTCATTGCCAATACATCCAAAGAATTTGATATTGACCTAAAATGCCCTTAATGCCAGAAATGACGATTGCATGCCGAAGAGGCCACACATAAATTGTGACTTTGATGGTTAATGAATCCAAATAATTCTATATTAACATTTACGCCTAGCGAAAAAGTTTCAAATAAAAGTATCCCGAGACACGTTTCTAGTTTCTACTCAATATCTTATGTTGTATCAATTTTCAGAACTTTTGCAAAAATGATCACATTAAAATTGTAAACACAAAAAGATAATTTGCCGTTCTTTGACAGATTTTTCACTGGTTTTTACGTAGCAGAACCATAATCAGAGCTCGGAAGCCCACGAAAGCAATACTACAGTAATAAAATCGACTGAATGGAAAAATGCTCAGAAGTCAGAACCCACGAAAATCTTGTAAAAAACGAGGAAACTTGACAACTTAGATTCCCTCACAATTTTTCCAATTGGTTTCTGATTTTGGCTTGATAAGAATAACTCACTCGGTCATCTAACTATATAAAGGAAAACCAGGAAAACCCAAAAATTGTGTCTGTCCATTACTTTGTTACTGCACCACGGCCTCAGTTTCAAAGCTAGGAGGTCGAAACTTTGCATGCAGCCCTTACTCATGAGGGCGCTGGTTATTAGCCGTATAAACCCGGCCTCCGCGGCCTCCGAGGCCGTCAGCTGATTTGCGCTATTTT
>LT727941.1:319123-481556 GCA_900157175.1 Oithona nana
TTCCAAATTTTCAATGCAGCCCAAAAAAATATATGAATTTCAATCTTTGGGTCAAGGATAAGATTATACATTTGGGATTACAACAAATAAGTGGGTCACCCAATCCCGAAGCCTGTCTCAACCTTTTGAAATCGGGAAATTGACGGGATAAACGGGAAGGGATTTCCCGAGAAAAAAACTTCCCGCATCCCGTTTCCCGGATTTTCGATTTCCCGGGAAAAAGATAAGTGTAAAACCCAAAGCAATAGCATTTGTGCCTAAAAATACCTAACGTGTGAGCTTCGCTCACTTGTGAGGCATTATTGCACTCACTTTGTGTAATATACACTTGTGAGGTATTTTTTGCACTTTGAACCTTCCCTCGGCCACTCATCTAAATAGCTAAATAGTACAAGAATTGGTGGGTACAAGGCAAAGGAAACAAAAGAAGGATGATGCAAGTTTGAGCAACAAAGAGCATTGGTGTCTTTGGTCAAATTTTACCTGTACTCATTTGCAAATTTCAGCATGATTTTAAAAAGTTTTTTTAAAAACAAACGAGATACACTATCAGACCCTCTTGGCTTCTACATATTGCATCCGTATCCTAAAATGTGATTTGAAAAATTTGGATTGGAAAACTTTAAAATATCTCATCTTCTCTATCCTGCTACATGCAACAAAAGCCTTTGTCATCATTATTCTGGAGGGGCGTGTGAAAAACATCCCTACCCTAATTAACGACAAATGACCAACTGACCATGAACAAAATCATTGTATCAGTATTAGAATCAATATCAATTCCTACAATTTTTTTTAAGTTGAGCGAGAATAATCGGAATTACTGTGGGACATATGCTTGCATTGAAATCACCAAATTGTGTTTGAACTTCGAAAATGCCCCAAAAAACTTTTAGTCTTTATATTTGGCATAGGGCAATTACCAGCAGGGCACAAGCCTGGAAATTTTGGTTATTTTTAACAGAGGATAGAACACAATGGACAATGGTGCAGCTGCTCTGAAATCCTGGGTCGGCGGCATCAATAGCTTGGTTTCGTTGATGCGGACATTCAAGCGGCAGGGCATCGTCGTCGCGTCATAGCATAGACATAGTAGTAGCCGCTTTCGTTGCCTGTGCGTGAGTTTGAGGTGAACAAAGAGACAGCGCGTCAACAGTCAACGCTTTGTGCACTCTTTTAAAAAAGCATGGAATATCGATCACTACTAAAGAAATCTTAGCTCAGAAGATGGTGCCTCCTCCTCCTCCAACAGAAGAATCCCCAACTTTCGATCCCAAATCATTTTTGGAGACACTCTTTAAAACACGGCAAGCAGAAATTGAAGTTATTTTCCATCATCACAACTCCTCCGCAAATTTCTTCAATGAAACAACAGAAAGTGATAATGGTCATCAGACAGGAGAAGATGACCAAAGAGGAGACTTGGAATACAAGCCAGACTTGTATTTTGTGATTGGAGCAGTCAGTTTTATATTGTTTCTCGTCATTTCTTGGGCCACTTGCAAGGCTATCCAGGTGCTCAAGATCTCGCTCAATGACGGCATAGACGATACTGTCCCCGTTCCCGATCGAAGCCCACAAAGTCAAAATGTTCAATCGGTAGCATCTGGACATTTCTTAGCAGGTATTTTCAACTTACACAATCCCTTTTAATAAATTATCATTTTGGAAAAAAAAGGAAAAAAGGCCTTCGGTCTAAAATTGACAAAACCATCTTTAGCTTAAAACCCCATGTATTTTTATCATGCATGCAAAGTTTCATCAAGATTTGTCTAGGGGTTTCATAAGTAATTATTTAGGCCGCCAATTTAGGGGCGAAAATGTAAAGAAAACAGACTAAGTACGTACTACGTACGTAACAAATTATCTTGGCGTGAGAAATCAAAGGACATTTTTGGTGATTTTTCTTTTCTGTTACGTTAAAGAGGTACATAGTATGTTATAAACCTTTACGATTTTTTGTGACAAATGCGGCTTTTTTAACCTTTTTTGGGCGAATACTCCTTTTTACTTTGTTCCAAATTTACAGGAGGATTGCGCCAATTTCACGCCAATTTGACTAACGTAAGTGCTACTTTAAGATCAAGATCTTCACTCAAGTCAGAAGATGACTTGCCTCCACCTTACGATTCCGAGGAGGTGACCTCACCATCGACTGAGCCTCCAATAGCATCCTCAACGGAGGACGCAGAATCACAACAATCCCCGCCACCATATCACGTGGCAATATCTATGTCAGAAGTCGAACTACATCAAGAGGAAGTCCAGATCCCTGACTCAGAGGATGAACCAGATTCAAAGGTTAATTTGACGGCAAAGCGAGTAATGGCAAAATTGACAAGAGTGGTGCGAGCAAATAAATAGATCCAAGAGATACTTGAAAGTATATCTTCATCGGTGTTTTTTTTTTCTCGATTTACAATGTATCAAGGTATGGAACAGATTTCAAGTTTCCTACGGCACTCATAGACAATTTCCCACTAGAAAATTTCTTTGCGGCAGCCTATAACATAGAAAAAAAGAATTTAGTTTCAAAAGAATTTCATAAGTAGTTTAAACATACTTGGACATCAGAGACTGTAATTGTGCTTAGCAAATCTGCTTTGGCATTGGAATCGGCATCAAGACCATACAAAGTTTGACTTCCAATTGATTCGACCACTCCTGCTGGACTCAGCATGGTTTCACTCACTTCAATCATAAGAGCCTTTTTGGCCGCCTTTAAGTCTTCGTCGGTAATGGTCAGGCCACGCAATGCGGCAACAACTTCAGATAAAACCTGAAATGCGGACAAAATGTAGTTTTTTTCAAGCCACCAAAATCAGAAAGGGAAATAAACTTACGTTTCCTGCAACAGCAGCCTCAGCCATCACAATTGCTCCAACTAGTCCGGAGTCTTGATAGCTGAAATTCAGTCCAGATACTGCCTTTTGACCTTCAATTTTGGATACAGCTTTGCCTAGTTTTCCAGACAAATTTCCACGGCCAATTTTTGGACCAGTTCCCAAAATATTTCTTAACAGTTGGAAAGTCAAAGAGTCCTTGGCATTAGAGGCGGATCCGGATTCTACAGCTAGCGCCACGACTGCATGCTGTCCACCGCAATCAAGCCTTGATTCTCCACCAAAATATTTCACAGGTTGTGTGGGTCCATGTCCTTTCTCCAGGTTTAGCTGGGATCCCAATTTTGACACAATCCTATGATCAACGCCATTGGCCGCTACAACAGTGCGTGTAACTGTATGCGTTTTAGCATGGAAATCCGACAGACTGTTACTTTTGTGTTTTCCAATCATGTATTCTGGAGAATACAGAGACTGACCTAAACCACTTCTGTAAGCAGCTTTGTGCAGTAATTCAATAGCTTGGGTGTTAGCATCCAAGCTTTCGATATCTTCAGCCATTCTGGCATAAACGTGGTCATTTAGCTCCCAAGGCTTAAAAGCTGGCGCCGATACGGCTTCATTCAAGTAATTGAAAAGTTCTCCAACGTACGGTCTTGGCGAAGTCAAGGTATACATAATGTATTCACGACCTGCCAAAACGCTTATGGAACCACCCATTTGCTGAACATTGCGTACTTAAATATGAAAAGAAATTTTTTGTCAAATTACAAAGTAGGGAATAAGTTGTCTCTTTTTTTTTACCGATGCCAAAGCTCGTGGCATTTTTGCTCGACAAGCCCGTTGCCATCCGGAGAGCATGTGAAACTCCCAAATTATCGTAGCTTTCAAAGCTGGACCCAGCTTTAACCAGCACACCCACAGTAGATACTGCGCTGGCCTCAGAGTCAAAAGAAGCAACTTTTAATCCACTTGGGAGCAAAGATGTCTGAAGAAAGTATAATTCAGCTGTCAAAAATTATCTTAAATCAACAGTGATATTTTTCGCTTACTTCTAGCTGATGAGTGGGTGCCGCAGATGCTTTTCTGGCTGCCACACTAGCCATCTGTCTCTTGCCCAAGGCCATTGGTGGCATCAAATATTTAGTGGCCATGTTTTAAAGGCAAGAAATCTTTTTGCTCTTGAACTTTCAAAATGATATTGTTTTTACAATATGGCCTCGAGAATGATGTCGATAATATGTCGATCCCGGCAAAAATACGCATCTAAAGACTTTACTTTCTAAAAGAAATGTTTGAGAAGATATATTTTGTAAATAATTTCAAGATAGTATTGATTTTAAGTTGAAAAAAATATATTAAAGACTTCCATTTTCAGTAAAGAAAAGTAATGATTGTGAAAGTTTGAAAATTCTTAGCCTTAAAATTAAAAACTACTTCTGTATACAATAACAAAACGATTTGTATTTTGCAGGCATTTTTATTTTTTTCCCCCGTCAAATTGACAGGGTATCCAATTCTAAATCAGAAATTATTTTTTATTCTATTCAATTTTTTAACGTAGGTAACAGTCCTGAATGTCATTTATTGCGCTTCATAAGAATATTTTTTCCTTTGTTCATCTCGAGTTCGAGCTCGACTCTAAATTCCGATGCTTTTTTGCTGATATGTCAGTACTGAGTTCAGTTGAGTCAAGTGAATTCTAATTTCTGAATTTGGAAGATTGATTTTTTAAAACACATCGACAGAAGTTGAATAATGTAATGACTTGAACAATCAATGATTGAAGGCTTACGTAAATTCAAAATCCCTACACTTACTGTGGTCGTTGCTGGTTTAAGGTATATGTCATCACTGTTTTAAGGCCCTCAAATATACAAGAGTTGATTGCAAATGTCATTTGAGTACATTTGAGCGCTTATGCAAGAAGCTTATCTCGCATTATATACACAAAGTCTTGCTGTTGCAGCTACTACTTCGCACCGCCCTCACTTTACAAATCAGTTCCTCAAATCGTCCTCAGTGAAGAAGACAAGATGAGTATTGCAAGTAAAATTGCGGGCAATGCCATTAAAAGGGCACCTTCTGGACCTGTAAGTACTTATACTCTAAAGTTAGTTGATTTTTTCATTGTCACTTCTCATGAATTAGGAAGTGACGTTCGGAGAGGTCTGGAAGGGACATAGATGTGTCCTTGTCTTCTTTCGACGTTTTGGATGACCTTACTGCAGATTGGCTGCTCGTGAGATTTCCGCGATCAAGCCAATCTTAGATCAAAATCAAGTCAAGCTAGTAGGAGTGGGTCTTGAGCAATTTGGAGTCGAGGTATATATTAATCATTCACTAAGAAAGTTTCCCACCGAAAATGAATCTCAATTATGCATTTAGTGAACTTTTCTTTTTCATAGGAATTCATCGACGGAAAGTTTTTTCAAGGAGGTGAGCAATCAATACAAAGTCTTAGGATAAATGCGGATAAATGTTTAAAAAAAATGTTTGATATTTGTTGCAGATTTGTATATCGATGAGAAGAAACAGAGCTACAATGAATTAGGCTTCAAGCGCTTTGGGTTTCTAGGACTATTTCCAGCCGTTCTATCAAGGATCTCAAGAGCAGCACAAAGCAGAGCTAAAAGTCTTGGATTGGGAGGTTTGTGAAATAATTTGCATCAATCCTTTTCATTGCAATACAATATACATTCAC
Source organism: Oithona nana (assembly GCA_900157175.1). NCBI lineage: Eukaryota > Metazoa > Arthropoda > Copepoda > Cyclopoida > Oithonidae > Oithona > Oithona nana. Next base: position 324,671 of record LT727941.1, read on the forward strand.
AGGGAATATGGCTGGAGATGGTTACCAAAACGGCGGAGCTTTAGTTGTCAATGAATCTGGAGGCACCTTGTTTCACTACGTTCAAGAGGAAGCAGCCGATCATGCAAGCAATGCAGATATTCTCAAAGCCCTCAATATATCCTTAGACGGCCCTGTCCCAACAGCCGAGACACCTGCAGCTTAGAAGAAAATAAACGAGAGGCAATGATTTGGACAATCACAAAATAATGACGTCTTGGCAGAAAAGCTTATAATAGACCACTGCCAAGATTGATGATGTAACAGTATTCAAATTGGATAGTGGACATTTGTGACTTCAAAAAATGCCAATTTTCACATACTTATTTTTGAAATATAAGCATGTAGGTACTTACAAATACTTCTTAAAAAATTCTGTATTTTTTTTTTTTTTAGAAAACTAGATAAAGCACATATTTTTTATAAATATAGTTCTTCTGTGCTAATAGGACTTTTGGCTCATTCGTCGTCATCAGCATTGTTGTTTTCTATTTGACAATCTTCTCCATCATTGAGAGCTTCTGCAAATGCATCCGTAAACACTTCAGCATCAAACTTTTGTGGTCTTCTTGACCTCATTTCATCAATTTCGGATTCTTTGGATTTGTTTGCCTCATATTCTAATTTCCCTTTCCACTTATTTTGGAACCAATTTGAAATGTATTCAAAGTCAACACTCATTTCTGAAGCCCATTGATGCATTTGAAAATCGGTGGGTTTGCAAGTATTCTGAAGAAAGTATCTTTCAAGCTTCTCAATCTCATCACGACTTATCCCATCTTTGCTTGCTAGTAAAGCCATTTTAGATTTGGGACCAATTTTGGATTTGGGACCAATTCTGCTTTTTGGTTCAACTTTTGACTTAGGACCAATCAAGGGTCTGTTTCCAACTTTTGATTTTGGACCAATTTGAGGCTTAAATTGTGTCTTAGACTTGGGTCCAACTTTTATCTTCAGAGGTTCATTGGATAATTTTTTCCGTCTAATCAAACCAGGCTCTTTCTTTGCACTTGATGGCAGTGTTTTCTTCACTCTTGTGTAAGATTTACAGATATTGTCAACAAGCTGTAGAGCATCTTCTTTAGGTGTACCCTGATTGACAAGCTCTAAAAACTTAATCAGTTTTCTAGTTCCAGGCGCAAATTTTTGAACAGCTGGGTCATTGTTTCGATCCAAATTTATTCTGATTGGGTCAAAGTCCTTCCAGTATTCCGGATGTTTGACCATATAATCAAACAACTCAACACTTGATCTGTAAAGGAGGAAAAGTAGTATTGTAAGAAATGTGGACACGACATAATATGTAGAATCGGAGACGTGAACATAGGAGAGTTGAGGATGTAAACACGGCAGCGTCAGGTACATAAACACAACAGCATCAACAATGTGAACAACAGCAGCATCAAGATGAGCACAGCAGCAGCATCCAGGACATGAACACGGCAGCGTCCACAACATGAACACAGCAACGTCGCTCGGGGACATAAACATAATATTGATGGGAATATGAACAAGGCAGTATCCGGAATGTGAATGAAAAAGGGTGGAAAATCGGAAAGCTGGAGCATGAGACACATTTTGCATGGCTTTTTGATCAGTGAAATAAAACAAAGGAAAATCAGTACCTCAGTTTTGTTTTATCTGGACTAAATAAGTATGGATCCGTTCTTTGCGTGCATCCTTCACTTCGGGCCACTAAAATCTTCCTCCATCCTTGAAAATTATCTTCAAACACAACAGGATTTGAAAAGCCTTTACCAGGAGCCATTGTCCATTTCATAGAAATTTTTGTCTCAGTTTTTTACTGTTTAAACTGTCAACAGGCAACATCAACTAATATTTATTTTCACTAGATGGCGCTTAAAGCGAGTCAGAGTCGAGTGCAATAGTTGGTTAGTACTGAGTACTGAAAAATAAATAATAACAAAAAGTAACTCAGTATTTACGCAAAGAAATCTGTGCAATTGACGAAAAGGACAAAAGACCCAAAACAAAGAATGCCAAAATGAGCAGCAATCAAGTAACCTTTGCGGGAGGAGACGCTGAGGCCCATGTGATCACCAAGGATGGGAAAGCTTTACCAAAAGACGCTCAAGTAATCTCAAGTATTCTGAAGGACATGGGTCATACAGACTATGATCCCAAAGTGGTTAATCAACTAATGGAATTCCTCTATCGTTATGTGACTTCCGTAGTAGAAGATGCTAAGCTGGTTTCCAGCCATTCCAAGAAAAAAGTAGTTGACGCTGAAGACATACGCTTGGCTGTTCAAATGTACAATCAACAAACAGCCGCCCCACCTCCTGCTCGTGACGTTCTAATAGAAACTGCCCGTGTTCGCAATGCTCAGCCACTTCCAGTACCTAAATCTTCCTCTGGCCTAAGACTACCACCCGATAGATTCTGTCTCACCGCTTGCAATTACAAATTGAAGCCCAGAAAGGCTTCTTCACACATCAACCGTACGGCACCAACCTTCACCGTCAGAGGCGGCATTGCTCAACAAAGTCGGCCTGTCATTACGATGAATCAGAATTTACCTCGCATACAAATTCAGCCTGGAGGAGCTGCACCAGCCACCTTTACAATGACCATGAATCCTCAACTCACAACTTTGAAAAGAAAAGCTGACTAAATAGACAGGTAGCAATATTATCTCTCTGTATTACATTTTAAATAGTATTCAGCTTTGATTACAAATTGGAATAAAATCTTATTTGTCGGGCACGGAACTTGAATGGTACCTCTTCTGTTCTTCTAATTGCATTCTGCCTACGTCAAGTGTGGAAATTGTTGGTAGACCAAGTGGACTCTCGATTAAATCTCTTTCAAACATTAGAATATTTTCAGCCTCAGACTTGATTCGATTCATTTTTGACCCATAGGCTGCATCACCTTGATAGCCGACAAGGAAGGTTAGTGGAAGCAGCGGTGCCAAGGCCACAGGTTTTTTTGTCATGCGATACCTAAACCATAATCATTCAGTAAAGACTTTCTGACAAAAGACTTAGATTTACCCGCGAATCATGGCCACACCAGCAACTACGTAAAACGTTGCCAACCAGGTGAACATTTCTCTCGTTCTCGCAATTTGCTGAGCCATCATCCGTTCTCGCATTTGGTTTTGCATTTGAATGTTGCGTTCTAACATCACCCTTTGCGTTTCCTGCATAAACTCCTGGTTCCTCCTCATGCTGTCATCCATGGCCTTGCCCAAAATCATTCCCATCTTAAGGAAGAGAAATGTTTATTTTTAACAAAAAATCTCACATTGTTGCTATATGAATAGAAAAAGCAGGACTCTTTTATTAATCCCATTTCTTATACTCCATGCCATCAGGTGGCTTCACATCGGTTTTGTTTTTCTTAATTTCATCCCAATTGGTGGAAAGGACAGTCCCTCCCGACTCTTGAAAAGATTTGTTCATAGCTCGGCGGAGGTTGTCATCGCCATCTTTGTAGATCTTGGCAAACATGTCGTTCAAAGCTGCCTCCCCTTCCGGTTTTTCATTTTCCAACTCGTCGGCGATTTCGCGTTCAATTTTATTCCAATCTTTTTTGGTCGTTCCAGGATAGGAAGGAGGCTTGGAAGAAGATGAAGGGTCCTTGGACTCCACAGGACGAGAAATAGGCGGAGCCAAAGGATCTTCTCCTTCCAACACCGTCCAACGAAGGCCATCTCTTTTGAGCATCTTGATTTCCAGCTTAGTTGAAAGGACTTTGTAAGTGGATTTGTCAGGGACAATTTCATGGGAAAGATCAACTTCTAAACTATACTCGGAACCTGCTGTCAAATTAGCAGAAACGCTTAGAGATTGAGGCTGGAAATCAATGTTGACATCTTCTTTCTTGAGATTTTTTATGCGCACTTCAACTACAACAGCAGTCTCGGTTTGATACCAATCATGCTTGATCTTAGGTTCTGGCATAGCCGCATTGTTAATTTTTTCCACTTTAGGCTGTTCCAATTTTACCACTTCTCTCTCGGCCTTCTTTCCTTCTTTGTCCTCTTGATCTTTTAGACCCAATTTAGCCATTTTTTCTTCGCACCAAATCACCCATTGGTTTAGTCCGGATTTTGGGCTGGAATCGTATTTATATGCTTCATGGAAATACTTTTTTGCATCGCTAAACTTTCCCAAGTGAAAGCAAGCTAAGCCGCCTTTTTGGAGAGCGTTAGCTAAGCCCTCGCCCTGGGATTGCCTGATTATGGCGATTGCAAAATCAGCATCTTTTTTTCCTTGTTCATAGTTCTCCAACTTAATTTCAACGTGAGCTTTTGCCACTAACGCTTCAACAGCCTGAGGATTGGATTCCAAAGCAGAAATATAGTGGTTTTTGGCCCCTTCATAATTATGTGCACTACTTTCTTTCTGTCCTTTCTTGAAATGTTCTTCGAATGATTTAAGTCTTTCTTCCGAAACGGCCATTTCTATTACGCAAATATGTTAAAAAAGTTAATGTTTCAAAATCCAAACTCAAAGTCCTGAGAATGTTCACGAATACTGCGATTATAAAAAAAGGTCACTGATCATCTGACATATAAATATGATGGATCGATTTCTTAGAACAATCTCGGCACGACATAGTAACCAATGAATGACTTTGTGTCTAAAATGGACTGATCTGATTGGTTCTTCAATCGTCATCACAACATTAAAAAGCGGGAAAAAAGTTTTATCCGACGAAAAAGTAAAAACGAAAGACCAAAGGAAATTCAGACTGTGAAATCAAAATGCCACGACGAGCCGATCTAGTATTGAGAACAAAATCTCTGCAAGATTTTCTTCCTTTAGACCATTTGAAATGGTTGTCTTTGGCTGAAGCTGTAGAATATAACTCAGAAGACTTTTATGTTAGTGGCACAATAGTCAAAATTTATCCAATCGTTTTGGCTAAGTCGAGTGCTTGGAACTACAAAGAACATCATTTGGGGATCCGAAAAGGTATGTTGGTTCGAGACAATGCTCCCAATGCTGACAAGGACCGTGCACAGTTCAGTGTTATGTTTTATGGTACGTACGCTCAAGACATTGACCAGTTAGGCCCTAAAGAAGGCGAGGTGTTGACTGTTGCAAACCCAACAGGATTCGCACCATTATTGAGTAAAGATGACGATACCCGTGAAGATTATTTGCAAGAGTATAAAGTTCTCGTCGGCCAACGATTCAAATTGGACTCGAAAGTCTGCTTTCATTCCGAACTGCCTTCGGTTTACCTAAAGAAGCTGACGCTACAAAATAGTCAAAAGACGGCCAAACTGCTTGTCAAGGAAGTGACGATTTCACCGCGGGTCAAAGTACATCAGCAAAAACAACCCAATGTGGTATATGATCTTTTAAAGAATTGCACTGATTCCAAGCGAAAGTACAATGCATTTGGTGTTGTCACCAAAATTAGCCGAGATCCTTTACCCACCAGGTCGGGTCGCTACATGTCCCAGGTGTACCTAAGGGATCCAGAAAGTGGCGGAACTTTCGGATATTCCGACTATCAATTTAGTCTTTTGGCTGCCGAAAAAGACCACATCCCTGCCGTTGTCGTCAACGCCATTCTCAGAATTCATGCCATGAAACCCGAAATGTACGAAGGGAACATAACCTTTCGGGTTTTCGACGCCAGAAGCGTGACTGTTTTTAAAGGTGGGGTTAATGATCCGATTGTGCCAGAGTCTAAGCAAGTCAAACCTATGGAGTTTACAGACGATGAAAGACTTCGTGTAGTTCAGCTCAGAAAATGGTGGCGCGAAGAGTCTCGCCGTGTTGCCTCTGGAGCTAAAGATTCGCAAGGCATGACGCAAGACATGATTGAGGAATCTTCCACAATTCAGCCTAATCTCCCTTTCGACATATTTTGTCAAGTAGTCAAAGTTCAGCCAACAGCTTTGACAGTAACCGACGGAAAAAAGTGCGCCCTGAACTTGCTCTCTCACGATGATACTTATGGATCCAATCGGAATGAGTTGACTATATTCACTACCGGAGGAAACAAGATGCCCGATTCATTCAAATGTGGTCAATTTTTACAAATACGAGAAATTCTATGTGTTTCGTCTACTTCTGATGGTTGTTTTAAACTAGTTTGTCAGTTCCGCCCTCAACAGGATTTCAAAGTCTTGCCAGAAACCAATCGAAATGTAAAAGAGCTGAAAAAAGCCCTGCTTGATGAGCAAAACAGAAATTCACAGCAAATTGAAGAAATTACTAATGACACTTTAAAAGACCTATTTGACAGTCAGATTTCTTTGGATATGCAAAGTCAACCGTTTGCCAACAACACGACGCATCGGGATGGCAGTGTGGTCCCATCCTCCTCTGACGATTCCCAAAGTCAACCCTTTGTCAAGACATATCCCGCCAATCTAGATGATCTACAACTAGATGGTGTCTTAATTCCAGCAACTGATGACGAGCAATCTCAAGACTTTTACACTTGTCCGGAAAACTATGCTAGAGAACGTCTTAGTCCAAGTCCTGACCGAGAAGAAGAACCTTTTGCTATGACTACAAATACCAATTTTCCTTGGACATGTATCGAGGAATTGCTGAAAAATGAGGACGAAAAAAGTAACACATTTCGTGTGAAAGGCTACATCCGTCAATTTGTTTTTGGACGTGATTGGAAGTCTAACTTAGTTTTGCTCTGCTCTGATTGCTGCACAGTGACCAAGTATGATCGTGGGAAAAAGCAATGCCAAGATTGTGAATGCCACCAGCTAACAGTGGTTTATCATTTTAAACTCATTTTGGAGGAGTATAGGCCACAGCCTTTGCCTAGGAAATCGCCAACCATTAAGCTCTTTTTGTGTGGAAGTCATGCTGCCAGGCTCCTGAAAATGGAGCCCGAAGAGTATACCCAAACGGCGTTGAACCGGGCTCAGATCAATCAAAAGCTGGAATCCTTGACAGACAAATTAGTGGTGGTGTCAATTACGCGTGCAAGGGACTCGGCAATGAAGAGTTACGGGTACCAAATTGTCAATTCTTATTTTGCAAATTGATACAAGTTTCAGCCTTACATTTGTCAACTCGTTGCTGTTTGTTCGGTACTCCATATGAATGCGAAAAAACATAAATAAAGGAAATTTTTTGTTGAAAACCCGTAAAACGCGTAAAATCGTAAATTTTTAAGAGATATGAAAGCTATTGTCCAAAGAGTAACATCAGCCTCTGTTCGAGTTGACGGCGAAGTGATATCCAGCATTGGGAAGGGACTAATGGTGTTGGTTGGTTTACACAGAACCGATACAAGAAAAGAGCTTGAATACATTGCAAAAAAGATTATCTCAGTGAGGATTTTTGATGATCCTGTCACAGGCAAACGATGGAACAAATCTGTCAAAGATCTCGATTTAGAGGTACTCTGCGTTAGTCAGTTCACATTGTATCACATTTTGAAAGGCAACAAAGTGGACTTCCATTTGGCCATGGGTGGAGATGCAGCAAAAGATATGTACGAGGATCTGCTCAAAGAATTGTGCAAGAACTACAGTGAGACAAAGATTAAAGACGGCAAATTCGGAGCTATGATGGAAGTCAACATTGCCAACGACGGTCCCGTTACGATCGAATTGGAGTCGCTAAGTACCGATGATCAAAATCAGACATCATCGTCGTCGTGAAAGTTGCTTTATTTGGCAATAATGCTACTATGATCTAGTATGTAAAAGTATATCAAGAAAAACAGCTCTTAAAAAGGGGGCAGGCCAGATTATTACAAATAAAATGTGTTACTTTCAATTTCATTTTTAAGATAGTGTTTTCAAAAAAAAATAATTATAACATGTATACGAATGAATAGGTTTACCTGAGCCGGCCAAGGTACAGCTGATAAAACCCAAATTTTTTTCCTGTTTGTATGCCTGATGATGAGAACATAAGAATGAACAAAATACTTGTAAATCATTACTATGCCTGACCTCAGACACTGCAACTACTATAATCGATATCATCATCTCATAATTATATATAAATCTATCATGGAAATTATGCTGAAAGATAATGTTGTTAAGGCAGCACGGTGATATGTGAATCATGGGGCTTGGTGGTGTCAACATGGCCAATAATAGTCAATAGCAAGAAAGTCAATCACGAGAACAACGAGGGCGAATATATGGGTACTTACCTGGAGACGGGAAGCTGCTTTCTTGGAAGCCGCTGCTTGCTCCTCTAGCCAGGGTATCATTTTACCCGGCCTGCAACAGGTAGAGCACAGATTGAGATTGAAATACTACTTAATTGTTAACACGAACAGTAGTAGCACATAGAAAGTAGAATGAACCAAGCCCCATGACCCCATGACAAGTCTGAGGTCAGCAATATAATAATAATAATAATCAAAAAATTCATATACTGGTACACAAAAAGTAGCACATGTTTATCTCGATAACTGATACAGAGAGAAAAAGAGAGAAAGTTGGTAAGGTGAGGTAAGGTTGCATACATTGTTTCATCTTCTAGAGGTTGCTGTTCTAAGACATGAGACGAGTCATACTGTGTTGGGTTTTTTTTTATGGGGGTCGGTGATGAAGTAGCGAGGTTGATGCTGCCAACCTCGAAGAGCAATTGTTATGGGACTAAAGTAAAAAGTAGTAAGGAATAAAGTAGGGAGGGAAAGAAGTAGAACAACAACCTCTGGTTTACAATCCTCGTTTTTCGCCCTGATCTCACGACAGCAATGGTAGATGTACAATATTCACAAGAAGTGAGAGTTCACAAGCTCAGTCTGGAATTTTACACAAACTGAGCCTAATAGAGAAATATCTGCAAAAGATACAACAAAATCTTATTCAAAACTGCAGTTCGACAACCGGTAGATAAGACCTAGAAGGAAAATCATTAACCCTTACTCCACTAAAAACACTCTACCTGCCACGGGGGGCATGCTGCAAAGCAATGAAAAAGTCATGTTAAAATGTCCCTTTATACCTTATGAATCTGCGCCACCTGGCTGGCCGCCATATTGATAGCCTGCGGCTGCGGCCGCAGCTGCTGGATAGCCGGGATAACTTGAGCCTTGCGCCGCTCCTGGTTGAGCTTGACCTCCGTAATATGCTGCTCCACCAACGGGTCCAGTTGCCACCTAATACAGGAAAAGATTTGTGAATAAGCGAGAGGTGATAATAAAATATTAAGTAACAAGAATCAGTTGTACTTTTTGTTTCATCTGAGCCTCAATGGCCTCGGCCTCCTTCACTTTCCCGATGGAACGATAGTACTCTGCCCACTGTGCTGAATAATCTGCTCCATTGCCGTTTGGTGCGCCATTAGAAGGTGCTGCAGGCTGAGATCCGCCTCCAGGAGCAGAAGGTTGACCTTGTGGCCGTCCCTAGAAATGTAAAGATCATAAATATATATTCATTGGCTTCAAGAGTGAAAGACAGAAATACCCTCATTTGCTGCTCGATAGCTTCGGCCTCGCGCACCATTCCCATGCTTCGATAGTAGTCAGCCCACTGTGCACTGTAGTCGGGTTGCCCAGGTTGCAATGAGGCTGCTGCATCTCCTTGAAATCCGCTGGGCTGAAATCCAGAGGATCCTCCACCACCGGCTCCAGCACCCCACGAGCTTCCACCGGAAGATCCACCTCCGTAATTTCCAAAGGTACTGGCAGTGACGGGCATGCCTATCTTTTCCATGATCATGGCTTTTGCTCGCTCGACAGCATCCGGACTTCCACGAATAATGAAGTTCTTTTCTCTAGCATCCTGGGGTGCGCTTTTGTCGACTTCACAATGAGCACCGGTAGAAGAATTGATATTCTTGATCGTTTCTCCTCCTTTGCCAATCACAAGGCCACACTTGTTTGAGGGGATTGTTCTGTCAGATAAAAATTAATAAGATTCTCCTATTTTTCTACTACTTCACACAAACTTACACGTAGTCGGTGTGCTCAGCACCATACTCGTTTCCACCGCCGCCAGGTCCACCACCTGCGCCACCCCAAAATCCTCCGCGTCCACCACCACGAGGAATGCCACTGCCACGACCCATGAAGCCGCCTCGACCTCCACGGGATGATCCACGGCCACGCATGCCTCCACCTCTTCCTCCCCCAAATCCACCCATGCCATCTCTGTCATCATTTTGGCTGAGTATTTCACTAACTAATTCTTTGGCCGTTTCTACTGCATTTGGATCGCCGGTAATTCTCAAAGGCTTCTCATTCGCGGCTTCAGGACTGTCTTGTACAATAATTATTTTGGCTCCAGACCGCTCTTGTAGCTGTTTAATGGTCTCGCCACCTTTTCCAATGATCAGGCCCACCTTGACGCCAGGCACCATCATTTCGAACATTCCACCACCACCGCCGCCGCCGCCGCCACCGCCTCCGCCGCCACCACCTGACATGCCCATAGGGCCACCCCTGTTGGGTCCAGTGCCTTCACTTGCGATGATACGTTCGATAGCGGCTCTTGCTTGGGCAATGGCCATAGGTGGACCTGTCAATGTGCACTGTCTTTCAGGCATCCCTTGACTGTCTTGTGCCATTTGGATTTTGCACCCAGACTCGGCCTGAAGTCGCGTGATTTGCTCACCACCGCGTCCAATTATGAGGCCAACCATTTTGTCGGGCACCATCATGAATTCTGTAGAGGGGGCAGGCCCGCCCATCGGCATGCCTACATTCATGCTGCCAGCGCCGAAAAGGTCTGCTTTCTTCTGATTTGGTCCTTCTGCTGGAGAGAATGATTCTTTAAAAGAAAATGACATCGATACAACGTGACTCTAATTTAAATATTACCTCCAAAAAAATCGTCAGAAGGTCTTTTGTGTCCAACAGCTGGTGGAGAATGAAGTGATGAAGGAGGTCCTGATCCCGGTCTAATTTTGGAGGCAATCTAAATGGAGATGGTTTATTTTCCCCGATACAAGATAAAATCAAAATGTAGCAATTCAATATTGTGTACCTCTTTAGCTCTCTGTACCGCGTCTACGAAGCCTGGAACTTTTCCTTCAGCACCAGATGGAGCTCCAGAGGCTGGAAAATTGCTCATACTGCATCCCGAATTTCATCGAACTCTTCAACACAAGAAACACTATTCAGAAAGGACAAGTTTTTTTTAAAACTAGTCAAAAATATTCGCACACAAAACACAGACACAGCCAACAGAGGCGACGCTACTTCATTTGACACTAATGCTATTTTCGTCTCATTCTTTCGCAAAAAGCGCCAAAAATTTAGCTGTAAATAAACAGAAAATGCCACAGACGCTAACACTGTTGCCGGAACTGGTGAAAATGAGGAGAAAATGGCCACCAATAATTTAGTTTACCTAAAATTATTACCTAAATTAGCTTCTGATGACAATTCCATTTCTAGATTTTGTATGCAATATTTTGCAAATCCGTGATTTTAAAAATTTCCTTTCGACACATTCAAATTAGTTGGAGAAATTGTGTCAAATTCCCAAAGTTTTAATTTGCCCTAACATTTCTCAATTCTCAACTTCTGAAACGAAATGTAAACAAAAAGAACGTCGAGTCGTCGAACGAAAAGAAGAAGAACGTAAATCGGACATCGGTAGAGAAACTTTTAGATTCTTGATTTCTTGAATTTTGAACACTTGGTGGATTGATAACCATTTCTACATTGTCTCAACCCAATACTCAAAACATGTCTGGGCTTGCGGCACTCACCGCCAATTATACGGACTCAGAAGATGAGGATCTGTCTAAAGAAGAACATACTCAAGATTCAGGACCTCCGTCAAACTTAGCCAAGTCGGGTACTGCAACGCCAAGTTCGGTCAAATCTACGCCAAATAGCAAAGTAAAAAATCTCGTGTCGTATGGTGATATCCAAGATGAAGATGATGACAAAAACACTGAGCCAGTTCAAATGGAAATTTCACCTGACGAAGAAATGAAAGACGAGTCCGCAGACAAGAGCGAGGATGCCACAGCCAAAGAGTTGCTCAATCGATCCGCTTCAGTTGTTGAGGTGGATGCTTGGACTGAAGGTGTACAGTTACCTCCAGAGCCTTCTGGTCTTTGTTCACCACGTATCCAGGAAGCTGTTAACAAGGCCATGCAAAAGAAATTAGAGTTTGGCTACGATATGAATGCAGTCATTCAGCGGAAGAAAGCGTTTCGTAATCCTAGTATTTACGAAAAATTGATTCAATATTGTGACATTGATGAACATGGTACCAATTTTCCAAAAGATTTGTACGACGGTCACTTATTTGGGAAGGAATCATACTACGATGAGTTGGCCAAAGCACAAAAAAGCGACATAGAAAGACGTGAAAAAGCAGCCAAGACTAAAGCTGCTGCGGCAGCGGCCGCTAACGCGAGTGGCCAACAAAAGGATACTGGTGCCGATGCTCCAAAAAGAAAGTCCAAGTGGGATCAAGGACCAGCAGTAGTGAGAACGGCGCAACCAGGGAAAAGCTCCATTCCAGCCTTTGGATCACTAAAGAAGTAGCATTTTATACACATAATTGAGAAAAATACTGAATATATCATCATCATCAATAGGTAAAAGATAAATATTAGGTAATAATCTTTATTCGTCATCTTCAGATATAACATGCATCTTCTTCGTGTTCTTGGCCGCCTCCGTTATAGAACCGATCAGACTTTTCCTGCATTTTCGATTGTCTTTGGCCATTTTACTTACCAGCTTGCCAAAATCATCAGCACTCTCTTTGTTGTCGAAACCGTTGAAAGACTGGTTTTGTTTACGAATTCGCAAATTGTAATTATGACTTTGATTCTGACGCATTGGTGTAGTGCTCCGTGAGCTGTTTCGGCTGCTTGGTGTTCGTCCACGCTTCTTCTTTGTCTCAAGCGTGCTCAAGCTAGAAGATAGTACTGGCGTCAACTCGGTGATCTGATCTTTGTTGTTGTTTGTAGGAGTAGTTTGTGTACTTTCAAAGTCTTCCTCATTTTCCGACAAATTGTCGTCCAAGTCTTCTTCATCTGAAGACAATTTGTCCATGTGCTGCCAGGTGATGTCGGTTTGAGTAGAAATATAGCTCAAACAATCTTCTTCGTCTTCGGAATGTTCGTCATCTGCTTCATCCTGGGCCTCATCACCCTTACTAAAACTGTCGAGGGCATCTTTGCCTTCAAGTAAGTTACCCTCTTTGATCATCTTTACGGCTTTCTTTAACTCGGCATTTTGATTCTTGATGTCTTGCAATAGTTGGAAGTTAATTCGATTGTAGTCTTGGAAGGTGAATGCTTTGTAAGCCAAAACTAGGCAAGATACGAAAATCGCGCATTTCCGAGCTGCCCAAATTCTTGAATGAAGAAGAGCTTGCAAGTCATTTTCTTCGTGCAACAATATGTCCTCATGAAAATGTCCATTTTCTTCTAAAGTGAAGTCGCATAAAACTCTTTCAAGGAAAGCGTTGCCAGAAACAATCAGGATCAGCCAGAGTCTAGCATCCTCTGTTCGTTTAGATGATGTGGCAATATAGATGAACAGCAAGCACGCGCCATAAAATAGGACAGTGTACAACCAAGAAACTTCACTCATGAGCATGGATTGTAATTTGGTGACACGGTCGAAAATGGAGAAAATCATGGACTTTTGCTCATCCGTTGATGCTCTAAGCTCTTTCATCAGGTCTTTGACATGTTCTCTCGACTGTTCCATAGATTGGCTCAAAAGAGTTCCGTGTTCGGCAATTTCTTTCTGAAAAGGAAGGAAAAGAGAAAAATGAGAACACACTCGTGAAAACGAGAATTTCAATGGATTACCTGATACGCTAGAGTTTCGAGTTGGTTGTTCATTATGTCTTCTTGCAGCTTGGATGAATTTTGAAGGGATTTGGCCACATCACCAGAAGTTTTAGTCAAGTCGTGAATAGCACTTTCAGTTTCTTGGTGCCAAATTTGCTGTTGCAAAAATTGACACATGTTTTGCGTGTGGGTGAAAAAGTTGGAGTAGGCGGAGAAGGCATTGGAATCGATACCACGCAAGCATGTTGCAATGTCTTCTTTTTCGCCACACAAATACGTACGTTGTCCTGCTTGGTGTAAGAAGCAATTGGCAAAGTTGAGGGCCAATCTACTTTGCACTTGGTCATTCAAATTTGTGCAACCTCGTTCAAGCGAATGTAAAGCTTCAGTCCAACAGACTCCATACTTTGGCATTTGCGAGTCCCTCTTTATGACTTCATATTGCCGCTGACCACTTTGCACAGCAGAACTTTCAACACTTAAACCTCCATCACAAAGAAGGAGTAACAGACAAATTTCCAACATTTCTATTTCACCATTCCTTTCCTTCCTTTTCACATTCAAATTCCTAATTGGTAGAAGATCGAAAATACTCGAGAAAAACAAACAAGTGTCAATTGTCAGCCGTAAACAATATTTAAGGCAACCAATCTTTTCTTTATAAAAAAAAAAGAATAAAATGTTTCTTGCCAATAAGTAGCCTGACGATTGCAGAGTTTTGAAGACTCTTTTCTTCGTTTGACCTTGATCAAACATATTCTTGTTTTACCCCCTTTATGAGTTTGACTTTCCCTTCTATCAGACTGATGAACATAGCATCGTACTCGCGCAATGCCCTTTAAAAAACAGTTTGCGGCTTTCTCAATGATGATGATATACATACTAAAAAAGTTTATTTCAACCCATAGTTATATCCAAAGGTAATGATATTGGATATGGTGAATAGAAGGCAATATCTGACTCTGATGGTAATGCGAAAAGAATTGGCACTTGATCTTTGATAGTTCCAAGAGCACATTGGAGATCGTCAACATTGGGCACTCTGTCTTCCTTTTGAGCGATTATCACACGAAAATTTGGCAACCTAGGAGCAGATTTTCGGAAATTTTGGACGTTTGGATGGTACACATCGAATGAGATGCGATGCGTCACGGGAGATGATGATAATTCGACTGATGATGTCGAAGAAGCTTTGGTTTTCAATTGCAACTTGTTCAAAACTGATGTGGTGGTTTTTGCATCGAGAGGACGCAATAGTGGCGTAGTTGCGTTTGTCCACAGAGTTTGAAGTGGACCTTCAAGTAAAATTTGGCTAGGATCAGGCTCATCGTCGCTTAATGTTATCACCTCTGGTGTTTCATTCTCAATGGTAATTGCCAAATTCCATTTTGAATTTCCTTTGACTTTACGGCCTTTAGATCGTTTGCCTTTGTTTTTTGGAGTATACTTTTGGTAAAAAGGACGATTCAAAGCTGTGATTGAACAATCCGCTGGAAGAGTAGGAGGAGGCGATGGCGAAGGAGGTGTGCTAGTGCCAACAGAGGTTAGCCTGAATCTGTCTTTTTGCAGATTTGCACTTTTGCGTGCAATGCTCCATCCATCGTTGTCGTGTATGACCAAATCATAGCTTTTTTTACAAGGCCAAGTTCTGAATGGAAGAAGATCTGTCGGCGGTGTCTTCAAAGACACATTTCCCAGGCCAAAGAGAGTTTGGATATCTTGAAAATACTTTTTGGCACCACTAGAATTGGCATCATTCACACCTTCATCGTCATGAATGGTAACGATGTCGTCTTCATCAACATCAATAACATCTTCACGGATAGATTCTCCAACATCCTCATCATCACAGACTTCTTCGACGAGATCAATTACTTTTGGCACTTTTGGGCCTTTCTTTTCATTCAAGGCTCCATTTTTCCTCTTCCTTCTTCGGTATTGGTCTAATTTTATTTGTCCTTCGTATTTTGTTATTCCTAAGTCACCCTGATGACGGATGATCTTGTAGCCCTGTCGGTAGAAGTGTGCATACGTACGATATTCTTCTAAACTGCATTGACTACCAAGCATCACTTCATAGCTTTGCTGTATAGACATTGGCAATTGGTTCAGCTTGATCTCCAATGCATTCGACTCAAGCATAAAAAGGGCTTCTTCTGGACGAAGATAGAGAGTATCATCACGGAAGTGACCCACGACATCCCAGTGTTTGCCACACTGCTTATGCACAACGGCCATTCCTTTGCTAATATCCCAAGTGGCCTCTGACATTTGAGCTCGTTGTGACACTAAGGGCTTCGAAATCAAAGATTTTACAGATAGCAATTTTGTTTGAATTTCTTCTAATTCTCTTTGGCTTTCTTTAGAATGGTTCAACTTGTCTCCCAATGATGGAAGGGTTACATTTCGATTGCTTTGATGCTCGACTAATTCGTCGGCTTTGAGCAGTTGCTTTTCCATTTCCAACAGACTTTTACAAATTCTAAGACTTTTTTATGTTCTAACGCACAGGGCACAGGCACATGTTGAAAATTTCAAATTTGACTATTTTTATGTTTGACGCAAAAAATAGAAATAAAAAATCACGCAACATCTCTGATTTCAGCTGTCGAACTAAAGTAGAATTTCCGTCAATTTTTGAAATTGTCAGACGCCAGTTTGATTCCGTTTTTACCTTACTTTAAAAAAACTGAATTGTGAATAAGAAGCTTTTAATTCATCTGCATCGTTGGTAAAGTACCTTTATTTCAATAGCACGTTTAATTTACCGAATTAACCAAAAAATTGCAAAAATAGGTAGCATTTTGTAATGTCTCAGCATTTTGCGTCAAAATAGGAGGATTTTTTGTGACATCTCAGTTTTCTTTTCTAAAGAAAAACATCAGCTTATAAAACAATGGCGTCTAAATCGCATAAGGGTCGACTCCGTCGCCGGGGTCCCTCGCGGAAAAGTCCTGTACTTGATTTGAGGTCGCGATTGGACAGAAATAATGCCCATGGAGGAGAACTCGGAGGACACATGCACAATCTTCAAATGACTGTTCATAATTGGGAGGAGGAGGAAGAAGGCGACTTTGGGAGACGATTCAAACACGTGCCCGAACTGGAAGAGGAAGAGGTTGCACCACTTCAAAGGCAGCAGCGAAGTAATTCTGTCAGCGACTTGAGGGAGAAATTGCATACAAGTCACGGCAATCCATCGATGACCAAGGACGGTTCAAGACGAATTCGAAAGCATCGCCGAGGAGGCATTGAAATACAGGTAGAAACTAGCATTGAAGACTACCGACGGCCAAGAAGTCCTCGTGTAGAAGAATATGGCGAATACAGACAAAGAAGAGAGGATTTACAACCACCGATAGATTATCAATATTATCGCCAGGAAAACTTGGATCGAGATCTTGGATGGGGATGGGGGACCGATAACAATGATGGTAATTACAACTATAACAACCAGCAACACTACCAACCTTTTTCTCCCGAACGTCATCAGCGACGTCACGGTTATGATGCTGATTCCCAATACACGGACGGGTATCTGAGAAATCATCCAAGAGATGAAGAATACAGTATACAGCGAGATTCGGATTATCAGCTCTCCACAAGATTGGATAGAGGCAATTCTTACTATGACAACAAGGATAATTTTTGCAGAGATACCAACTTAGATCATTATGACGAGAGGCTGTTTTTCAACAATCCAGATAGTACCTTCCTCGACCAACGCAATTATTCGTCTAATGCATCCCGCAGCAGGTACCAGGCAGTAACTTTTGCCGATGAGGAACAGGTTGAATATGACAATGTCGAACTTCCACACGAATCTGTGAGTGACCTTATTCCGAAAATCGACATTTTACCCGTTGCCAATAGACAAAAGCAGAGCGTTGAGAAAGTTTTGGAAGGATTACCCTTACCAGCTCCTTCTCGAAAAGAATCATTGCCACCAGCTAAGGAAACTCAGTCAGATCCCAATACTAGCTCCAGCAGACGGCGGCCAAGATCTTTGACCAAGCAGACGACGTCAAAGGATCCCATAGCTTTGATCGGCGAGGATCCTTTTGCTGCCTCTGAAGCGGTTAAAGATGGTTCAGAAAAAAGGGCCTTTCCAGCCAAAAAGTCTACGTCGTCGTCTTTCAAAGATTTCATGAACAACAAGAATAGTAGATCTCTGGCTGAAATCAGAAATTACCATCTTGATGAAGTAAAAAAATCAAGATCGTCCAATCTAGTTAGTAAAGACCTGTCCAAGAAAGCCAACCGATCACTCAGTCCTAAGGTTCATACCAGCAATAGGCGAAGTGTTGAACGAAATTCATCAAGAGACTTTGGTCCAAAGAGAGCAAAAAGTCAAGAAAGAAGAGGCAGAGACAGTGCTCCTCAAAGAAGTCGTCGTTGTCCAAAAAGTCCAAGGATCAAAAGTAGAAGTCCACGGCGCCGCCCTCGTCAACATCGAAGTCCTAAAGACACACGCGGCAGAATTAAGTCTAGCAAAGGCCGTAGCAGGGGACGAAGTATGTCTCCAAGGCCTTCCAGAAGATTGACAAGGAAGAGTCCGGTAATGTCTCCAATGCGTGATGATCATCGACCACCGCCCCCACCACCACCTCGTGATCTTTTTGCAAGTTCTGCTACAGATGAGAAAGTTGTTGTAAAGGAGGAAATCGTGGATTTGGCATGCAGTGATGATGAAGAAGTAAATTGCCAGCGTTGCAGAGATGACAGCCACTCTCCGTATTGCCTAAATTGCAAGAATGTAGGTCATTCTACCAATGAGTGTACTCGAAATCGAGAAGTGTGTGCGTATTGTCGAAAAACCGGTCACAATATTGTTTCATGTCCTACGGTTGAGTGCAAAAGATGTGACCAAAGAGGGCATATTGCCATGGTCTGCAACTCTGAGGAAAGAATCCAAAAGCCTAGATTTGAACAAGGACAGGTTCTTACCTGCTATAATTGCGACTTAAATGGCCACGTCATGCGAAATTGCCCCTTCAAAAAGACGAATGAATCTTTGAAAAAGAAACAAGCAAGCAACAATGATCAAAGTGCTCATCCGGTCATTTCCATTGATTATCATCATTTGGAAACGAAATCTGCGGCACCAATCGCAAAACCTATGTCAACTATGTATACTTTTATCCAAGAAGCTAAGAATAATACGGAGGTTGCAAAAGCCATGATGTTCACATGGAACCTAGCCGGCCATGATCAGGATACACTTTTTGAACTGATGCAGAAAAAATCCCCTCCAACCAGGATTCAATTGCGAAAGATTTTGATTGATGAATTGTCGTTTGCTCCAGCGGGTGACATTCCAATGTCCGTGCCCATCTCTGAGCTCTTGGATTTAACCCAAGACTACCTTATGCCCCAAGATCGGGTCAATTTGATGGATGGCAAGATTAGTAGCTTCAGTGCTAATAGCAAAAGTAGCTTTGCAAGCTCCTCAAAGTTGCCCTCTGAAAAGAAGGCTTCTTTGGACACTAGCGAAGCTATGAACAAGTTGCACAAGTTATTGGCCATGATTGACCTCCAAGTTGGACCTCCCAACAGTGAGGACCGTCAAAGATTCGATTTGCGATTAGACGAGCTGGAGCCTTTAAGAGGATTTATCGTAGAACGTATGAGCCGAAAGGCAAGTCAGTTTGCTGTCGCTGAGGAATACGTTCACACGGCAGCCTTGGCCATTGTCAAGGTCTTGTCTGTATGCAATTTCGAATTGAAATTGATGGAAAGACACTTACAAAATTACGGAGAGGAATCCTTTGCAGAATTGTTAGTTAAAAAGATGCGCATTTATGAGCCACACTTACCTACTGGAATTACCAGTGCTTATGTGTCAAATTTTATCGTTGATTTTTTCGATTAAAAAGAATAAACAAGTTTCTTTTGCTTATGTTTACATCAATCATCTCTTTTTAAGGAATTTATGCGCTAAAGACTTTTTGACAAAAATGTCATCAATCGATAGCCTTTTAAGAAAAACATAGCCTTTGTCATTCAAGTACCTGAACAGAATGTCAATGTCACCAGGGAAAACTGCAATGAGAATGAGATGACTGTAGTTTAACCGGTCAATATTAAAAAAGTAAGTCCTTACCATCTCCTAACGCAGCCGTTTCGATCATCAAGACGGAGATGTCAATTTTGTCCCATGGTATTGTCATAAGTACTTGCAGATCCACGCCGTCAATATCCAAGCTGAAAAAGTCTATCTTAGGATTTCCCAATGCTTGTATTATAGAATAGAATGGCACACATTGCATCCTCAATAATTGTGATTGGGAAATGCCTCCGGGAAACCCAAGAATATCGCATGGTCTCTCTTTGAGATCTTCATTAACCACCGATCCTCCGGACTCGTACGAATCAAATTGTATCGTGTCTGGTTGCTTCCTAATAGAAAAGCAGGTTTGTATTGTCCAAGCATTTCTGTGAAGTGATTTGGCAGCCTCATAGCTCAAAGGATGTGGTTCAACCAGAAGACCAGTCCACCGCTCATCAAGCTCGAACCGGAGCGTGTTGCTTCCGGTAACACCATCAAAAGCTCCCGCCTCGATGAAAAAACGCTGACTTGGGTCGTCGTCTTGAATCAACTGACTAAACAATTGTTCCAGAAAAAGGGGTTGTCCATATTGGCCAACCAAGGCCGAATAGGAATCGTGGCCTTTGTAATGCCGAGGCACTGTCTCGTTTATTCTTTCCGGACTGAGTGGTGGTGGTTCCAGTAAGGCCTCTTTCACAAACCTAATCAACTCTGGATCTTCTTGGTCTAGATTGGCAATGTTCTTGTTCAAAATGATATCTTTAGAAAGTACACATTTCAGTAGAATAAATATTAGTAGAAACATTCTTTTGTGTTTTGTCTTCTTCTTTGAATTGTAAGATGCTGTGTAACGAAATAAGGGGGAAAACCTGATTCCACTAGGGAAAAAACGCATTGGACCGTAACCAATTTTTTGTGAAATGAAAATGACATAATGCGGAATTTATTTCTTTTCGGTGAGGAGCAGAATGTATCATGACATCATTCAAAACCTTCAAAACTGTTTTCCCTTTTCAAGAAAACTCCGATGCACGTATATATCGTCTATTGAAAGTCTTCGATAGAACAAATAGCCTTTTTCGCCCAAAAACGAACGTAGTTCGTCATTATCCCCTTCGAATACCTCCCCTGAAATCCAAAACCAAAATATGAATCACTACATGTATGAAAAAACCTCTTTTTCTTACCAAGATGTGCAACTTCTATCATTATCACTGAGATCCGGACCTTGTCGAAGGGTATGGTTTTCAGCACTTGTAAATCGGCGCCTTCGATGTCTAAACTGAAAAAGTCCACTTGGGGATTGCCTAGAGCTTGTAAAACCGAGAATATTGGCACACATTGAAGTTGAATCTCTTCTCTTATATTAACAGTGTCTCTGCTCAAACCTTCTCCCGGCTTGGCGCCAGTTGCCTCATTGACAATGCCTCCAATCTGGTCTGCAGCGTCAAATGTGACCACTTGGGGATGCGTCTTCATGGAGAAACAATTTCCCAAGGTCCAAGCATTTCTGGCTCTTGATTGAACAGTTTTGTAGAGTTTGGGATTTGGCTCTACCAAGAGTCCGCTCCATTGCTCAGATAGTTCCAGACGCAGAGTATTGCTGCCCATAATACCATCATACGCCCCTTTAAAAAAATTGTCAAAAGACAGTGGTCCTGTACTGCTTTACTTCTTACAACTTTGATTTGACGAGAAAAAAAATGCACAAAAATGAGTTGAAGACATAAATAAGTTTAAAAAAAGTGCTTACCAGCTTCGATAAAGAACCGTTGCTGGGTTGCATTGTCTGAAAACAGAGCCTCAATGACAGGAGGTTGATTGTATTGCCCAACCAGAACGGATGCCAAGTCTTGAATGGCATGTACGTCACTTGATGTATCCATTTCGCTCAACTTGTCTGGAAAAAGTGGAGGCGGGTCCAAAAGATTCTCCTTGATGTAGCTTATTAGAAGAGGATCTTCTTGGTTCAAATCATTGATGGATTCGTCCATATGTTGGCACTCAGAAAATACAAAGAAAGACATTATCAGCCACCCCAAAAAAATCATGATGATTTTGTCTTAATACTCAAAAATGCTTGGTACAAGGTTTGCAATGAGTGAGGTTACGATTTGGGCGAACAACTATTTTCAAATTGCCTAATTTAGACCATTTTCTTTAAGCAAGTTTTCGTAGTGTAGTGGTTATCACGTGCGCCTCACACGCGCAAGGTCCCCGGTTCGAACCCGGGCGGAAACAGGATTACTTTTTTAATGTTTTCATTTTGAGAGATAAGTCAATAATAGGTACACTTATCTCTATATTAACTTTGAAAATTGAAGAAGGCACAATTGTCAGTTTTAAAAGAACTTTTATTTGCTGTTGTGCACTTTTACTTTGGAACTTTGTTTTTCTTGGTAAAAAATTCCTCGTCTTCTGCCAAATATGGATTCTTAAAATCTTTCCACCGATCATTGTTCTTCTCCTTGTCTTCCCCAGGAAGCACCTCATATTCATCATACTTGGGAAAGAACGTTTTTTCGTGGTCCAAGGGTTTGTCCGGACCGACATAGCGACCTTCAGCTTTTAATTCTTCTATTCTTTTCCGCTCCAGATCCGCGGCGTTTCTCTAAACCCAAAATGAAAAAGAAATGTAAGAAGAGGCTGTAAGCTCGTTGAATATCCTCTTTTACCTTTTTAAGGTCCGCAATGGCAAAACTTTGCAAAATTTCCGCTTCAGTTGGGGGCAGTTCTCTACGATTTCGCAGCCATGATTCCCATTCTGACGGTACCTCATTATCAAATCCTTCAGTTATATTACTTCCACGTGGGTCGTGGTAATTAGAAGCTGGACTAGTAAACCAGCGACGTGGCCGGCGTTTTCCATGGCTAGGATCTGCAGGAATTTCGAAATATCGATTGCCAATGTAATCTTCGCCTACAACTTGAGATTTAGAATCAATATGTCTTCCATTTTTCAAAGAGTTCATGAAATTTGTAACAAGTCTCGCAAGTGGCCCAGGTCTCACTTTATTAGCCATTTTTTTTATTTCTTCGACGGATTTGAACGTTTAATTCAATTCAAAATGAAAAATTACTATTCTTGCTTTTCAAGTTTTCTTACAATCTTACGACTTACTAGATCTTACACAACAACAAAGCTGTCAGCTGACTTGTCTCTACGCAATTTCACGAGATTTTGAATTGAAAGGTACTTAGTGACTACGCAGTTGCCTTCTTAGTCGTAAATGTATTGGAATTTGGAAACAAAAATGGAAAAATTGTGCATTATTGGACTTGTAACATTATTTTGAAAAAAGATAATCTTGTCCGCTTCATACTTGATGACGTATACCATGTAGGATCCAAACAAGCTTGAACATTGCCTTTTCAGTCATCAGGTAGTAAGCATGGGGTCTTTCCAGCGTTTCTTCCAAAATTTTCAGGAACTCAACGCAGTAACCTTTAAAAAAAGAAAAATGACAATGGAGGTTGTTGCAATGGTAATGTAAAACAGTAACTGACCCAATGCTTTTTCAAATTGTCCTTTCTTTTGTTCTAGGCTGATGTTGGCGCCTAACTTTTGTATCTTGTTAACTTGTTGAACAAGTTTCATGGTATCGGCTTCATCAATCAACAATTGACCTTTCCCAATATCATTAAAACTCTTTGGCAAGGATTCTAAGGTAGGCCAGTCCTTAAGGCAGGGATCACAGTTGCATTTGAAAAAGTATTTCCTTTGTAAATACGCTTGTCTTGTCTCCAAATCTGCCTCCGCGTACGAAGACGAATAGGAGGCGGTGACTTCTTCGCCCTCCGCAATGGTTCGATTGGCCATCAATACAACACGTCCATTGCTGTTGAATCTAATGGTGTTAGGATCGCAGCTATGATTAAGCAGTCCCAAAGATACATCCAAGGAGCTTCCCACAAGGTCAACTCGTCCTTCTAAGGCTGACTTATCTGGATCCACTTGAAATAAGCCGACTTCAATAGAGTTTGTGCTGGCCACATTCATTAGATGTAACAGGATCTCAAGTATGAATGTCTCATCTCTTGTAATGGCACTCTTGTCGTCGTTGTCAGCCTGGTCTCCAAAGTACTTGACTTTCCGTAAACATTTCAAGAAGAAATGGGTCACTAGTGATTTTCGTCTCATGTGATCTAGACTCCAATCTGTCAGATGAGTTTGGAGGTTGTAGATAGACTTGTAGTCATCGCTATTGTAAACCTTGGCTTCTTTTCCCGTAGGGTCTTCTTTGACAAAGAGTTCTTTTCGGTTGTTGATAAACCAGGATAGGGGTTTAGACAATATGGCTCTGAAAGCTATGAACCACTCCTCTTGGACCAACTCTAGTTGCTCAAGGCTCCAAAACAGTTGGTTTTCGCCTGGATGGTATGTTTGCATGGCCACATCCAGGCATGATTTGCAACAGAAAAAGTCATTGACTGAGATTGGACTTGGCATCAAGTCAATGCAGTGCCCTAAGCAATGGGTGCAAAAGGATAATTTACTCCTTTGCTCAATTGAAGCAAATTTGAATGGAGACTTGTCAACGGACACAATTTCGCCGCATTCAATCTTCCTGGTGGCACTGCCAAATCGTCCGGAATGGCTGGAGTAGTCCAGTTTAATGGCTTTGGAAAAACTCGGTATCAAGGGATTGGCTCCAAAGCTCAAAGAAGGGATCCTTGAAAGGTTTTCGTTGGCATTATTGAATGGATCAACTCCAACGGATTGACGACCTTGGCAAGCTTTGATGGATTTTTCGACTTGAGCGGCCAAAGTTTTTAAGCTTTGAGGAACCTGATCCAAAGCTTCCGGCATGCTCTCCAAGCACTTTTCAAAGGCTTCAGTGGCTTGTACAAATCGAGAAACCTTCATGAGACATTTTCCCTTTCTGTCCCACAACTTGTAAAGAAGATTTTCAGGGTAACCAGCTATCATAGCCCTTTCAATGTCACGATAGCAAGCCTTGATTTCGTTCCTTTGGAATAAGACGGCTGATCTGTTGGCATAGGCTAATGCCAAAACACTACCACTGTTGGCATACAAAAGAGCCGAATTGTATTCTGCTGTGGCTTCATGCAGCTTTTTCATTTGGTAGAGTTTGTTGCCCTTCTCTCTGTATTCTGCAGAGATTAAGTCACTTTTGGTCTTCTTTTGCTTATTCTCAACCTCCAATATGTCATTGAACAAGTCAGGTGCTGACTCGCCAAACTCGCGGATCATTTCTAGTTGTAGTTGTAAAATCTCCTCGTCAGATCCCACGCAGATATCATTCTGGTTTGCAACCTATACTTAGAAGACTAGATAGCGATAAATGGAGGAACTTACACTTGATTTACCTTGGTGGGATTTTCCAAGCACCAATTGAGATACGTCTGTTCCGAGTATCCATTCAACTCATTGACTTTAGTAGTGTCCATTTTGCCCAGAAAAATGTTATAAAGACGTTAAGGGGATTAGTTTCGAAGTAATGAGTAACACGTGCGCTTGGCCTTGTGCCAAATATGAAATAAGTACTTCATCCTATGCTTGATGATGCTCTTCCAAAGTTGAAAGAGAGTAGAAAGCAATTCGTTCTATATGAATGTTGTGGAGTCATTGGAAGAGGAGGAAAGAGTATCATCACCCGAGTTTAAAGCATGTATGTTTTTCAAGTACCTATGGATCATCTTATGGATGATGATTGTGAGTAGTACTTAGGTGAATGGATAGAATAGAAGTAGAAAAATTTTGAAATACTTTCAAAACTTGAAGAGACCGAATGTTATTTTCATGGGCGTTCTTTGTCTAACTGATTGCCAATCCAATACTGATATAAAGGACTGGTGTCACGTAGAGTACACCTGGTAATTTTCACATAATTAAATGATTTCGAAAAAGAGGACAGAGTTTGAATCTTATTGCTGTGTTAGTGCATCAATGACCTTTCGTCTTCTGCCGTTCCGGCTCAAATCCGATCTATTGTTTACTTTTCGGAAAAAATTTCGCATCAACATAGCCTTAATGTTGAGTGCGGGCCTTGATTCTGCTCCAAGGCCTTATTAGATGAGAGGTTGTAGCAACCTCAGTATAGCATGGCTATCAAGTCTCCGGTCCTCCGCCACAGAGGCTGATGATGAACATCGACAATCCCTCCTCGCCAGGGGGCGGCCAAGCGCCCAAAAAGATAGAAGCCTATCAGTGTAACCTGTGTCCGGCTGTCTTTGGATTCAAGTTCAACGCTAAGCGTCACTTTCAGAAATTGCATCCAGAAGATGAGTATGACGGCTCCAAGATTACCAATATCAAGTTCAAGTGCTATGGATGTCAGTGGGGCTTCGACACTTACGGGAACTTGGAGGCACATTTCGCCCAGGTGCATCAAGGCCAAATCCTAAATCCTGAAAAGGTGTACCTGGGAGACACTCAAACGACGGCAGCTACTTTTCAGTCTGTCAAGCGAATGAAAACGCCCTCCAAGAGGAAGAAGCCGGCTGCGGCGGCGGCGACAGCAGAATCTCACACTTCCCGTCCATCCTCGGCTGCTGCTGGGACTGCCGTTGCCCAGCCTCCCCCAGCAACACAGCAGACTTCTCAGTTCTACGGTTTGCAGCAACAGCAGCATCGTCATAACGGAGCCGATCAGCTCCCTCCTGCCCATGTGATGATGGCCCCTGGCCATCCTGATAGGAGCCAAAGTACTACTATGTCGTATCAAGGCGATTTGTTATGTAATTCATGTGACTTTACAAGTGATAACCCGCAATCTCTGGCCTTGCATCAACAAACTCATATTCAAACGCATTTCAATAGTAATGGAATGTCGCCTTTGGCACAGCCTTCACAGCCTCCACCTCCGTCACAGCAGCAGCAGCATTACTACAACGCTGCTCATCAGCACCAGCATCACGATCCGTTCATTGATTTCAAGGCGGAAGAGCAGCAGTACCAACAGCATATGTATCAACAGCAGCCTTATCAACCACCGTATCATCACGGTTACCAACAGCAAGGATACCATCATTATCCACAATCTCACCATCAGATGTATAACAACCAAATGCCCCAACAGTATCAGAATTATCATCATTATCCTCCGCCTCATCCACCACCACCGCCGCATCACACCCCTTCTGCTGTAACCAATCAAGCCCCATCTCCTTCCCCCCAGACTCCGCCACATCCACAACAGATTCAGTATCCCGCTGCCTCAGTTCCTCCGTCACATCATCATCAACAACCTCCTCAATATCATGAAGTTCCTCACTATCAGTCACAACAGCAGCAGCAGCAGCCGCCGCCGACACAATCGATGATAGCAAATTCAAGTACTACATATTCAGACCAGCAGCCTCCTCAGCACTTGACAGAAGTGAAATCTGAACCTAACGAAGCTTTAATCGACCGACAACAAAACGGTAATGCTGTAACAGTTGCTGCCGGAGGAGGATCTGACTCGTCTTCGGCATCGCCACATCACCATCAACAAGGTGGCCGAAATAGTCCTTATCATGGTCATCAACCTCATGGTGCTCCTCCTCCTCCTCAGAGGTTGCAAGAATACTCTCCGACATCACGGCATCAGTCCTCAGTATCCCATTCCAATGGGTCTGAAGGTTCTAAAGTCATGTCGACAGTGGCCAAACAACGTCGAACCAATATTGGCAAAATGTTCCAGACCCATATCTGCTTTGTATGCGACTCCAAGTTGGCCAAGTTGGACTGTATAAAAATGCATTTCAAGAACAAGCATCCTGAAACGGCACTTGATCTCAATCAGGTTTTGATCTCCAGAGTTGTGTGCTATATCTGCGGCGTTCGCAAGAAAGAATATGCCATCCTGGTGCGACACTTTCAAGTCGAACACAAAGATCAAGAGATTGATCCTTACCGCATCGGGATGGATGAACCATCGCCGTTCAATTTGTCGCCTGAAGAAGAGACGGATCTGAATAAGTTACCTATTCCCCAACCCGTCAAGCATGACTTGAACAGCAGCAGCCGAAAAATTATTTCCACTACTCCAGCAGCCAAGTCCAATTTTTCAAGCATCTGCAATTTAGATATTACCAATGACAACACCATGGACAGTATTGAGGATGAGCAATACCAATTACCAATCAATGTTGGTGTCAGCAGCATTGAGCATGGTCGCAACAGTGGCAGCAGAGGAGTTGAATCTGAATTGGCAGCCAGCAATGAGAATAATCATCATCAGTCTTCCATACCAATGTCAACTCAGTCACCGCCGAGAAAGAAGCCTCGCGTCATGAAACGTGCCTTTAAGAACAACAAGTGCCGCACTTGCGGAAAAGCCTTTTCTAGAATCACTACTGTCAAGAAACACTTTCTTGACCACCATCCAGAGGAGGTCTTTGACAGGGCCACCAAAGTGGAAGTCATCAAACTGCCTTGCTACCTGTGTGACACCATGATCACTGACGCTCGTCACGCGCTCCGTCATTTCGAGTCAGCGCATCCCGGTCAAGAATTCGATGCCAGCCAAGTTCACATCAGCGGTGTCGAGTTTACCAATGGTGCTAATGAGGAAGATGATCTGGAGGATTCAATTGACAGTGGTGATGCGGCGGATCATCCTCATCGCTCCAGAATACAACTAGATCAAGATGATGATCAAGAAAATGATGGTTTTCGTTGCTATTTGTGCAACTATTGGTGCTCCAAGATAGAAGATTTTCAGGCCCATTTTGCGCCCGAAACTAAGGCTCATGAAAATGTCAGCGAAGTGACTATTATCTGTCCAGTATGCATGCACAAGTGTCAAACGACAGAAGAAATGTTTGATCATGTGACCAAGGAACATGGAGGAGCTGCAAGTGCAACTTGCACCGAAGATGACGCTAGTATTAGTAGTAGTAGCCTTAGCCTCAAAGAAGAAGTGCCTCCCCCGTCGGAGGCACCACCATCGCAGCAGACCGTCAACAATGCTACCAATTGTGTAGAAACTTGCTAAATCAATTATCTATTATGAATTAAAGGAAGAAAAAAATACTACAACAACGATGATACATAAGAATTAAATGAAACTATTTTTGGAAGAAAAATGATTATCGTGCTGCACACTCACGTTTTTTTGTTCTCTTTTTCAGAAAAATGACGACGACAATAACAAAGGTTTTTCGCTGCTTTGTTTGTGATTTTGAGTCAGAAAATCACCGAGACATACTATTGCATTTGAAGATCAAAGAAGGACACATGGAAACACTTGGTCAGTTGGTAGCTGAAGTCACTGACCGAGATATCCGTGCACTATCTCCAGTAAATGATGATAATGATACTGCTAATGAACAATTGATTGATTCAGTGGACTTTTGTGATCGCTTTTACCATCAAAATGAGTGCACCATATTACCTTCCTCCAGCATCATCCATCATCCTCTAAATTGGCCATTAAATCTCAACATGTTTTCCCTTGATGTGTCAACCTTCAAGTGCTACAAATGTGATTTCTCAACTACAGACCTAAGACAACAGCAAAAACATTTAAACCTGTCCAAAGACAGTGCCCGCCTGGGTTCAGTCCGATACGCGTTCCTGTTCCTCTGTACGTTCCCAACCTGCCAAGAAGATCTTGGAGAAAAGAATAAAAAGTATGACAATTTGAAGGAATACAGTCAACACTTGTACAATTGCCATCTTCGATCAAGCGATAAGGACAATGTCAATGTCCAAGCCAGCGCACAGCTGATCGACACCAAGGCTGATCCGGCCATCATTGATTTGTCAGCGACCTACCAATGTCACTTGTGTCCAGTCTCTCGGTGTTCGCTGACAAGCTTACATCAACATTTCAAAAGCATACATTCTGCCGAGTTTTTCCCCATCAATCAGATCACCGTTCAATTAGACTTGAATGTGGAAAAAATTGTCGAGAGTTTGCCAACGATCTCAGATCAATACAGCCACAGTTGCTATGAATGCAAGAAAGACTTTTCCTTCTGTATCGCTCTTAAAAAGCACTTTGAAGAAGCTCATCCGGACCAAGTGCTTGACTTGTCCAAAGCCATCTCTGTCAAGTGTGATGAAGAAGGCAACCAATTTCTTTGCTACCTTTGTGGACACAAGCATGCATCCTTGAGCCAGCTTAGACTACATTTCGCCGACCAGCATCCAACTGAGAGCTTTAAATCATCGCGATTGCAATGCCAATTGTACCGATGCAAGACTTGTGACAACTTTTGGACATTCGATGAATCTCGCCTGCAAAAACACTACAAATCCCAGAAACATAAACGAGGAGCTTTATTGAAGACGAAACCAACTGATCTGGTCTCGTTGAAAAGTCAAGAAGTGAAGGTGCAAGAGGATGATAATGAAGCTTCAAGTGAAGAGATGACAAAACTAAGTGAAAGTGTAGAAAAAGTCGAAGGAGAAGCGACAAATAGCGGCAAATTTGCATGTGAACCCTGTGGTCTAGAATTTCCCATGAAATGTAACTTGATTCGGCATCTCAATTCCCAAAAGCATTCGGAAAGGTTAAAAGACACAAGCAATTCTATAACGACAACAGTCGAGGAGGAGGCTGTCGATGTTTGTGATCTTAGCGAAGAAACAGAAACAAATGGTGACAAAGAAGAAGAAGAGGTCTTAGTTTGTCACCCATGCAATTATCGAAGTTCCCATAAATGGAATTTCCAGGTTCACCTGGCTACAAAAAAACATCAGCTCTTATGCAATCCGGATGGTAACGAGAAGGAGTTGTCATCAATATCAGAAGTGTGTGGTGAAGACCAAGTTGCAATAGAGACTAGTACCTATGATGACTATGGCAACTATGACAATGACGAAGAAGAATTTCAATGCTTGCCTTGTGAGTTTAAGACTAGATTTCGTAAGACGTGGGAAAGCCATATCAACCATCGAAATCATAAAGATTTATTGAAAGAAGTTGAGGTCGAGTACAAAAATGCAGCTCTGCAAAAATCTAGAAATTTGCAAGTGATGAATCATCAAGAAGACGAGGTTAGTGATGAAGAGTTGCTACTGCAGCAGCAGCAGCAAGATAATTCCAATCTCGAAAACAACATTGGAATCAATGGAGTGGAGCTGACCATTGTCTTCAGGCAGAGTTCGCCAGTGTCAAAAGAGGACGAATACAGATGCTCCCAATGTGATTTCCGATGCAAAATGGAAGCCGAATTGAATTGTCATTTGCAAGATCTCCATAACAGTAGTGGTGCAGAATTCATTGACGACAGAAATTGTAATATGGTGGGCACCTGGAAGTGTCGCCACTGTCCAAGGTAACAAAAAGTTTAAATAATTTACGTATATTCTTTTTTAAGTAATTGTTATTGTTTTGATTTCCAGGTTGTTTTCTAGCCTGGTTAGCCTAAAGAGGCACTGCACTTGGAAGCACAAAAAAACTACTCCGGATCCTCTAACCGCTGGAAAGGCATCGGCAAATGAAGAAGCGGTGATAGATCATCATTCAAAGAAATCGGAAATTCTGGTGAAATGTGATCATTGCCCACGTGCCTTCAATAGCCCAATAAGTTTGAAACGGCATTGCACTTGGAAGCATCCCAATCCCGTGTCGGAAGCAAGCGATTCTCAAACATTGTCACCCTCAAGTTTGGCCTCGTCATTTTTCCAGGATGATCATCAACCCAAATTTCCATGTTTATTCTGTCCCCGTGAGTTTGATAGCGCAATGAGCCGGAAAAGGCATTGTACATGGAAGCATCCAGAGGAACAGAGAAGAAGGAATGATGATAATAATGATGAAATTGCCAATCTAAAACCCAGCAGGCCAGAGGTTGCAAAAATCACTCTTGGTGATAATGATGATGATTTAATTGCTGAAATGAAGCAATTTACATGTGAAAATTGCGGTTTTAGAGGCAAAAATCTAAAGGCCATAAGTGGACATTGGAATAAGAAAAAGAGTTGTAGACCTGTTGATCGCCGCAATGTTGCTATTGCTGATGATCCGGACCAGGACTCTGAAGTTTTAGAATTCACCACCGCAAGCATTGGTGAGCAAATCACTTACAATTGTGACGATTGTAGTTTCCGTGGAGCAAGTAAAAAGTCCCTGATTATTCACATCAGTTGCAAACATAGATCCAGCAAAGCAACCAAAAGAGTTCATGAGGATGATTACGAGGATGATTCTGTTCTGGAATCCAGTAAATCCTCTCCAAAGCAAGTCAAAATAGAGGACTCTGAAGATTACTCAGAAGATGACGACGAAGACGCACGTGAACTTATTGACAGCATTGTACAAGACATTCCGATCTCAGCTTTGTCATCATCATGCAAGTTGACGACGTCATCATCATCATCCAAGGCTGACATTGGTTCTAAGATAAACTCCTCTCCTTCAAGGAGCTACACAATGATGACAAACGTCGAGGACGAGATACATCTATCTGAGGAAGAAGAGGACATGTTGGATGAAGACATGGCCGAAGATTATGATGAGGATGACGACGACGACGATGAAGATTTGCATCTTTTCATCGATGATGATGAAGATCAGGTCGAGGTTTCACAAGTCGAAAATGTGGCCAATGCCGTCGGGAAAAGAACAACCTCCTTGTCCTCCTCGGCCTCGTTCAGCTCTGCCGAATCTTCTAGCTTTGTCGTCGACGAGAAGCAAATTGCTAATGGCAAAGAGACTGAGGAAGAAAAACCATCTGAAGTAGCAGATACAAAAGCTACAAAAATGTTGTACAAGTGTGACCATTGTGATTTCTCCAATTTCCATCAAGATGTCATGACTGTTCATAACCTCGTTCATAAACAGCCCAGTGCAGGATCGGCAGCTTCCGACAAAGAGTACAACACCATTCAAGAAAAGACCATATGCATGTGCTGTGCTCACTGTCAATTCAAGACCAAAGATTTCGAACAAATGATGGAACACAACAAGAAAGAGCATCCAGAACTGTAATCACATATACCAAACATCATCACTTTTATGTTTTAAGACCAGTTGGCATTAAAAAGAAATGTATGGGCATACTATACGTTAAAGAATAAATTGTAACCATTATTATTATAATAATTTTTATTGTGGATTCATTACTTATTGTACTTATAAAATCCCTCGCCGCTCTTTCGACCTAATTTTCCCTCGGCTACCAGCTTATTGAGCAGAGGACTAGGCTGAAACAAAGTTTCCCCAGGAAATCTTTCGGACCATCCATCAATGATGAACTTTGTCGTGTCCAAGCCGACATAGTCAGCCAATTCAAAGGGTCCCATTCTGGAAAATTAGAACTCAAATGCTTTTTCAATAAAAAAAAAAATAGAATGAAATAAACTTACGGGTGACCAGCACCTAGTTTCATGGCAATATCAACATCTTGCGGGCTAGCATCGCCCCTTTCAATCAAACGGACAGCTTCCATCAGGTTCGGCACTAAAAGTCGGTTGACAATGAAGCCAGGGGTGTCTTTACAAGACACACAGGCTTTGCCCATAGCTTTACCCCAAGCCATCATGGCATCGAATGTGGCATCTGATGTCTCTGCTATGCGTATCACCTGAAATAATAATGATTATGTTCAAGAAGATAGTCGTCTCAAAGCAGGCGCAGTCTAACTTACCTCCAGAAGTTTCATGACAGGAACGGGATTGAAAAAGTGCAATCCTCCAAACCGGTCTAACCGATCAGGAGTAGCCTTGGCAATGTCTGTAATGGCCAATGAGGATGTATTCGAGGCAAAAATCGTCTTTTCCGGAGCAACTTTGTCATACGAATCAAATAGTTTCTTTTTCAAGTCTAAATTCTCCGTGACAGCCTGAAATAAGAATACAGTTTACAAAGAGAAGATGCGATTATTTTGCGAGCAATCAAACTGACCTCAACGACTAAGTCAGCACTTGAAAGAGCTTCATCAGGATTAGTGGCAATTGAAAGCTGACCAATGGATTGAGCAATAAACTTTTCGCCTTCCTCTGCGTTATCTTTGAACTTTTTCTTGGCGACTCGTTTAATGGATTCGTTAATTCGAGCCTGGGACTTGTCCAAGACCTCTTGTGAAAGATCGACCAGAGTGACCTTGTGCCCAGTTTGTGCTCCAACTTGGGCAATGCCGGCACCCATCAAACCTCCTCCAATGACGACAAATTCCTTGATAACTTGACGTCCTAAAGACGTAGATAGATTCCGCGAGCTTAGTTTCGAAAAGAACGCCATTTTATATGGTTTGCACTTTGCACACTGCAGTACAAGTCAAAAACTCTTGACAAAATTATCTGTTTACGTTTCTTTATTCAGCTGAGATTTTTGAAGGATGACCGGGAAATCGATTGACGGTTGCTTCTCAGTAGATATCTCAGTAATCTATTTCAGTAAAAGGAAAAATTGCGTGAAAGAACTCGGTGATAAAAATTGAATATTGAAAATTGAATTGTATAAAGTAAAGTGAACAACCGACAATTATGAGCATGAAGAGAAAAGGAGAAGAGGCCGAAACGCCCATAGGTAAAGCTCTACGCATGCAAGAAACCTCAGCAAAACCGTCTACTTCTTCAACTTCACCGAGAAATGCAGAAATCCGTGAGCTTTTCAAAAGTTTCAAAAGTATGTTTCCAAACACTCAAACTGATTACCTTGAAGAAATGGCTGACGAATTGGTTGGCAAACCAGTTGCTACTGACAGATTTGTAACTGAACTATTTGCAAGAGATTGCAAACCCCCGGATTTTTGGAAACCCATCAACAAGGCTATTTCAACTGCTCTCCAGGATGATCCTCCAGAAACATCCAAAAATGTCAAAGAAGATTTTTTGACTGAAATAGCATGTCCGATTTGTTTTGAAGACATGGTTAGTCCTAAACTCATCATGTGTTGTACCAATGGTCATGCTATCTGCTCAGAATGTGAAACCAAAGTCAAGTTTTGTCCGGTTTGCCGTGAAAGTTTCAAGAAGGAAGGCAGACCACAAAGATGCCAATTTGCCGAAAGACTCATTGCTGTTTTTCTAGATTCCACTAAAAAATAAAAAGGATGATAAGTGTATGTATATTCCTTAAATCTCATCATGTGACCTTAACAGACATACCTTACAATCATTCAAATATAGAGGAATTGACAATTAGTTGGGGGGTTTTGGTCTGGATGTTTGCTACTTAATAGAAGAATGGGGAAAAGGAACGATTTTGAATTTTGACCTTAAAAAATTGAGTTGAGGTAGAATGAGGACAATCAATCATTCGTCTTCTTCGGTCATACGTCGCATGGTAAGTTATCATTTTGTTTAAAGGTGATGAATACTGTTGTAGGCTAAGATGTTGGTGAAGATATTGTACACAATACCATCAACATTTGAGAAAATTCTGACATTATTATTCTTTTAAAAGATTTGGTCAATCTTGTTCAAAAAGGGGGCAGTGAAGAAGACCTTCTTTGCTTGTGAGGAGAGATGTAACATCACATTCAACGGGGCAAGGGGGGCAATTGACGAGAGGCAGTTGAAGCAGTAGATCCTGGATAAAAATGACGAAGTTGGTATCCATTTGAACGACGTTGATGTCCTCCCTGATTAGATCTTCGACAGTACCCTTCGGCACTCTCTTCATGGCGTCGGTAGCTTCTATCGCGCTCCTGATCTTTCATCTGGTGGTAGCATCCCAATACTGTTAGCCACATAATCAGGGCCAATAGGTAAAAGAGGCCTAGGATTGATGCAGCACATGCAGCTTCGACCAACATCTTCATTTGGAGAGCCACGTAAAGGATGACGATAAAGGAGTAGACAAAGACTGGCATACCTATGACAACCATTTGTAGGATCGAAGCAGTTAACCAAAGTCCGATCCCACATGGGAGTCTGAACAAAGCTGAACAAATAAGGAGCAGGGCAAGAGGGGCATTGGCACATCCCAGGCCAAAGGCTACTAATCCTAGTTCGGGCAAGTGGTGTTCAGTATCTTGCAACAATTGAAAAATGGCCAGCCTGTAAAACCAAGATGATGATTACAACCTTTAACCTTTTGCATAGAAAAGTTCCTACTCACTTGTACTTTTCATGGGGCTGCAAATCGTCTTTAACTACTGTCGCTGATGCAGCCTCCTGCAGTTTGGGGCTTTGCACATCCTTTTGAGCTAAATATTGACGTGCCAAATCAATGGCTGTTTGTCCGTAATCTTGGTCAGTTTCATGGATGACAATAGGCACTGATACCGCGACGGCTGCCAGAACAAAGCCGAAAAGGACAGTAAGGTCCCGTTTGTTGCAGCAGCAACAACAGCCTCGCTTACAGCAAGTGCTCATCCTTAATACTATTATTCACCACTTTTCATTCTTTACTAAATGAGGTCAGAATGAGGAGCAGGACGACAACGCCATAGAGTTGCCCGTTGCCAGCTGCAAAAAAAGCTTTCCCTTTCCAACCAAGTGAAGAGTAGTACCAAAGAGGAGCCCCAACTACAGTGGCAGCTTTCTCTTTTGGGCTGTGCCAGAGCAGCAGCAAAAGACAGGAGAATGATAGAGAAGAAAGCCTATAGTAGACGCATATATATGCTTTATTTAGCCTAGGCATTGGCATTGGCAGGAGGGTTTGTGTATAAAGAGCTGTGCAAAGTATGCGAGATCTGAAGGTGAATATTTGCATTGTCAGCCAGTAGCGCATTGTCCAACCATTCCACCAGACGTTTTTGCCGTCCAAATTGAACTTCTGGAGGCGCTTTACTCCAGGACACTGTCAAAAAGCGCAGGGAGGCAAATTCCCTGAGGACAAAGACAAATTCAGGCATGTTGCTAATGGAGTCATCCGTTGACACTGGAGCTTCTAGTCGCTGCAGATCTTTCAAGGCCGCCAATTGCCTTAGGTCATCCAGAACAAGGCCAGGACCAGGATGTCCCTCTTCCGGTCTGAGCACCAATTCCACCAGATTGGGCATAAATTTGATAATGCAGTTGGTGATGCCAAGAGTACTTGCCAGAAATGCAGATGTTTTATCACTGATTTGTAATTTCTTTAATTTGTGATGTGAAGAAAATTCGGGATAATCGTTGGGATGAGGTAGAAAGACGGAACATTTTTCTAGCACCAATTCTTCCAGATTGGTGCAGTGATAGAGGAAATCTAGAATGGAAACATGACCGGTATTGATCATGCCTTTCATTGTCAAACTTTTCAAGTTTCCTGTGGATTGGATGAAATGAAGGAAATCCGTCGAAGGACAAGAGTAGCCTTCACTGGAGTAGGTAGCTGGAAATGTAATGGAAAGCTCTGTCAATGAACCAATTAATTGCCGCCAGTCAGGTTGGAGGACAAGTTGACTGAACCATTGGCTAGGAAAATGTTCAAAAGGTGGTTGTGTCAGCTCATGTTGCCAGTCCATGGTCAATTTAGTCAAATTGGGACAAGCTTGTAGTAAATAATCGGGGTTGAGGCAACGATCCACCACTTTTACCTCTTGTAGGTTACAAACAAAGGGTTCTGCCTCTTCATCTCGGAATGTATGATTGGTTATTGCCAGTTTCAAAGCGGAATAGGTCATAATTTTAGCTCCCAAGGGCAAGCAGTTGTCTGCCCCCACCAGACCTCGGTCTTCGTCCATCAGACTAAAGGACGTCAAATTTGCCATTCTTCTCAGAAAAGTCGACACTTCAGTTTTGTTGAAATGGTAATGCTTGAAAATGCCCAAGTGTAAGACTCTTAAGTTGAACATGGTGAAGCCATTGGGATCACTCAAAGCAATCAAACCTTTGAAATTAAAGTGCTTGGTACGGTCAATTACCAAATATTGCAGCTCTGGAAGCATGGCCACCTGGGAGCAGATAGCGTTGGATCCAACGGGAATTTGAAGCTTGGTCAGGTAAGGTGCTCTCTTTTTTAAAAAGTAGCACAAGTCTTCCATCAGACTCAAGTACTCATCCATCATTGCCGAAGATCCCCCTGGTAAGAGTAGTTCTCTTAGGCGGCTGTAATTTGACATCTTGATGGCTTTGGTTAACGTTCTGATGGACTCCTCCCGATTGTGTGGTCCAATTTTTTTCAAATCCATTTTGAAGGATTGTATATCAGCACCAAATAAAAATTTGAGAACCTTGGAGGTGTACGAGTACATAAGAATGCATTCTGAATGTAATTTACAACGGCTTCTTTTCTTGGATTGAAGACACCCAAATTGCCAGGAATTCTCAAAAGGTAGCAATTCTTGAAGAAGCTGCTGACGAATGAGAGGAAAGGTGGATTTTCGTAGCAATTTCCGTGCCCTGGCCACAAACTGGGTCGAGGGTGTTTGAATGGATGTGGTGATCCATGACTTGACGGATTTCTTGCTTAGGTCATAGAGTGATGGTATACTTCTGCGTTGCTTTTGCATAAAAGAAAATCCTGAAAAAAGCAGATTTTTAAATAGTACTTGTAACTTGTCGTGCTACTGCATCATCCGCTTACTTACTTCTTTTGGGAGCCATATTTTGAAAACGTTTTTTCAAAGTCAACGATTCGCGTATTCTCTATCCCGATGATATGACCATGTCGATCTCGATTCCTTTCCTATAATCCTATCTAAGTAAAATATTGAATACTGAGCTGAGACGATCACCTCAATTATTTTGATACATCAAGGACGGGACGTTAAGGTAAAAGAGATGAAATAATTGTAAGCAGTCAAATCTTGTACAGCGAACAATAACACTGTTTTCAGAATCAAAGCAAGAGAATTGAGGCAAATTGTTTTCTTTCTTGAACCCTTTAACTAATAAGCTAAAGTTTTTGCGTAATTGTGCACGACTCAGATCTAAGCATCGAATTGTTATAAAAAAGGTGGCAAACTCTAAGAGGAATTAGAAAAATTATGTTTCAATTTTGGCCAAAAGATGAGGAACTCGGCTTACGATTCGATATATTCAAAGCTCAGCTGAGTAGATCATTCCAAAACAAAAAGAAATGAAAAATATGAAAGTTTGAAAGTTCGAAAGTTCGAAAAAGTGAAATCCAATCATGATGTTAGATTTGTGACAGAGTGCAACATGGAAAACTTACCCGAGGATCAACAGAGAAATGATGAATCGCCTCCCTCAAGCCCAGAACCTGAAGGGGCAGCAGGATTTGCTCAAGATCTCGGAGAAATTGCAGGAGGTGATTTGACACAACTAGTTTTGAGAATCTATCTTTTTTAAAACTAATATAAATATAATTTGAAAAGGTTTGGCCATGCTCAATGTCGTACAAGAACCTCCACCATTGGAAATAGTGTTTCAGCAACCGTTTCAACAACCTTTGCTTCTACGACACGCTTCTGTTTCTTCATTGGACGAATCTTCACAAAAATGTCGTGACACCAATGCAATTGGAAATTCCAATTCTGCAGGAGGTATCCAAGACAGCAGTAGACCCCAGTATAAGAATTCTTCACATCCCCAAAGAGCCTTTGGCCAGCTCTCATGCATGAGAGATGACAGCTTACTGACCGACGTGACTTTGGTGGCAGCGGGATATGAGGTCAAAGCACACAAGGCCGTTTTGGCTGCTTGTTCTCCATACTTCTACGCCATGTTCACGGGGTTCGACGAAAAAAACAAATCAAGAATTATACTGCGAGATATTGATCCTGAGGCCCTGAAGATCTTAATCAACTATGTGTACACAAGCGAAGTTGAGGTTAGTGAAGAAAACGTGCAAAACTTGTTACCAGCCGCCAACATCATGCAACTTGGTAAATAAATTTCATAAGACATTTCTTTTTTCAGTGTTGATGTAAAAAAAAAACCTTTTTACTTTTAGCTGATGTGAAAGAAGCGTGTTGTGAGTTCCTCTTGAATCAATTGCATCCCACCAATTGTCTTGGAATCAAATCCTTTGCCGATCTTCACGGATGCCTTGATCTTCTGGCAGTTTCCAACACCTATATTGAGTCACACTTTGCGGAAGTGCTGGACTGTGATGAATTTTACGCACTTGACCAAGGACAAGTTTGTAGCTTAATATCTTCAGACACCATTACCGTACCCAGCGAAGAGAAAGTTTATGAAAGTGTCATTGCTTGGGTCAATTTTGACAGAGCTGCTCGTGGTCAATCACTGCCAAAATTGATGGAACATGTTCGATTACCACTCCTGTCTCGGGATTACCTTCTCAAAAAAGTGGACGGCGAAGGACTATTTCAAGCTCATCCAGAGTGTAAGGACTTCATTATTGAAGCCCTTAAGTTCCACCTAGCTAACGGCCAAGGGATTTTGAGCACTCATCACCATCATCATCATCATGCGACTTCTCCATCTTCACTGGCAGAAGCAGTCCAAGATCTGACTTCTGTTTTCAACTCGCCGAGGACGAAATTGAGACAACCGATAGGTTTACCCAAGGTTTTATTGGCCATTGGAGGTCAAGCTCCAAAAGCAGTTCGCTCAGTTGAGTGTTACAGCTTCAAAGAAGACCGTTGGGTACACTTGAGCGACATGCCTGTCAGGCGGTGCCGTTGCGGGGTAGCCTCCGTACGAGGACTTGTCTACGCTGTTGGTGGTTTCAACGGAAGCCTCAGAGTCCGCACTGTGGATGGTAAGCTATACAATACGAAATTTCTGCTGCCTTAAAAACCAAACATTGTATTCTCCGTTAGTGTATGATCCGGTTAGAGATGCTTGGTCATCAGCTCCAAACATGGAAGCTCGAAGATCTACCTTGGGCGTGGCTGTCCTCAATGATTGCATCTACGCCGTTGGAGGCTTTGACGGTAGCACCGGACTCAATTCAGCTGAAGTATTAGACCTGACGGTAAGCATACCGTCCTCTTTACAAACATCGTCAGGATTTCACGAACATCACGAAGCATCAAGAAGACGACGGTAAGGCTTTCTCCATACAAGATATACCGGGTGTCCCCAACAACTTTTGTATAGAAAGTATAGAAAATTTACATACTTGATGGGACACCCAGCAGATATAGTACAGATTTGAACATTGACGAATTTTTTGATAGGGAATGGAGACCCATTGCCAATATGTCGACAAGAAGGAGCAGCGTAGGCGTGGGTGTGGTTGGAGGCATCATTTACGCTGTTGGTGGATATGACGGGAATTCTAGGCAATGCTTGGCATCCGTTGAAGTTTACTACCCGAGCGAAGACACTTGGAAACGGGTATCTGACATGAGCGCTCGGCGATCCGGTGCTGGTGTTGGAGTTGTAGGGGGAATCATTTATGCTGTTGGTGGACACGATGGGCCTTTGGTGCGAAAAAGTGTCGAGTGCTACAATCCGGACAGAGACGAGTGGACTGCTGTGAGTGAGATGAACAATTGCCGAAGAAATGCTGGCGTCATCACCAACGGTGGCCTCCTCTACGTCATTGGCGGAGACGATGGAAGTTCAAACTTGCAAAGCGTTGAAGTCTACAATCCTAAAACTGATATTTGGACAGTCTTGAACGCTTCAATGTCGCTTGGAAGATCATACACTGGCGTTTGTATCATTGACAAGCCTGATAGCATTTAGCAAAAGCAATTTTTGATTTATTTTTTGTTGCCTTTTTGCAATTGTGTTGGATCAAATGAGAATGTTTTCTTCGTGCTAGTTCCAGCTTCCCTAAACATCCTTGCGTCATGAGCCTTTCTGTCGGTGACATCTGCCGCATATCTCATATTATCAAAATCTACATATAAAAATGAAATAAATAGTTACTTAGATACAGGGTATCCCAACAAGTTTTGGATGGAAGCTCTTAATATTGAAATCTCAAAACCGCGCGAAATTAGAATTTTTTGTCAAAACAAGACTGAATACATTCAGCCCTAAGGAGCGAGCAATACATGATAAAAGTTTGAAACAAGAAACTACTAAATTTTCATACTAAATTTCTGTCCAAAACTTGTTGGGACACCCGGTAGTACAGAAAGAAAAGAAGAAATATACTCACTTTCTCTCATGCCCTCCATAAAGCCCTTAGATTGACTAGGAAGTTTTTCTTTGGGAGTTTTGAACTTAGGGATGCCCAATTTCTTGCGAATGGATTTGGTTCGGATCACTTTAGCTTGGCAAACTGATATGATATTGGTTGTAAACCAATAAAAAGTCACAGCTGCAGGGAAATTCATAGTTGCCACAAAGACAACCGCCGGCAGACCATATTTCAAGAAGCCTCTAGCTACAGGTCCCACTTGGTTGAAGTTCATTCCATCGGCACCCAATTTCAATTGAAAGAACAGGGTGGTGGCGGTGGCCGCGGGAAGGAGATAAAATGGATCTGAGATAGAGAGGTCGGTAAACCATCCCAGACCTCCATGACACATACTTTCCACTGGAAGATTGGCCATGCCTCGAAGTCCAACGAACATTGACATGAAAAATGGAAATTGAAACATCATTGGAATTAGATTCTTGAGCGGGTTGATCTTGTGCTTAGTCATGTATTCCTGTAGTTCCATTCCGTATTTGGCCGAATCGTAAACATCACCTCTGCTTCGTGCATCGGCCATTTTCGCTTGAAGCTCTTGCATTTTGGGCATACATATACCCATCTTGGCCGCGTTTCTTTGGGACAACACTACAGCGGGGAACGTGACTAGTCTAAGGAGTGCAGTCATTGCTATTATCGTACCCCACCAAGGTAGATCTAGCCCTACATGCAGTTGCTCCATGAAATATTGGAATCTTCCAGGAGGCCACCAAGAAGCTAAACCCAGAGCTTCAAATGGGGGATCTCCAACATATTTGATGACAGTGTCATCGCTCAGCC
Source organism: Oithona nana (assembly GCA_900157175.1). Lineage (NCBI taxonomy): Eukaryota > Metazoa > Arthropoda > Copepoda > Cyclopoida > Oithonidae > Oithona > Oithona nana. The sequence goes on from LT727941.1 coordinate 367,069, forward strand.
CTTCGATGGGCACCGGTTTTTCTGGTAGAAAATCCACTAATATTTCATTACTGTCAGTGTTGCCTAATTCTTTACTTGATGATCCTGTTGACACTGGACTCTGTTCTTCTTGCCACTTTATAAAGGAAATTGAGAAATTTCGTGCTATGAATACATTGTCAAACAATCTGGATCTGGATGGCGAAAAAGGTATTTCGTATTTGTTCTTTTCGTTCAGAATAACAAGCCGATGCACATTATTGCTTATTCTGTTAGGATCTTTGAAAGAAAATGACGAGAACCTTCTGAAGTTCGCTCTTGGCTTGTACAGAGATAATAGGATACCCCTTGACGCATGATTCAGCATTTTGTAGCTTACTCGGTCAATTTCATTTCACAGAATTTTTTAGAAAATTAGAAGGATGTTTTGAGTTTTGTTTTCATTTTTATTTACAAAGAAAAAGCGGGAAAATTCAAAACGACATACCGTATTTATTAGTAACAGATTTTTAAAACCATTACAGTCATCCATACAGTTTCAGTTTTCACTCATACTTTGAACTTGAAGGTGTTCTTTTTTTTAACAAAGTAAGATTATGCTTTTTTGGGAGGAGGGGAAAGCGAAGAACTAGAGAGAAAATAAGAGAGAATAAGATAGCAAAATAGTGACAGTAAAGCAGAAGGACTTCATCTTGTTTTCCAGTTAATGAGATCAGAAGTGTGATGATGCTGATTTTGTAGTACACAATACAATATTCTTAAAAAGTAGGTTCTAATGTTAAAAATTATTTTGCTGTACACTATTTTAAGATCTACCAAATGTCGGTAGAAGCAGAGCTAATGGTGTCCTCGTTCTCCACAGAAGTTGTGGTGCTTTCAGACCCTGATCTTGCACGCATCGAAGTTGGGTCCCAAGCACGCATGATTTCCAACGCTGTGTTCAAGACCTTACACCAATTCAGCCGTTCATCTCTTGTATCTGCCATCAAAAGGTGCTTAATCGTCGTGACTCCACGCTTTCGATCCTGAAAAATTACAGATTACATACCCCATGATCACTAGATATACAAGCGGCGGCAAAATAGTCTTACCACAACGATATTCAAGGCCTCACAATCGCCACTTTGGATCCGGCGACGATTTTCCAACAAAAAGGTGTTCATGCGGGAGCACACGTCCCTGGGAGCCAAGGTAATGGTCTCGGATGTGCAATCATGCAGACTGATCGTCTCATTCTCAATGGGCGCTTTTCGCTTTTGTTCGTCTTCCGGATACTTCCAAAAGTAAAGAGTGTTGTCTGGAAAGAATGATGCATGAATGCAAAAAAAAAAAAAATGTTGTTTCAAAAAAGAGAGTATTTATCAAAAAAGGTACCTCTGAGGACACACCAACGCCTATGCCAGTCTCCATAGCCATTGACTTCGGTGAAATATGTCAAAAAACCCTTTTCTTGCATAGAACTTTCCGAATGGACAGTCAAATTCATCAATAATGATCCTTCTAAAGGTGATCGATTTGGCACTTTTTCCAGCTTGAAACTTTTGCTGGTGCGCAAAGAGTCGATGGTGATGGTTGTATATCCAACCATGCCAAACTTAGACTTGCGGATGCTAAGAGCATTAACGGGATTGGATGAGGGCGTCATGACAAATTTCGATTCCATTTTCTTGAGTTTTTTCAGTGGCGTTCCAAGGCTGAACAAAGATTTGTCTTTCCTGATATGATATTTGGCCTCGTGGGTAAGGACTTCTTTAGGGGTCTGCAGACCATAGACTTCCAGGTAAATTTGAAAGTCAAAGTCCAATTCTTTGATGTTGATCAGATTTGGGAACTCCAATTGGCCAGAGCGATTGATACCATCGATGGTAGAAAGCATTTGTGTGGCAATGACTTGTGAACGGTACTTGACCAAGCAGACAAAGTAATGGACAAAGTCGTCGCCACCATGACCAGGATTTTGGATCATCTTGACAAATTCCGGCTTCAAAGGAAGTTTGACTCCATTCAAACTGATGGTCCCTTTGGATTTGCCAGAATTGCTACTATCTCTGAAAAGATTCAATTGGCCTCTTGCTGTAAGGTTCTTGAGGCGGTTGATCTCCGCGGAAGCAGCGTTATGTTTGTGATGAGCTTCCAGTAAAAGCCTTTCAAATTCTACTCTTTCGTAAGAGCCTTCAAACTCATTTTGGCCCTCACAAATACCTAAGGCCTTACTGGCTTGAGCTCTCCGTTGCATCTGCTCATCCACTTCTTCTTGCAATTTGTTGATTTTAGAGGCAATGTCAGCTCGGATTTTCTCTTCACTGTCGGACTCACTCTCTTCTGGTTCAACTTCGTCCAGTGTTATTGCAACAGCGTTATTCCGAACAATTTTCCCTAGTTGTGTCACATTGGAAGCCGGCTTTTGCTTGCGATAAAAGGAGACTGTGTGCATCAAAGTTGAAGATGAGCCACTTTCAGTTTCTACTTGGGGTAACTCAGCTTGTGGACTATCAGTGATATTGTCGACACGAGGAGTCTTGAAGTCTCTTCGGGCAGCAGTACTTAATGGAGTCTGGAACTCCCAGGAGGTAGCTGAGGAAGTTGAAGGTGAAGACGATCGACCGGATTTCGCCACCTTTGGCGGAGTTGGCCCTGAGTTGGCGATGACTTGAGAATCATCCAGAGCTTCGTCTAACATGTCATTGATGTCTTCATCAATTCCAGACACTTCCATTTCCTCGTCAGTCACGTCAGCATTGTTTTCGGCAATACACTTGAGGGGACTGGCCATTCGCTTAATGGCAGTCCCTAAGCTTGGCGCTTCAGAAGGTGCCGAACTTTCTTCACTCATTGCTGTTTCGGGTCGATCATGGATATCTGTCAAATCTGGGTATAAATTGCCCGGGCGAGGTGGTGAAACTTTGATCTTCTTCAAATCGACTCCAGGATAGTCTCTTTGTGGACTGCTCGGTGGCTTGGCTGGAGACACTTTTCTCCTCACAGGGGATGATGATGGACGTTCTTCTTCAGGTTTCACATCGGAAACGGTTTTAAAGCGGTTCATGAGCATTTCCAGATCCCTTTTCTTGGCATCTTCCTGAGATTTGGCGATATCATTGCTCTTCCAACGACTGTCAAAAAGATTCTTTTTTGTCTCAATACCAGTTCTACGGAAGTTTCCAGGGATGCTATTTTCGGTAGGTTTTAGTGCAGGTGTCAAAAACGAAGAAGGCTTACTAGTTTCCGGAGATTGGTTTCTTCTCTGTCTCTTCCAAGCTGGTTCAGAGGCCGGGCAGACGTTCCTCGAAGAAGCTTTAGACAGCATGGCTGGTGTCACAGATTCGCCGAATCTGGCGATGGGCTTGGGCACCGACTTGTTCTTTTCAAACAAGGCTTTGCGCTGGCTTAAAGGTAGCATGGCCGGATCCGGCCCCTCTTCTTTTGGAGATGCCTCCTCAAACAAGCTCTTCTTCTCCAAAATACTTCTTCTCGAAGCAGTATCTGTCCGCTCTTCATCGTTGACAAGTAGGCGAGTTTCGGATTTGTAAACTACATCCGCTTGGTCCATACCCTGCTGGTCAAGCTCTAACGCTTCCTCCTCCATGTCAATATAAGTACGCGGGGGCTTAGGTGGAGGTGGAGGTGGAAGAAGGTTTGCTTTCTGTGGACTGACGAATTGCAACGGATGAGGCTTGAATGGACTAGGTGGTCTTTGTTGCGGTGAAGCCATTCTTGTCGGGCTAACACTCCTATACTTGGCAGTCTTGATAGGACTGGATTGTTTTGCTGTAGGAGTCGTACTTGCGCTTGGATTGCTTTTTTGAGGTCGGATGTATTGCATCGGGTCAGGTCTGAAAGGGCTTGAATCCTTCTCATTGCTCGTTGTTGACACTGGCTGCTTTTTAGTGAAATCGTAGACCAATTTGGACTTACTGGAAGTCTCTTCGAAACCTTGGGCTTTAAGACTCTTGACCAGATTAGGATCATTAGATCGGTTGATGATCTTATCCACGTCTACCGTTTTCGTTAAGTCTCTTTTGTAAGGCGATCCTGTAGCTGTTGCTTGAGCAAGGACCTGCTTGATAGACTCGCTGTCTTCTTCATCATAGTCAGTGAATTTTGTGGCAAGAGCCTTGAGCCGTTTTCGCTGGGCTGAACGGTAGGATCCATCATCCTCTTCCATGTCTACTTGCTCATCATTAGCTGCTGCGTCTTTTTGTTTGTCAACTTTAGACTCAGTCTCTTCTAGGGCAAATTTTCGCACTGGCGAAGAAGCCTTGGAGGCTGACTTTGAAGGCGACAGAAAAAGATCCAATCGACTTCTTCTTACAGGCGACGAGAATACTTCATCCACAGCGCTACCTGTGTCACGACAACTACCAAACCGAGATGGACTACCCATCGTAGTCTTACTATCCTCTTCGGTCGTTTTATGGCTGGCCAGGTCGATCTTGATCTTTTGTTTCGAATCAGACATTTCTTTGTCACGCTTAGCACGATACTCTTCCAAAATTTTCTGTGGACTTCTTGGTCTTTGCTTTCCAGCAACCTCTGTGAATTTCAGTACTTCCCTTTTCTCAATAGTTTCCTCTCTTTCGGTAATGGTTGTCTTGGTGTAATTACCATCCTCTGGTTTACCATCCATGATGGTTGTTTTCTTTTCTGAAGACTCGCGATTGTAAGTCTCTTCAGATTTGCTAGACCCATCCTTGTCTTCAAACACTCTCGAGTAGGAAGCTAACTTGGCTGGACTCTCAGAAACGGTTTTCTTGACTTTGAAAGTATCTGTACGAATGGGCGAAGAAGAGTAAGTTGTTCGAATCGGCGATTGAGTCTTGGAAGGACTACCGGTTTTGACCGGAGAAGACTTCAACGAGGTCTTGATTGGACTTCGGCGATAGGGAGTATCTGCTTGAACAATATTCTTTTCCCTCAACGGACTTCTGATCGGTTTTGCTGTTTCGCCTGCATAAATAAAAATATTCCTTTCTAAAGAAAATGTCGGCTTTTCAGATTTAATCAAATTTTGAGTTTACCTATGGCAGCCATACGATTATTGACTCTTTCACGAGCAGCCCTTGTCCTTTGCAAAAGTCTCTCCACTTCATCGTCAGCCGCTGACATTTTGAATGACTTTTTTGCAAGTTGCAAGGGGAGGAGAAAATTTGACGAATTTTTCACTTGGCTATTTTCAACGTTACTGACTACTGTTGAGAGTTGACGGTTGAACCGCCGCAGTTCAAATTTAAAGAGCGCGGGCACAAGAAGACTCAAATACAAATTTTTAAAAAGATTTATATGTAACAAAAAGATTTAAAAGTTAAAAAGTGACTTATAACTACTTTTCTCAATTATGCAGTGATATTTTTAGGTTTTTAAACTATATTGGAATTTAACCACATTATTTTAATTTGGTAAATGACCATTTTACTTGCGGGTTTCAAATATTTTGAGGTTGCGTGATAACTGATAAGAACAAGAAAAAATTAACGGATACCAACCAAATATAAGAATTGAAACGATTTTTTCATGTTTTACATACAATTTTACAAACTAGCTTCAGCAATCAGCTTTGATATCAGATTGATGTGCCTTGAAAAAAGCAATATCAGCAATACAACTTTTATTTGAGATACATATATAAGTATTTATCTAAGTTTTGACAGTTGAACATATCTTTAAATGAATACGCAAAGAAGCTTTGGAATCAAAGCTTGTAGGACAAGTTTGACAAGAATATGTGTACTTTTCATTATGAGTTTTTTCCATGTGCAATTGTCTTCCTCTTTCACTAGTCCAGATCTTGTCACATTTTGGACAAGCAAATCCAGCCTTCTTCTCTTCACTATGTACACCTTTGATGTGAAGCTGTAAAGCTACATTTTGAGTAAATGCTTTTCCACACTCTTGACACATAAAATCTCGTATTTTCTCATGAATAGTACGAATATGAGTCCTGAGACCACTTCTGCCAGCGATGCTTTTTTCACAGTGAGGACAAGGAAACTTTTTGGTCTTACATTTCCATTTATGAACGTTGTTCTCGTCACCTCCTTCATTCTCTGACTTCTGCAAAGAACGTCTATGTACGTTCTTCTTATGCTGTTTCAGAGCATCCCGATTCTTGCAAGACGCTCCACAAAGGTCGCAAAGCTTGGGTGACATAGCTTCATGGCAATCTTTCAGATGTCTTTTTAACGAATAATTTTTTCCTATGGTTTTTCCACACTCTGGACACTCCACAGGTTGATCTTGGTTGGTATGAGCAACTATCACATGTCTAGTAATGTCTCTGAAGAAGGCTCCATCACATGAGTCACAATAGCCCGCTTGGGCGGCTTCGTGGACTATTCGTACGTGCCTTCGCAAAGTGTCTTTGCGATCATAGGCCTTGTCGCATTGTTGGCATTGAAAAGTCTCTCCATTCTTGGCTGGTTTCCTACCCTCGTGATCTTCTCGAATATGTCTTCGCACACTTTCTTTACGGCAGTATACTTTGTCACAAAGCTTACATTTGTGCTTGGCTTTGATTTGTCCGGGCACGTGATCTGTGACGTTGTGGGCCTTCTTGAGGTGCAATTTCAGTAAATAACTTTGGTCAAATAATGTGTCACATAGAGTACATATGTTTCCATGGCCACGAACTTTGGAAACTTCTTTTTCTGGGTCTTCGTGATCTTCTCGTATGTGTCTTCTTAAGGAGCCCCTATTGACGTACTGTTTGCTACATCTGTCACACTTAAACGGTAACTCATCTGGTGGCAATTCTTCAGAGAAAGAAGAATTTTGCTCTTCTTCTTCGTCTTCAGCAGCAGCCTCCTCCTCGTCAACTTTGGCTTCAATGCAAGCATGTGCATCACAATCTTCAGACGATTGGAATACAGTCAGACAAAGTTGGCATTTGACAAAATCCGTCACTTTTTTGACATGGTCAATTAAGACCATGGCTTCTTGGTGACTTTCCTCAATGTTTTGATGATGTTCCATCGTCTTCTTCTCCTGGTCATCTTCTGTATCATGCTCATTCAAGATTGGATGGTATTCGAATTTTTCAACAGGGTATTGTGTGCTGCCATCGTCACCAAATGGCAAGTTGTCATCTTGTTCAATTTGATGCTCTTCTTCGATGTCAACATCGTCTATATAATCATTGTCGACGTCGTCGATTTCCGTTACTTCTTCTTTGATCTCTTGCTTGATCACCATCTCATCATGATGATCAATTTCCGGCTCAATTTTCATTACTTCGACATCGCCTTCCACCTGTTCAATTTTGACCTTAACTTCAGCAATCTCACTTTTAATCACCTCTTCATCATCTGCACCATGCTTCTTAACATCAACAGCGTAGTCTGTTGCATCCATTATGTCTTCTAATTCTTCCTCTGAGGTTTCTACATCGTGAACATATTTCTTATGCCTCAACAAGGCACTATTTTTGACAAACCTCTTGTTGCAAAAGTGACACTTGAAAGGACAAGCACTGCGATTATGCATGGACAGCACATGTTTTTTCAGAGTGTCTTGATCAGCCAATACTTTGCCACAATGTTCACACTCTTGTGGAATCTTCTTCTTGGGAACACCTAATGCAGGACTAGTTCTTGATACAGTAGATCTGGACTGAATGACCTTATGATCTTTATGCACGCGTTTTACATGCATTTGTAACATCACTTGATTGTGGAATTTTGCCAAGCAATGCTCACAGGTTTCATTTTCTTGCAATTCATTGTAATGCACCTCTTCTAAATGTCTGGTCAAGTGAGAGTCTCGCGAAAATTTTTTGCCACAAAATTCACATTCATAAGGGCACTGATCTCTATCGTGGACAATCATGATATGTTGAGCCAGACTATTCTCACTGCTCATTTGCTTGCCACAGTATTGACATCTGGCTCTTCCCTCCTTGGTATGGACGGATTTCATATGTTTGGCTAAGCTTTTCTTGAGATTGAAGCCTTTTTCGCATATCTCACAATGGAATGGCTTGGGAGCTTCAATGATTGATTGATTGGCTTTGCTATGTACTGACAAGATGTGACGTTTAAGGTTAGTTTCACTGCATACAACTTTTCCACACTGCTCACACTTGACTCTTCCCTGTTTTTCATGCACTCGTTTAATATGTCTTGTGTATCCCTTCCTGTTGGAAAAGCCCATATTACAGATGTCACAGAGAAACTGAGTTTTGTCTTCTGTCGACGGTTCTTGCTTCACCTTTGGCTTCTTCTTCTTCTCTTCAGACTTCTTCGGTTGGTCTTCTGATGGTACCGGTGGCGGTACAAGCATTTGCAATGCATGAGTCTTTTTGATGTGAAAATCCACACAAAGTTGATGGACAAAGACTTGTTCACAAAACTGACATTGAAGAGAGTCATGCTTCTCATGGGATTTGGAGATATGTCTGACTAGGTGTGACATCATAGGGAATTTTTTCAAGCATATCGGACACTGATGAGGGCAAGAATCACGATTGTGTTTGTTCATTATGTGTCTCTTGAGGACTTTTTTGTCGTACATCATTTTGCCGCAATATTCACAAGCCACTTTTGCCTTTTTGTCATGGACTTTGGTCATGTGGTCGACGTAATGAGATCTGGTACCAAAGCCCTTGCTGCAGATGCCACAGGTAAACCTCTTGATAGTGGCGTGAATGTTGGCTATGTGCCTTTTCAAATCATAACTGTCGACAAAGGGTTTGCTGCATTGATCACACATGTAACTGAAGGAACACTCGTGGATCCGTTTGGTATGATGACTAAGTTCTCTGTTGGATCTAAAGGTCTTGGGGCAAGTCTCACAAGGAAAGGCTTTGTTGGTCATCTGTAAGTACAAGAACAAATCTGTCATGCCTATTGGCAACCAATTGATATCTAGATGTTTATATGAATGCATGATGACAGTGATAATAACAATGGACACTTTAAACAACTTGAACAGCACTGTTTGATGCTTGATCATTATCAGTCTCAGCCTGTCCTTCTTCAGCAGTTGACAATTGGCCTTTGAGTAACTCCAGTTCTTTGATCCCGTCCTCATAGACTTCAGATTTATGGCTGACTAACTTCAGGTAGAAATGAGCCGCAAAAGCGATAAAAACCGCCATGATGGGGATCAAGAGTCCAGTGGCAGTCCAGGCTGCGTTAGGAGATACGTTGTAGAACTTGACCCAGCATAGAATGGCGATTTCAACCAGAAAGAGTAGGATTCCAATCACTGTGGAAAAGCCCCAGGCCAATTCAACGATTGCGCCCATTTTCATGTGAGGCGACTCAAACACAGTCTTGGATGTTTGGAAGTGCAAATTGGCCACCGCTTCCACATTGGGCAAAATGCAAGTAGATATCATCAAAGCCAACATGTGGACTGCAATTAGCAGTACAGTACAAGCAGCAAACGTGATGAGCAATGGTTGCGGCACCTAAAAAATAAAATTTTATACTATTTTATTTGTTCATCATCAATCATTGTTAAACAAGCGTCTAGATAAAATAGCCTTAATGTCTTTGGCAAAGTGTTTGTTCATAATTTTCATCATTTGTGTTACAATATCCCAGATGAATGGCATTGTAGACAACAGCACAATTCCCCAATTGCCCCAATCTCCACCCAAAAACGTGAGCATGGCAAGTTCTCTCAGATGGCAAGTTGCCCCTTTGCGGTTCGGCTAATAAAACGAAGACTAACCTTGTCATCAATCTGAATTTCCACCATTGCCACCATGGCAAATCCAGAAAGTAAGGCAGATGTACGACTTGAAGCTTTTAGTTTGGCACGACTCAGATTCAAAACCTTCCAGTGGTATATGTTTTCATCGACCCCCTGAAACAATTGTCAAAAAAATATTTTAAAAAATATATGAAATGCAATTTAAAAAATGCAACTATGGGAACAGCAAATCAATTTACTTTTGTGGTGTCAGCAAACGTTGTGAAGGGTTGGAAATTTGGTGCGTAGGGGTTGTCAGGAGGTTTGAGAGGTAAATTGTTATAGTAAGTGCTAGGGTTTGAACATACAGAGCTTTGATACTTAGCTTTCTATGCAGCATAAGAAAAACGCCAAGAAGAGTAGGAAGGTTAGATTGTTAATAAAAAATGCATCAAGTAATCTCTAATCTGTAATATTACCTGCATGTTTGAATCGTTATTGTTGGCAAATATGACAGATTTGGTCGGGCCCAAGACAAAATTAGACCTAGCTTTAGGGGGATAGGATTGAGTGTTGACACTAGGAGAGGATAAAACGCCGGCAGAAGTGCCTTTGAAGATTCCGGACGAATCTGGGAAGGAGTCTGCTTGGATTAGACTAGTGGGACGTTGTCCTCCGCTGACAGTAGGTCCTAAAACATTTTGTAATAATTTCTAAAGTACAACAAAAGTGAGATGATCGTGAGAAGCAAAAGCAAAGAAAAGCATCTTCCTGACCTGAAAACGTAGAAAGGGGTAGCCTGGTAGATGCCAAAGAACTTAGCGAATATTTGCTTTCAACTTCAAAAGTTCTTTCGCTACCACTGATGAGTGGACGATCTTCAGCTTTGGAAGAGTATTTGGCAATGGAGTCACCAAATGAAGAAGACATTGAAGCTCATGTCAAGGGGATGTTGAGAAGCCAAGAAGCAAATTGGTGAAGAAGCAGCAAAATTTGCAAGATTTGACACTTACTCTCTTTCTATGCTAAATTGGTGAGATTTGGCAAGTACAAAAATATTCTTTTCCGGGGTTGCCTAATCTTCAAAAGTTCTGGGCCAATTGGGTACTATCCTATCTAGGTAACACTCACGTGTATAAGAAAGTGTTATTATTTTCTTGTATTTTCGGCCGTTTTCATAAATATTTGTTGTAATACATGTTATTGAAGCCGGTAGCATTGTTCAGAGGTAAACATTCACTTTGCGTCAAATTTTTTTGAATTTTGTCTGACAGAATAATTGAGTCAAAGAGTATTACCAAGTAATACAATCAAAAATGTCAATGAGTGCAAGTCCCAAAACAGCAAATGCGGTGCAAAACCGCCTGAAGGAATTGTACAAAGCAATCAAACTCATTGAAGAGTCTAAAAAATCCGCTGAAAGTACACTTCAAACTATTTCGTCGACCCATAAACGAATCGAATCTGAAGATAAAATCACACCGACACATCGTAACAAATTAACGCATTTGTGTGAAGATGCAATCAAGGATGCAGAAAAAGAAGAAGAATGCTTACGCAAAGCTTTAGATAAAATCTACGACATTCGAAGAATACGACACGAAATTCGGCTAGCCGCTCGCAATGCTGGAAACAAAGAAACCATTAGGCGGGGAGCCCTAATGAAAATGTTGGCCACCTCCGCGGAAACTATTCCTTTGTGGGTAGGCAAAGAAGGCGAAGAGCCACCTCCCTTGTGTGGTGCTGTCCCAAGTGACTCCAGCTACGTGGCTCAACTGGGTGACATGGTTGCAGCTTTGGTCAAGTCCCCTGATGGCGATGAAAATTGGATCCTAGCTGAGGTGGTCAGTTACAATCATTCTGCTTCAAAGTATGAAGTGGATGATATTGACGAGGAACAAAAAGATAGACATACCTTAAGCCGAAGACGAGTTATTCCTTTGCCCACCATGAGAGCAAACCCTGAAACTAATCCAGAAGCTTTGTACCAGTCTGGAGCAACTGTTATGGCCATTTATCCCCAGACTACCTGTTTCTATAAAGGAGTTATCAAAGAACAGCCTGGTTCGGCTGCGGAAGATTACCATGTTCTCTTTGAGGATCCAAGTTACGCTGATGGATATTCGCCTCCTTTGAATGTTGCCCAACGATATATCATTCAAGTGACTGACAAGAAGAAGGCCAAAAATTGATTCGTCGTTGTCTTTGGGAATTATGTTCAACATTTTCTAAAATCTTCAATCTTTACAATCACATCAAGGAAGAAGGTTTAACTAAATACAAAATTATTCTACCTTGCTCTGCTTTCTACTTTTAAAAACTAAACCCGACAAGACCATTTCTTCTGTCAGAATTCGTGTTCACAATGAATTTTCACTCTCTACTTATCATAAAGCAGTAGTACTAAGGTCTAAAGAGAAGTCAAATCCGTGGGATTTTACTACTGTAATAGTAAGGTCTAAAAAGAAGTCAAATCTGTGGGTTTTTACTAATGTACTGCTAAGGTAGTACTAAGGTCTAAAAAGAAGTCAAGTCAGTGGGATTTCAAAGCGTGATTTGACTCAAATGCGAGCTCGCTCGTCGACCACAGCGGCCCCTTCTCAGATATTCGGGAAGGACGCCCCTGCTTAGATAAAGCATAATTTCGTGGATTCTAGGAAAAAGTGACGGAGTTTTCTTTAGAAAGTGACTTGACTCTAATCGAGCTCGCTCGTCGACCACAGCTTACGGACCCCTTCTCAGATTCTCGGGGAGGAGGATGGTGTTTGCCTCGGACATGATCCATCCCAATCCTAGTATTTCTATTTAGATCCTTTATTCAATTCTTCAATTTTTATGAAAATTGAAAAAGAAGGAATCAACCAATCCAAATGGCGTCCGTTAGTCTGTGGTAGTCACGTGACTAACGGACACTATTTTGATTGGCTCATCTCTCCTCCCTTAAAAAAACAAAACTGACGAGGCCTTATGCGCTGCACAGCTGCAAATTTTACAAGATCTGTTTCTCCTCCAATATCTCCGGACCCGGTTACCTACGATGATGAAACTTTGAATGCTTAATCCATGCTCAATACAGAAGACTTCTACGTGAAAAAATTGCCAAATCGATAAAAACCTGACCCACGATGAGTAGAGGCCACATGCAAAGTTTCAACCTCTTAGCTTTAAAACTGTGGATATGTATAGACTTGGTACGAATGTACAGACAACTTTGTTGCTTGGAAAAATATATAGTTAAATTAGACTGTCAAATTCTTGCCGAAAAAATATAATGCACCAACTATGTACATTGGAAAAAATATGTTTTAACTTTAAACAACGCAGTCTATGGTTAGGTACAAGTACAACCGACCTGCCTGGCTGCATGCGTCAAATAAAACACACCTACTTCTTACTAGGCTTCATGTTAGGCTTCTTTTTAGAGAAAGATTTGGTCTCTTCTGTGGGGTCTCGCCTGAGCTACCTGATAAACGTATAAGATTCATCGTAAGTACAATAATGCATCTTTATTAATGGGGTCCAATAGAGTGTTGGTAAAACTTTTTGGTTTAAAGTAGAGATTAGATAGAAATAAGAAATTTGAGGGGCTGAATCGAAGAATTAGGCTTGTTTTTATTGCATGATACAAAAATTGTTGGTTTTCAACAACCAATCCAAAATGGCAAATGCACAAAAAATGCCGAGGAGCATATCATGCATGACTGTATATACGAGGGGCAAAAAAAAGAATAACCACCAGTCTTATGGCTTTATTTTCTTTTGAAAAAAAAAAAACACCAACATTTTCTTGTAGAAGCCAAGTTGGTTTTCAACATGATATGATGATAGAAAAGAAATGATGATAAATCATAGATTTCAACTTATGTTGTTGCTGCCCCTACTGATGCCCAAATGCTGCCCTACTTTTGAACCTACAATAGACCCTATACTGATTGGGTATTGTTGCCTTTCATACAATAACGCCTGAATTTTCTGCTGGTCAGAGATGGTGCTATACTGCTGTGTAAAGGGGCTTTAGATTTACATCTACGGAACAGTTGTAACAAGGTATTAGATACTAAGGTACCATAGTAATATGTAGTGTCCATCATCACTGAATCACTCTTGTCAATGCATCCATAGCAGTTTTAAACAATACGAGTATTTTTAAAACTTCGATTTGACCGATTTGACGAGAATTTTGGTCAAAAAAATTCGTAAAATTGCATTGGCTCTGCACTGTTTTGCCGCTGACACCTTCGATTTGACGAGAAAAAATGGGATTTTTTTTGTCAACAAAATCAGGGTGTTTTTTTTTACCTTGAGAGAAGTTTGAAAATTCTTCAGGCGACTTTGTTAAAGTACGTCAAGTAAAGCATCAAGTACTTCACTCATCTTTTACATAGTACTTCATCTTATCCATGAAGTATTTGTTTCTTCCATGAAGAACTTGTCTTTATCGAAGCTTTAAAAGTCTCTAAGATTCCAACTCACGGTCATGCACTTAAAAAAAGTCTTTTGAGTCTCGTTTTTTTTTTAGATCTGATATCTTAAACGATCCGTCGATGTGAATGTATGGCGTCAAAAAAAGATTAACGCTCTTTAATAGGCGCTTGCCAAGGCGCTTAGGTGTGCTCCTCGAATGGTCTTATGGTCTATGCTGAGTGTTATGAAGAATGAGGCTCGTTGAAGACTTGTATGTTCTATTCCGCTTGCATTGAAGATTTCTGTTCTGTGCAGGCAGCTTCACTTTGACTGAGTCTGCCATGAAGAAAGTGCAAATTTTCGCCCTTTTAATTCTTATGCAGTGCGTAGTGCATAATTCACAGTATTCTCAATCTTCTCACCGTCGAAAACGAAGCTACAAAAATACTTTGCTGCGGATGCATCACCATTCTTGGTCATGGGAAGACATTTTGCACGGCGTTTATAAAGTGCTGCAACTTTTTTTAGTGCAACAGCAACAACAACCACAGATGGCAGCACCAAGGGAATTTCTGTTCTTCTTTGACAACAGTGACAATGGAAGTACACCACTTTTTGGTTTGAATATAAGCCGAAGAGATGCAGCGTATGTAAGTTTTCCCAGGTCTTGTTCATGAAATTCAGGGTACTTCGCTATCAACTGAACTACTTTTGTTAGGTATCAGATTGGATTGGAAATAATTAATTATAGTAATTTCCCTAGCTTATAAATTAAATCAATTAATGCCAACCCTCGTATTCCGATTTTAGCAAAATTTTCTTTTTCATTTTGTTTTTCATGACACCTTTACTGCAAAATGTGTAACAAAAGACCATCATTGCATACTTTAAACCACTTTAACACATTTTCGTGTTATTTTACACGTTTTTGCGTTATTTTACGCTTTTCTTAGACTTTCAAAATTCTTAGATTTTCAAACTTCTTACCCTTCTAACCTTCGCTCGTACTAATAGTTTGAAAAAGTTTCAAACTTTTCATTCCAAGAAAATTGAAAGTAGGAAAGAAAGAGTAGTGCGTAGGAAGTCCGTTTTGGTGGCTCTTTTGAATTAGAATTTCTGTTTGCTAACAAGTTGTTGAAAATTCAAGAGTTTCTTCATTTTAACAGGATGCAATGGTCAAAGTGTTTGAGTGGTTTGGTTACATCATCACTGAACACTTTTTTGCCACCTTTATTGACACCCGTGGACAATAATCCCCAACGCCGACCGCCAGTCCGCCACCACGACAACAATATGAGGAAAATTGTTTTTGTTATTTTAAAAGGACATTTTAGAATTTTGGGGTCAGTCCCTAGAGTAGCTAAAGGTGAAGACAAATAAATGCTAGAGTGGGTCATGTTTCTAAAAATAACTTTATTTTTCCAAACAAAATTGTTTTGTCCGTCTTTTGGATTCATTTGTGTTTGAACCTTCATTGCAACGAGATGAAAGTGAATCCAATGATTGCCTTCTTTGCTATGGCATATTTCTTTCTTTACATGATTGATACTGCCACAGCCAATCCTCTGCAACCCACAAACCAAGTTGGTCAAATGGTTGATATGATATTTAAGACCTTTTGGACCCCCAGCGTTGACCGAAGTGCTAGAGCTTTAGGCTTGGAGGGAGATGATGTTTTGAAGGTAAAGATTTTATTTTTCTAACACCTATCATTACAAATTACAAAATGATTACCATAACGTTCATTTATAGCAACTGTTTGTGAAAATCTTGGAATGGATTGTTGGATTGATTGCAGAAATTGTATTTGCCTAAAGGACCACGATTCAAACGGAACGAACGGAACATACATTGGAGAAACCTATCATTACAATGTCTATGATAAAAAAGGAATAAATCTTTGGCATTTTTTATTAAGTATTCAATCTTTCTTGGCTTTGGCTTTGCACAAATGTACTTTACATATCCAAATTATGCCTATGTTAAGAGCACTTAGGAGGAAGAAGAGGACTAATACAACATCAATAGAAAAATACTGAATCCAGTTCAAATGAAAATCTTGAACTTTCAAATGATCCAAGTGACCATACCGGGCCAGTGTTTCAATCCAAAAGGTTGCTTCGTCTTTTGGGGATTGAATCTGCATTTGAAGTCGCCACATTTGATTAAACTGTGAGACTTGTTGAGCATATGTGGAATTCTTCTTTGCCACTTTTTCCACTATCTCCTTGATAGCACCAGAATCTACTAATTGGTGCTTGAACAGCCTTAAACCGTAGCCTAGATCTTCTACTAAAGCTGCATTGTCCACTTGGTCAGCAAAAATTCCGACTCCAACTGTCAATAGAAAAAGTTTGAAACGTTTGAAACTATAAGCGAGCAAGTGTTAAAAAGTTTGAAAAAATAAGAATCTTGAAAATATAATAATTTTGAAAATATAAGAGTTTTGAAAATATAAGAAGAAGAATAAGGTTATGCCAGAAGGTTAATATGCAATTTGACTAAATCGCGGAACAAGAACAAGAAAATATAAAGATGTAGAAGAGCGAGCAGCTTGAGCTCGCGCTTGACAATAGAAATTTTAAACATGAATCAAACAGGTGTTGAGTGCATGACTGTGAGGTTCAAAATCTTGGTCAAAACTACTCACCAATGGGAACACTATGGTAAACAGCTTCTAAAAGACTGCCAATGCCACAATGTGAGATGAAGGCGACCACATTTGAATGGGCCAATAAAGCTTGCTGAGGAATCCATTTAGAGACTTTGACGTTGTCAGGGGTGAAAGGCATCACTTCTGGATCAAACCTCATGACAAACCTGTTTTTCTTCATGGAGGAAAAGGCTTCAAGCAAGGCTAAGACCACACTTTGAGGCACATCCTTGGCGCTAAAACCAGTATATCCTAAACTGAACAAAATCACCCCATCTTCAGCCCCCGAGACAAAGTCTTGATAGTCTTTGGGTAAGCGTCCTTGAGTTGATGAAACATTTTCATCTGGGATTAATTGTAGGCCACCCACTTGCTTGATATTCGGTGGTAAAAGTCTAGGATAGTCTACAAATTGATTAGTGTTGACAAGGATCAAGTCCAAGTCATGAACAATTTGACTCAGAGGAGGGATTTGAGGATAGTACTGATTGACATAGAAATTGGCATAGGTCACTTGAAAATCCATGTAGAGACGATGAAAAAGGTGAAGGAGAAAATTGCCAAATCTTTCACCAAAATTCATCTTCATTTGTAGTCCTGAGAAAAATGTTGGATACAATGAAGGGGGATGAAATACTGATGTGTAAGCTGCTTCACCACCATGAAATGGAAACCCCCAAAAACCTATGATAGGTGCTTGAAATGACTTGGCCAAAGCAATGCTACATTCATTGCCAATCAAGTCAATGATGACAAGGTCAAACGTTTGAGTTTCTAGCAATTGTTGAAGTTGTGGATGATGACGTAAAGTGTAACAGTGAACATCAGTCAAGCAAAATATATCCAGAGGTAGACCAAAGACGGAATGACCTTGGTCCCAAAGGATTTTAGCCCCTACTGTACTTATATCAAGCACTCCTTCATCGTTCACATATCTGCCACAGTTGTTCAAATGATCACTGATGTTCAAGGTAAGGACAGACACATTTGTTTTCAGCTCCATGTGGCTGTTCTTTTGCTTGAACCGCACTTGCGTGACTTGGTGTCCTCGCTGGACCAAGTGATCTCCAAGGGATCTTAGCACAAATTCATGACTTCCGCAATAGATTGGATGCAATATGAGAATATTTTCACCACTGCTCACAGCAATCCGAAAGGCAAAAAGAATAAAATAGAAAGGTGACATTTGTCTAAGAGGGAGAAAGAAACTGTACAATCGAGATAATGATGACTTGTTCTATATCATGCTTGACTTAACATTTCATCTAGTCTACACTACTGTAGTTGACACTTTCACTCCTTTTTCTCCTCTTGCTTCACTTACTTTCCAAAAGGTTTCATAAGATACAGAAAAATATATATACTAAAAATGGTTGGTGATGATCTTGAAACAACAGTAACTAAATAATAGTACATACTAACATACCTAGCCTGCAAATATGCAATAAATCCATAAGTGGCATTTTTAAAAGAAAAATGGCCTATTAAGTGGAAGAAAACTTCCCTGAATTTGATATATGTAGTTTTCTGGTAACACTGAAAGTACGCCGAAAAGATAAACAAAGTTTTTTTGGAGAAAAAGTAAAAGGTTTCTTAAAGTATAAACTTTTTTAAGTGCACAAAAGCAATAAGGTAATTCTTGTCGGGAGACAAATCATCATGGATTTGATCAGCACAGTTTACGCCCCCAGGGATAATGAATGTGGCAAAACTAGCCAGACTCCAGTACCAGAAAGATGGTTTCATGAAAGTGTCAACAAATGTGACATTTCCAACCGAAATATTCTGGTTTTCACTTCATTGTCTCCTTTGTTGCCTCGAGCTTGTGCAGCTAAAATCCTTCATTCCAATGAGAATGAGGATTCCAACCCTTTGCAGTTTAAAAAGGAATCTTCCGCCGGAGGATTTGCATTTAGTGGCCAAGAACATGAGAATAAACAGCTTCAGTTCTCGGGGCAATATTTTGTGTATGTGTGCGACTTGAACTCACCTTGGGATGTTCAATTGGTGACTATTTGTGCTCATCAGGTGACGACTTTGCATTGGGACAGAGACACTGGAAGTGCTTTTGTTTTGGCAGACTCCATAGGACAAGTGGAAGTATGGCAAATGAAGGAGTCCTTGATATCCGAGTGGCAATGTATTCATAAGAGTATGTACAAAAGTGAACATTTCATCAAAGCCACTTTTGTTAATGCTGCGCGAAGGACCTACATCAATATGGACAATATGGAAACTGGACTATACCACGACAAGTTTGTATTTCGACCTTCGCCCCAAATGGCTCAAGAGTTTGGAAAAAGGGATCTGTATGGATTGATCTTGGTGAGTCATACTGGATTGGTCGTTTGTTTGGCAGTGCCAAAACAGAATAAGCATCCTTCTCCTCACAATACATCATCTGCAGTTAAAAGTGCCCAAAAAAGCCTTGACGTGACTCGTGGACGAGTCCGTATTGTTGATTTAGCCTTTGTCAAGGATGGCTCTTTGCTCATAGCCGCCTCAAATGGTGATCCCAAAGTACCCATTCGATTTTACAGCGTCAAAACCAGCGTGGAAGAATGTTCTTTTGATGACGGAATCCAATTAGAGCTGAACCTTGAAACCTTCCCTGGCCTTTGTGTCAAAGCTATGAACAGCGAAACCGAGAATGGCATTGACAAGTGTTTGGGCATTGTTGATCTTTGCTTTGTCACAGCAGACGATACCGATTCAGTACTGGTGGCTACCAAACATCATTCCGGAGGTCGGCTTGAACTTTGGGAGTTGAAAGAATTCCAACAAAATATCCACAAAATGTTTCTAACTTCTGACTCCTCATGTAGCAGCAGCACATTTTCCCTACCAGCTTGGCATTACATTGAGAAATTTAGTGTTTCCGGATTGACTTCACAAATTGTCTCAGTAGCTACTCCTTTGAGATGTTTCCAAACTGGCAGAGCTGCAGCATGTTATGTGACTATAGCCTACAGTGATGGTTCTATCCAATGCTTGATCAGAGACAACCTCTCGCAAATCAGTAGTGTCGACCTACCCAAGTCTGGCAACCTCAATGATGATGATAATAATTTTCAAGGGTCTAGTACTAAAAAGACCAAAACCTCTGTCAACATTTGCCAAATGGCTTTTTCGGCAACGGGAAATGCTTTGGTAACCATCGACAGTCTTGGACAATTGTATATTTACCGGATGTCACCCATTACCGACCCTGGAGGTCCCCATGTACCAGCTGAACTGCAAACCATGTTTGAGTATTGCCTCGTCTCCGGGTTGGATTGGTGGGATTTGACTGTATGCATGAAGTCTTCACAGGTGATAATCTATCTCTTAGTTATTTTTTTTTTTTTCAATACTTTTATATGTACTTTTATTTTTCATTGTAGATTGAAACGATTTGTCATCGTTTAGAAGAAGATTTCAACAAGCAATCCAAAGTTGTGCAAGATTATTACTTTTCACGGTACATGTCATTGAAAAGTTCACTATTTAGGCTCTACAGTGGATGTGAATACAAAGCTGCCGACTGTTATGCCACCCTGATGTTACATTCCATCCATGGTTCCATTAAAAGTCTGTTAGGACCATCAGAATTGTTTGTGTCCTCGACGCCAGCCATGGAAAAAGTCTCGGCAATGTTACAAAATTCCAAAAGTACAGAAGCTAACATTGACGCTCTGGTAGACTTTTTTAAGTCCTGCAACGCTGAATTTGCCGTGGATCCAACTTTGCTTCAATCATATAGGCATTTACTTCAGTGGGTATCAAACTTGACTCTACACATCTTGGCCAGTGTACCTGAGTACAAGCATAGACAAGGCCCAGGCGTAAGTTGAATTATACTATCTAAGCTGTTTAAAAAGGAGGGAAATGAACATTTTTTATTGGCAGAGTGATTTGGTACTGGACAAATCCAATCTCAACGTCCTCCGGGAACTTCTATTCATCATTCGTGTTTGGGGAACGACCAACGAGGGTATCTTGCCTACCTACACGCGTACAGCTGAGTCCTTTGATGTCCTTGCCAAGCTCTTTTCCCTTCTGACGCGCCTCAAAGATGCTTGTCCTCCACAAGCGGCCAATGAAGCAATCATTGACGAATGCATTCTGCTCCCTAGCCAGGTGATGATTCCACCTTTGGACATTGTCATTCCATCCAAAGGCCTCTCTCACATTCTTCTGGCCTCGGCCAATCGAGGCCAACAGACTCCATCTTGTGCTGTATTTAATCAGGAACCCACTGGAGGGAGCCTAGAAAGTAGTGAAAGGGAAGAACGATCCATGATGGAGAAATTAACGCAACATACACTCATTGAGGGAGCTATGAATCCTCGCCAATATATGGACAATGTCAGACATATCTTCCTTGGCAAGAAGCCTTACATTGTGAGAGAATGCAGCAGATGCGCAGCTACTAGCCTTCCTGTCATGACCGGCTCGTCAGCTCAAAAAACGCTCAATAAGCTATGGGATCAAAGGTGGCTTTTAAATTGTCCATGTGGAGGTCCTTGGAAATTAGCTTGTCTGGAAGAAAATTCTTCTCGACTAGGCCAAAGAAATGTTTAGAAATGTACTTATGTAATGAGAATTTGAAATATAAAGAGTAAAGACTTTTGGGAAAATGATTGATTTTAAAATATAGTAATAGATAATTAAGTACTACGAGGGTGCGTTGAATAATATGTAATAAAATAAATACGCATTACGCAAAATTCCCATTTGACATTTTCCAGTTCCACCTATCACGGAATTGTGCGCGATTTTTAAAAAGCAAAAAACATCCTTTTGCTAGCCAATCAAAATCATGCGCTAAGGATGACGTCATGTAACTTTGACAAGTTTTTTTTGTATAATTTTCCATGATGCAATAAACATTTCCAAAAGCGCCACCTACCAAACAATTTTAAAGTTCTTCTATATTACTCAAAAATGCAGCTAATTTTCAAATAGTATTTATTACTATAATTTTTAAGCAAATTAATATGGATCATGATTTATTAAACAATGGGGAAACAGGAAATTTTTTTTTTAAAAAGTACAAGAATAAATATAGAGGGCGCTGTTATTTTAGTCTATATTAAGGCCCCTTCACTCTTTGGGGTTATCACAATATACATTTTTTGACGTAAAAATGCCATAAAATGGCGTTTTCGGTAACATTGTGCTCCTTAAGAGAAACATCACGTTAAAATACACAAAGCACTATTAAACAACGCCAAAATGGTGATGCAATTCTGATAAATTCTTACTTTTGTCTGAACGTACTGTAAAGACGCAATTGTGAAAAAAAATCTGGTCAATAATTTCTTCATGTTGCGACATCATTGAAGAGGAGATTCCGTTGGTAACCTTAGTTGCATTTTTGAACTCTTCAAACCCTAAACTGAACTAAAATGTGCATTGGTCCACCTGCCATGATTACAAACTTGAACAATGCCAATAACAAACCAAAGAAGATTTTGAAGCCTGTCAAGGTGCAGGATGGCAAGAAAATCATTGCTAAAACCAAAAAAACATTGACAATTTTGGAACTCTTGAGCACTTTTTTGATCAGCGTCAAAGCGGAACAGGGAACCAAGGTCAGGCTTGGAACTCAAGCCTTTATCTCTATCTTGAAGCACTCTAAGAACTGCAGGTAAGACAATATGGAGAAGTATGATTTTTAAAGAGCTTTTTCTCAATTTGTTTTCTTTCATATTTCAGGTCTTGTGCAGATATCAAATGCAAGAAGATGAAAATGGTTCTTTCCCACTTCAACGTCTGTTCCAAACTAAAGAATGGCGATCAATGTAGCCTTTGTAGTCAACTGTTGAAGGTGGTGGCTCAACATTCACTCTATTTGTGCCCTCATGGAGGGTTGAAGAAGTCTTGCGCAGTGCCATTTTGTGATCTCATGCGGGCTGCCAAAGCTTTGAAAAATTAACAACAAAAAGGAAAAGAATCGATGCATTTTTCGATTTTTCTTTTGAGGGAGTATTAAAGAAGATTTCAATTTTGTTACAGCAACTACCAACGGTCTCTCAAATTCTAAACATATTCTTTATGTCAACTAAAAGTTCATTAAAAGTAAATAAATACACCCATGTTCCAGCAAAAAGGCTTTATTGGTGACCTTAGTGGGGTTAGCGCGAGCCTCATTGTAAAACAAAAACAGTTTTCGAAGAGTTTTCCACAAGAATGAGAATAGACCATATCAAACCCTTGTCGTTGCTTGCCATATTCATGTTGTCTTCACTCTTCAGGCGCTGGCCTTTTGAGTCCTGCTGTTTAAGGTCGACTTTTGTTATTATCATTGAGGTCTTTCGTCCTCGTTTTTTAGTCCCAAACTTGTTGTGTTTACCCCCTGCTGACCTCTTGGATCTAGGACTCCGCGGACTAACACTTGGGTCTTGATTTTAAGTGTCTTTTGCCTCAGGAGGTGCCACCAGAATCTTTTGAGATTACTATCCCTGCCGGCATTATATTGATTGCACCTCTTCGGCCCCAAGGCAGTGTGGCTCTTACACCTGTAAGAGGTTGCCCCGCCGGACTCGTCTTGATTCCACATCTTCGGCCCCAGCAATGCCACACGTTATTTCAAAGAGTTTGCGATATTTCAGGTTTGTGTCCTTGCGTTAACGAGAAAAGCCTTCCTTTGTCATTTCACCTGAACCCTTGAGTTAGAGACCATTTGACTCGGCTTTTTGATAAAATTTACGCGCTTTGATTTGACGATTGACGAAAAATTGACGACGTTTAGATCTGGATTGCTTGCAACGTACTTTTCTGTCACCACCTTTGAAGTGAGGCCTTTTTTGCGTCATCAAGGCAAGATAAAAACCAGTGTACTTACCTAAAGTTATTATTAAGTAGTATTGAAAGGAGAACAAGTGGACAAGATTCAAGAAGAAATAATTGATTAATTTTGTTTTATGGAAAAGTATATTATAGAAGAAGCAATAAAATCAAACAGCAGTTCCTCTTTCCAAATTATCCTTGATGTCTTTTGTGTACTCATTATAAAACCGCTCCAATTTCTTGTTGAATTTCTTGTTTCGCTCATTGATGTAGTCAATGTCTGCGTCGTCATCATGCATCCTTCGGCGACTGTACTTTTCTCGTTTGGCTATCTGGGCTTCAACATCTTGAGCCATCTTGTCAATAGCATCCTTCGAGTCTTCGTGGACACCATGGACCACCGTACCTGCTGTGGCATAAAATGCTTCGCCTGACGACTCTTTACTCTCCTCATACCTAAAAATAAAAATGATATGGTATTACCCGGTGAAACAAACCTTTTAAGATAGTCAAACTTACTTTTCCATGTCAGGTCTAATACTTTTGACTTGCTGATTGTACTTCCTAAAGGCTGCGGCTTCGTAGGTGGAAAATCCCTTATCTGGATTCATTTTGGCTCTTTTACGGCGTTCGCCTATTTCAGCATCTTCGGCACTGACTTGTTTCAACTTTTCTCGATCAAAATCTTTACCTTGAGCCTCGCATTCAGTTCGCTGTTTTTCTTCTTCTAAAATGTATTGAGCTCGTCTTCGTCTAGCTTCCATATTCTTGGGCTCTTTATTCCGCCGATCTTCCTCCACCACTTGCGCTTGATTTAGCATTCGAGCCTCTTGACGCTTCTTATGCAGCTCTTTTAACTTTTGCATGCGTTCACTCATGGATGTGGAAGACATTTTGAACGTTTCTTTTTCGGCAACTTTTTGGTACTTTCCTTGTTCCTTCTCTCTTTTGTTTTTATTCTTTGACGTGAAAAATAGTTACCAGATAGTTTCTAGTCTAATAGTAGAAAGTAGCCAACCTTTTCAAAAAATAGCTATTTTCCAACTTTTTTGTTCGTTTCTTTCATGAATCATGATTTCTTTGCTATTATCGGCAATCTTTGTGGTAATCGAAATGACCGTTCTTTTCGTTCTTTTGTTCTTTTCATTATGTTGTTACTTGCTTGGTTTATATATTTGAGAGCGAGGAAAACTAACACCGTTGATTCATCAAGATTCAGGAAACTCCTTGACATTTAGCGGGAAGAAAGGATTGGATGAATGCAAGATTTCATGACGAATGGGTAGAATACTACACTGCATAGGTATACGAGTTGGCCTCCTAACTAGCCACACCTTTCAGTAACTTTTTGCTGCAACACGAACGTCTTGCAATTTGCACGACCACCAGCAGCAGCAGCTTTGCAGAAAAGGATTTTTCCTTGAATGCTCATGAGGAAAAAAATTATGTATTGTATTCAACACAATTTCTAGAAGTATCTAATAGGAAGGCCTGGCCGAAAAAGAAAAATGTTTATTGTTGAGGGTGTTTTTTTAAAAAAAATATGTAGCTTTTGCAAAAGTGGCCAGATTTTGGTCAAAAATCTTGGTGCGCAAAAAAGAATTGCAAGCTAGTGATTAGGACTACATACTCTGTTGAAAATTATGGGTTTTATCATTAGATCTCTAAATGGTAGTAGCGCATGCACAGTAGTGGCACTGGATGGCTTGCCTGATATGAAGTTTAGTAGGTAGGAACCGCCGCTGAGGAGGTGGGGTCTCTATGGAAAAAAGAGGAAATAGGAAGTAGATCTCTTTTTGGGGCCACTCATGAAATGAGACATTCAATGCTCAATGCAAACTGTTTTAAAGTGGAAAAGTCGTGACTACCAACGAATGGAAATTTGGGCAACAACTTCCGCTGGCGGATTGGGGATCCACAGTGTTTGAAAATCAAACAAAAATGTCTTATTTCAGAGCATGACGCCAATGTTTATCTTTGATTTTAAATGTCATTTGAATTTTCACGCAAAAAATTTACTTTGTAATTTACCAGAACTCCCTGAATATTTTTTTTGCGCGAAAATTCAAACATTTGAAAGGTTTCTAAAATAATAAGTTTTAAATTTTTTGGCGTAAGAATTCAAAGAGACATTTTTTATAACTTCAAACACAACGAGAGGACCTTATCAAAAAGTGCTAACAATGCAATGTTAAAAAAGGAATTCATTAAAACACGTCATTGTTCTTCGAAAAGGACCCATATAGTTTCCAGATTCCGCTTTTTTTTAGTGACATAATTCTTACCTTTTGAATATACGAAATCCTTATCCTAGAAAATAAAATACAAAAGACCTTTTTGTGTGTCGCCGTTTTTTTTTTTTTTTTTTTTTTTAAATTAAAACTCGTGAAATGCTTTCAGTAAAAATATTATCTTTTTTAAAAATAGTTCTGTAAGTAATTTTACATCAAAAAGAAATAGCAAAAACAAATCAGAAGTGAAATAATATTAACCGGGGAATTCCGTGGGAATAGATTGAATGTTTGGGAATTCCCAAAGCCCGAGATTATTAATTCGTTGGGAAATTTCCACCTCTAAATAAGGCCAGTTGAAAAAGTAGTTTAAGTCACAACTTTACTAAAATACGCATGGCAAGAGAATCAACGGTATGCACTATGCATAGTGCATACACATTTATTCTTATAGTAGTAGGCCCTTTTGACGAAATAGGCGTAGTCGCTGGTGGCTACATAGGCATTGAAGCGCAACTTTATGAGGTAGCAAAGCAGTAAGGGGGGCCCCTTAGTATCGCACTAAGCGCCCGACAATTAAGACCAGGCAACAATAATAATGAAGACACTTACAATTATTCTTAGTATTTTCTTGCTATCGACGACCATCAAAGCCCAATTCTCTGATGAACAGATTGAAAGCTTGGCATTTATCAGATTAAATCCATGTGAGAGAGCAATTTGGAGGTAAGCTTTGTATCATTCTACTGTACGCATATGATAGTATTTTTTTAAAGAGTCCCACAGTGCTAGAAAATCACAAAAATTGTCTCATTTGAATGTTCACTCAAGAAACGGAAGAAAATACACATTTACCGAGTATCCCATCAAGGTTTTGACAATAGTTATCAATTTTTTTTTCAATATTTACAATAAACCATACAAAATTCGTGAAAGTTTGTTTATATTCTAGCTAAGCAGTACATATCTCACTTCAATTTAACGAATATTTTTGGGGAAAATCAATAGCTGTATGCTGTAATTTTTACGATTATAATATTTTCACTAAAAGGTATCCATCCTAAACTTGTTGGGACACCCAGTACATTCTAATCTTGGTCTTTTCAGTCTTGAAAAATGATAATTTTTTTTGGGGTGATACTTTAAAACCATGTGAGGTATGAAAAAGAGACAAAAGAAGCCGAGGATTGAGAAACGCATGAGCGGTCATCTGAATCAAACCTCTTTCGTTTCAGCTGCTGCCAAAGCGATCGGCCTACTTTTGGTCAGCCCACCTTTTGCTTTGAAAGAAATGGATGCTTCGGCCTTCAATGGCTTGGAGCTGGAGCCTGTTCTCCGCGATTGATCAATTCAATTGGCGTGACAATAGAGAGCACCAAAAAGCAAATTCGTAACCGTGCTACTGGACTTCGTTCAGGCTTTATCCCAATTTTCCCCGCCAATATTCCCAAGAAATAAATGAGCGTTTCTTACTCATAAACAGATGACTTTAATTCTTCATACAGATCATTTCGACCAATAATTTTTCCGATGAACTTTTCGAAGGCTTTGTGCTCAATTTGTTCGTGGATTAGTAGACCAGGGATGGTTTTGAAACTAAGCTTGCAACCCACTTGTATGCATTGATAGACGTCGCCAGTTTGTAAATGACAAGACATAATTTTGGAGTAATGAACCAAAGTAAGATGCAACATTAATTGACAAAATGAAGCAAATTTGATGGGGCATCTGAGGCATTGCCACCTGCAAGAACGAGGAAATGATCAACAACTACTTCACAATACTTGAAAGTCACCCAAATGTTTCATTTGCCAAACTTGACTCGCAATGTCGAAAAATGATACTTTTTGAGAGTTTTTCAAACATTCTGCTGCACCTGATTTTAAAAACATACCTAATTTCTTTGCCTTTCCGGCTCCTAGACAATGGTTGGTAATCCGAACTATTTAAACCCAATACCGAAACTTTTTGCAACAATTTTTTGTGGTCGTAGGATATGTGCGTCAATAAGTCTTCCTCTCGAGTAAACAGTTTGTAGCATTGCTCATAATTACACGGATAGTCGCCATGTAGTGCGCCAATGCCTAGGTCTAACAGGGACTTGCCGTGTTGGACGGCTATGTGCTTCTTGACATATCTTTCCTCGGAGCATGGCACCGAATCGAAGTGGTCGCATATGGGGCAAAACCACCTGATTTCAAGAACGACTTCTGATAGAAATGTGTCGAGGATTTTCTTCACCATGGCAGCATTGGCGATGCTTTGGGACTTAATGGCCGTTGGATGCCTTTCTTTCATGTATTGGTTCAGGGATTTGGCCTTCAATTGTTGACCACTGTTTATAATGAAAAAAATTCTTATTTATGCAAAGATATACCTACAGGTGTCCCAACAAGTTTTTGATAGTGATTTGGAAAAAAATCTCCTTTCACGAAAGGCGAAAAACTCGTCAAAGTTTGTTTACATAGCTAAGCAGAGCAAATCTCACTTCAATTAGAAGAATTTTTTGGCAAAAAAATATAATTTTGCGCATACTTAAAAAAGATTTTCATTAAAACTTCTCATCTGAAACTTGTTGGGACACCCTGTACCTTTATTAAATATGTATTTTTACCTGTTAACTAGAGTTGGTGTTGAAAGTGATAAATCGGATTCCCTTATAAATTCTTGAACTGTTACGGCGTCTTCAAATCTTACGCTCTTCTTGGCGCTAGGCTTTGCTGTGACGTCTTTACCTACAGAACCTGATTCTGCATATCCATTGTAGCTATACGCAATGGCTGGCAAGGCATTGAAATCCAAAGGTTTCGATTTTTCCAATTGATTTGTCTTTGTTACCTTAGGAATCCTATAGTGGCGAAGTTTATCCACTTTTTGTTTTCGTTCAGCCAACTTCAAATCGGCCTTTGTGAGCCTTATTAAAGCCACCTTAACTTTTCGACGATGACATTCCTTAATCAAGCGACGCTCCAGTTTTTCCTTCTTTTCTTTGGTATCGGTTGACACTTTTTTCACTCTTACAATTTTGGTCACTTTTGTAATCTTGGCTTTTTCATATTTGGGGTCAAAGGCGGATCCAAAAAGTTTATCACTGAGAGAAAAGGATCGGTGCTTTGGCAGATTTTCGGTTTTCATCTTGGGATTATTATTAGATTGGTCTTCATGGCGTTTACTGATTTTCGATGTCTTGGCCACTTTGGATGGACATATATTGATATTTGGCAGATTTTCTGTTCGGCTCTCGGGATTATTTCTAGGTTCGTCCTCGTGGCGTTTCTTGATTTCAGAGGTCTTGGCCATTTTAGATGGACATTCAATCTTGACATTTTGCCTCTTTTCTATTTTACTTTTGGGATTATTATTAGGTTCGTCCTCATGGCGTTTCCTGATTTCCGAGGTCTTGGCCACTACAGATGGGCATTCAATATCAATATTTTGCCGTGTTTCCGTTTTAGCTTTATTCTTGGGATTATGATTAGGTTCGTCCTCATGGCGTTTCCTGATTTCCGAGGTCTTGGGTCTGCTTTCACGACTGCGTCTTAAAAATCTCCTAAATTAGAGGAAATTTTCTCGGGAAATCAAAGTGGTCAAAAAAAAAAGTTTAGAAAGTGATCAAAATGTCGAAAAATGGACATAAATTCAATTATGAACTTAAAAAAAGGAAAAAAGAAAACCAAAAACCGGAAAAAAACAGTGACAGTGAAAATGACAGCTTAAAAGACTTTGAGATAAAAAAGAAGAAAGTGAAAGTCTTCAACTTCCCCAATCCGGATGCATCTATTCCAGCCAAAAAGACTGAAAGACGTGCACATTCTATGGAATACAAGTTGGAAATTATCGAAAAAGCTAAAGAAACCTCTAACAGATCCGTTGCCAGATCAGAAGACTTGAACGAATCTTCAGTGAGACAATGGCGCAAAAATGAGGAGACAATTCGTCAAATGTTTGAAAATGGATTTAAATTCAAATGTCAAACCGTCAGTCTAGAAAGGGAAATGGAAAGAAAGAAAGCTGTCAAAGAATCAATGATTAATGAAACATCCGATTTAGTGGCAACTAATTTGCATTGGGAAACCAAGACAGAACATATTATCGACTACTTTAGGCATTTGGGAGAACTTTGCTTCATTCAATTTGAAACAAGATTAACACGGAAAATCTTCAGTGGAAAATGCTACATAAAATTTAAAAGCATCGAAGTTCAAAATCTCTGTTTACAAACTCGACACATGATAGACAGAAAGTGGATTGATGTCAAGATATGCGAAAATTCAAGTTATGAATCAAGAATCAAAATTGATGTTAAAAAACATTTCGAAGTACTCAAGCACGCATTGGAAAGCATTCAAGAAAGAAATCCAGATGATTATTGGTTCGACAGATCCCTGAAATGGTCTCAAAAGTATGCTTCAAAGGGAGAACTAGAGGTCGAAAAAGAGGAAAACAAAATGCCGGAAATTTTCATGCCTACTACGAAGATTCCGGAATTAAAACAGATGTACAGAGATCGCTATAGGTAATGTTAACATGGGTGATGCTAGCTTTGCATGGAAAATCAATTCTTTTATTCACTGTGCAATGCACGTACGAAAGGTAATAAAAATGATCTTATCTTTTAGGGTCGGAGAAATAATATATTCCGAAGGACGCAAATACAGATTTGTGGATGGAGAAGAAAAAAGTTTCTATTATACTTGCATGTACGATAATTGCACTTCTAATTGTAACTCGAATACCGAAATGTGCACTTTCCATTTGAGAATTTCCGGAAGAATCGTCAAATCAAATAGAAAAGATCCAAACCTTGCCTCTGACCAAACCAGCCTTGAACCGGGAAATCAAATACCCAATTAAACTCGAAAATAACCCGCGGATTGAATTTTTTTAACACCTGTCAGTTCCAGTTCCAAAAGGTCTAAAAAGAGTCCGGTGACTCTAGACGGTGATGACATCAAAGACATGCTTGACGAGTCTGAAATTAAATCCAATGCTTACCTATAATACTTGTTTGATTTCGTAAGTCTTTTTAGCACCACGCGGCATTCCAGGCTTCGTAAAAAATTGCCGTTTTTCGAACTAAGTCTTTTTAACTCCAGGTAGCAAGGTCTAATAAGGCCAACTTTTTTCTTAGCCATCTTCTTTCGCCTTTTTTTAAACGCCTTATTTTGGAGGACAATGACAAAGAAAAGGCGCGGCAAAAGTTATAAATTACAATTTTATTAACTGAGAAAAAGAGTGCGGGATCGAAAGTGGCAGAATCTGACATATTATTTTACTAATTTTACTTAAACGTCATATAAGTATTTGACTTATATTGACATGAATCACATTTTTTATTTTCAAATTGAATTTTAAAGTGACATTAAGGAAAAAAGTATGAACAAATATGAAAAGTGCTTACTTTTTTTGTTTGAGAGCCTTAAAATTTTGGTGACATCTTTTTACTGAGTGTCAAACGGCGCGCTTTTTTGTATGAATTGGAATTCATCTTCAGTCAAATTTAGTAGTCAAATTCAGTGACAGATACAGTCGGGATCTGGAATACCTTTAACTTTGAAGACAAGTAGTATTAATATGAAGGCCTTCGAATTATATGTCTTGGATCTATTTTTGAATATTCAAAAACAGTTTCCGTCGTCCTGTCATAATCAAGTGTTGGCACAAATACGTCAAGTTTACGCTCCTATTCAATGGCCTTTGATG
This sequence comes from Oithona nana, assembly GCA_900157175.1. Classification (NCBI taxonomy): domain Eukaryota; kingdom Metazoa; phylum Arthropoda; class Copepoda; order Cyclopoida; family Oithonidae; genus Oithona; species Oithona nana. The sequence goes on from LT727941.1 coordinate 398,446, forward strand.
GTACCTGAAGATCAACAACATTATTATGACCTTGAAAGTAAGACTTGACGTTTTTATGAAATACTTCTCAGATTGATTCTAATGTTAAAATTTCTTTCTTAAAATCCAGCACATGAATATATATTTTTTTGTATTTTTTTACTTTCAGTTAAAACCAGTCATGCAGCAAATCGAAACATGGTTGTCATTCCTATCCAATCTGATCATGAGAAAATGAAAATGGTTTGTTCTTTCGTATTTCTTTTAATTTGTCTACAATCGTATAAATGCTGTTTTTCTTCAACAGTATGAATTGGTTTGCGACGAATCCATGGTTTCAGAAGCACGCGAAAAATTATATCCAGTGGACCCTGTGAAGAAAGAAGAACTGCCTAGCCTTGATACCAAAGCATTGTCAGAATTTCAGGAAATCAAAATTTTGGTAAAGTAAATATTTAACTAAAAATTACGAAAGTTATGGTCCACGATTCGATTTATTCACAGGATGGAGTAAATGAGTTGCAAGATGAAGAACAAGCAGAAGTATTGGAAGAATTTAACATCGAAGTCGTAGACGTGGAATCCGCTGATGGTGTTGAGAATTCAATTCTCCACTTGACTTCTCTAAACTGAATTTCACCTGTGAATCCTTATGTCTTGCAAATAGAAGAAGAATTATTTCTACTCCGATAATATGTGTACAAGGATTGGCATAAGTCCAAGAAGAGATAGAGTAAGGGGTCATTTGCTACAATTGAAAAATGTTGTGATGTACTAACTAATTGGCATTTATCGTTCTCACAACGGAGAAGAAGAAGCGCGATGACATTTGGGAGTCGGTAATCGGCGTTCTTTCGTACATCAGGAGTATGAGTATCTTTCTTTTTATGAAGAGCAAATTGGCCTTTTAGAAAGTTTTTCAAGTGTACAAGCAAGCGAAGTAAGAATATCTTTTGAAGCACAGCGAGTGATGCCAAGTTGAGCGGCTGTGTTATCAGAAATCTGTGGAAAAATTTGAGACAGTGCTCCTATGCAAATCAATGAGAGTAGCTATCTAAGGTGATGAGGGATTTTTTTTTTGTAGAAAGGCCAGAGCTGTTGTTTGTTTAGATAGCAAAACTTTTATGATTTCTTTTGCATTGATAGTACTACGACTGCTCCTCCTCCGTGAAGAAGGCGAAGGAGACGCGTGGGCCGCCGACGATGTCGAGTTGCAGATAGTGCTCTCGGTGCTCTCAATCTTGAGTCACCTGTTTTTCAAAGGCCGGTGAGGCCATTTGAGGAACAGCATGACCTCGAGCATCATCTCCTCCTCCCCTTAGCTTGAGTCAAGTCGAGGAGCGCGAGACTACTCACTATGCTGCAAAACTGCGTAGTCAGTCGCGTTCTTCTTCCCCGCTTAGCCTCTACTGTACTACTCTTTAATACTACTACAACAGTGAACTGGACCTCGAAGAGGCCTGATTTTACGAATTTTTGTACAATGGCCAAAGTTGAAGTTTTGTTGCAAGAAGCTTTGAACTAGAGATACTGCTATGTGAGAATCAAAATGGTGTACATCTACGTTTGCAAGAGGTTCCGTGTGAGCATGGACATCATCCAAGGGCGGGATGGTGACTGGGTGAACAACCTCTTGAACACCTATTGTAAGCATGCACGCATCCATGCCATCCTGGAACGGGCAGAGATAAACCCAAAGAAACGATTGTGGTACAACAGCTATGATTCTTCGACCGACGTGTTCAAAATCAACTTGGTGTACAAGGACACCAAGGGCATTGAGCATGAACTCAAATGGCTCATCAAGGTAAGAAGAAGTAAGGAAGGCTAAGATAGCGGCGAGAGAACGTAGTAGTATTATCTATCTATGTAGTAGTTGTACAGCTTTGTACAGCTTGCCGTCATACTTGTCGTCTGGCTTTCTCATTTGAAAGCTCCTCGACGACTTCTACTATGTACAACTTCTCTCTCACGAGAAGAGTAGTTCTAATCAGCATTTCACTTCTTCTTGGGGTTTTCTCCCTGTTTCATCACTATACAGAGTATAAATGTGTATGTACACATTTATTCAAAGTAAAATTTGAAACTCGAATTTTATATGAAAAAATTATAGGAGTTTTGCACTGTGTTATTTGAATGTAAACAAAGTTTCACGTATTTTTTTCAGTTCTTCTTTTTTTATTTTTTGACAAGTGAAATCTGTCATGTTCTCCATTATTTAGGTGACTCGTAGTGATATCAACGACACGGCGGATACCCTCCTGAGACACGAGAAGCTGGTCTTCTCTCTCCTCTTCACAGACTACATCAACCTCGTCAAACAGCGAGCTGCGGTGCGCATGGAAGGATGTCGCATCAGCCACAAAGAGCTACTAAATACACCCGAATTCATTTTCGAGGAAACTGCACACCAGTCAGACGTCCTGCGTAATGTGTTAGTGCTAGATAACCTCGAAGAAAATCTATACTCGCCCACGGCCCCGCCTCTCAATTTAGCCCACCTGAAGATTGTGACCAAAACCATTGCCAAGTTCCACGCTATCGGCCTCGTATACAAAAAGTCAATGTTCGATAGCTTTGTCGTTCACAGCGACCAAGTTGCTGCTCGCAAGAACGTCGACGATGTGGAGATCGAGGGGGAGAATAAAGTGCTCACGGGCCGAATGGGATTGTTTGACAGGTCAGTTCAAATATTTCGTTCCCCAAATTTTTTGCCTTTTTTCTTTCCTCGGTGATGTCACTGTGTATGAAAATTACAAAAAAAAATTATTACTTTTATTCATCTTTATCTATTTAGGTTTCCTTTTCTAACGCAGAGGCTACGAACCATGAACCATTTAGTGAAAAACAGATTCAAATTCCTGGAAATGTACCAAAAGCTACTGGAGACGCAGCTCGGAGCCACCTCTGAAGCTTGCTTAATTGACACCTTTGACTACATTCGCATGAGCACCGACGATATTCTGCGGATGAACGAGCACGTAGAAGACCCAGACTATGTTGACCACCCGCTGGACACCATTGCCCTTGGCGTCCTGGAGGCCAGAAGCTTCCTGTTCAATTATGAGAAGTCTAAGGAGAAGAAGGAGGGTGGCGCCAAACTGCAACGAAGTCAAAGCGAGCGACGCATCAAAAAGGATCTGGGCTCGTCCCCTCCCAAAAAGATTCCTACGCCATCCAATGCTAATCTTCCTAAGGGCCCCAAGATTGAAAAACAGAAATCCTTGCCAAAGAATTCGAAGCTTTCACAAAACAAATTCTTCCAACAGCGGTATGTTCCTCCTATCTAGGTATGTCAAAAGCATTTTGATACTCATAACCATTTATTCCAGCTCAAAAGATGACGTCAACGTCAAAGTGACTAACCTGAAAAAAACTCCCAAAGCTGTGATCGAACGTGATCCCAACGCTCCTCCGGTGTCAGCAGCACTGGTCAACGGCAAATATGTAACTTATACGCGCATCACTCGTGATGTAGCCGTCTTGTTCTTCACCTGTGCCGACTCACTGGTGAGACGATTCTACTTGATAAAAATCCTGGAGACCTACTGTGACACGCTGGGCTGCACCCTGGTCCAATTAGGCGTCAACCCCGACTCCTACGGCATGAATTACCATTCTGTGATCAATGACTTTCAGCAGCATATCCTCTATGGTTTTATTGTTGGCATCCTCATCTCAATGGCCAACACAAATCCAGAGGAGATTGAAATGCTACTTTCTAAGACCAATAACCACTCCGACAAAGCTAATGCAACCAACGAGACAAATAATGACAAAGGAGACCAGACCAAGTTCATTCCACTGACAGACGAGCGAATACGTTACCTGATGGACCTCATGCGAGACGTTGCCTATTACGTAGAGTCCAAAGACTTTGAATTGGGACTTCCCCTGACTAATTTTCATCGCTACCACGAACTCTGGTGTATGAAGTCGGATGTGGAAGAAGAAAACCATGAAGAAACAGAAGAAGTAGAGCTGGAGGAAGAGGAATACAGTTATGAGTACAGTGATGAAGAGGAAGAAGAAGAAGATAATATGGAAGAGGTTGCTGCTGCTGATCACGACCAATTGGAAGAAGACCTCAAGTGAATGACAAAGATGATGCTGGAAAGAAAAAAAAAATACGCTGCTTGGGATTGTTCTTTCTTTTTTCTACTCTCTTATACACAAAAAGGCATTTGTTAGTTACTTGATGAATAAAAGCGTTTGATGCTGAAGTTGTTTTTTAAACAATTTTAAAAAATCTTGAAATACTGATGGTATGGACGTGAGCTGTCTGTGCCCTGAGGGCGTAAATTCCAAGGAAGAAAAACTTGTTTAAGAGGCCCAACCGCGCTCCCATACCTTAGCTAGGGAATCCCGCATCTTCTTTGTAATAAATCTGGTTTTGGGTTTAGTATGTAACAAATATTAGTATGCAACTAAAGATGATAGTGAATTGGTCGACCCTTTTTCTACTGCTTGTTTCTCGTCTCCTCAGTCCAACAGACTGCCAACCAACTGACACTCCAGAAGACATTCTGCGTCAAGATCTTCCTTGCAATGTGACGGAAAGGGCCAGTGTGGAAATCAAACCATGCCAATTCCCTTTTATCTACAAGAATGAAACTTTTTTTGGATGCACGTCTAACCATGATGAGGATCAGCTGCCCTGGTGCTCAACTCAAACCGATCCAATCACTAATGAGCATATTGACAAAAGTGGTTACTGGGGTCATTGTCCCGACACTTGTCCTACGGAACACGAGGGCCAAGAGGCCGAAGACCTACTTCTCAGTTTAACGCTGAAACCCAGATCATTAGGCACACGCACTAGCGGCTTTAGCTCAGATTGTTCTTCTACTTGTCGATTGTACTCATCTTGTCGGTGGAGTAGGGATGCCTTAAGATCAGGTATGTAGTACTAGTACTACAAACTTGAAACTTAACTAGAATGTCTCATCATCTTACAATATTATGTACACTGTTTATGTGCTTTGATTACAGTATCCAGGCTTCCACGGGCTCATCCTGTTCGCCAATCTCTCATCAATTTCATTCGCCGTCGGGTTTGTAATTCGAAAAAGCAATCTGTATTCTGTTGTCAAAGCGGTGATGCTCCAGATGTGGTGGAATTTCCCTCAAGCACAGATGATGGAGCTTCAAAAAATTCTGCAAGTTGGAAACCTGATGGTGATAAAGATGAATGTGGCAAAGCCCTTGTTCCAACCAATATCATCGGCGGAGAAAATGCCAAGCTTGGAGAATTGCCATACAATGCTCTGCTAGGCTTTATTTTGAGCCCAACGGGTGGCAAAGCAAATTCTACTTATTATATCTGTGGAGCATCCGTGTTGAACAAGTGGTACGTATTGACAGCAGCACATTGTCTTTTTGAAGAGGACGGATCTCTGAAGAAGCCAAGTGAGATTTCACTCGGCGAGAATGAAGTTGGGCCAGATCCCGACTGCGCATTCCAAGGTTGTCTGGAACCTGTTATCAAACGTAAAGTTGATCGGATCATTACACATGAAGGTTACAATCCTCGTCAATTAGATTCGGAACATGATATTGCCCTCATTAAGGTCAATCAGCCAATTCCATTGCATGGTGATGAGAAAAGTAACGTCATACCCATCTGTCTTCCCTGGAAAGGCCAAGATAGAGATCTCAGAGGTAGATCCCTTTTGGTGTCTGGCTGGGGACGCACCACCAATAACCCCTTGATATCCAGGCAGGATTTCCTTAACTACCAAGTATCCTCAAAGAATCTCAAGAAGGTGAAGCTTGATTTGACGAATCCAAGCGAATGTACCAATGCCAGACATTATAACAATTTTCAACCACAGCTTCAACTCTGCGTTGGAAGTCGGGATGGAAACAAAGACAGCTGTAATGGGGATTCTGGAGGTCCTCTTGTCACCAGACTTGGTCCCAATGAGCCCTGGTATCAAGTTGGTATTGTTTCATATGGAATAACACCTTGTGCTACTGACGTTCCTGCCGTCTATACAAAAGTCAGTCAATACTTAGATTGGATAGAAGGCAATCTAAAATGAATAAACATTAAATTTTTTTCGTCATTACAAAGAAAGACTTTTTAATATTTGATCTCAAAACTGTATGACATAGATTCAAACAAGTATTTGTCCTCTCGGCATTATTTTTTAAAGAGCAGGCTAACATTTCTTTGTTCTATCACATCTTCTGGGCATAAAAGGGTGGATTCACAGACAAAATTACATAATTCTTTCTGACACAAAAATGCAGTAAGGTCGGGGAAACCGAATTAAGTTATTTCATATCCTTTTGATCTTTAAGTTGTTCCTGAAAGTAAAAGAAAAGGGTGAACATAATTAGGTATACCTATCTATCTATTACAAGATTACAAAAGGGTTAAGGATAAGGTACTATTTTTTTTTTACAAATGATAGGTTTTCAACTTTTCATTCTTGCGGTACAACTAGTTGTTGGTATGCAAAAAACAATACTGAGGTGTGGGTACAAGGGTCATACAATGCTAATGACGCATGACGCATCATCGGTATCAGGGGTCAAAAATACTTCTCTTACAATCAGAAGCTAACACGCTTTGGAGGATTAACCATCACTGGTTTTAGATAAGCTTTGGCTGGAGATTAATGTATTATATAGTTGCAAAACAGAAAAGAAAGAAGGACAAGTTATATTTACCTGGGGCGGCTGATGGCTGGGATGAATCCGGAGGCGCTCCATACGGGTAAGAAGAAGTTCGTGCAGCTGTGGCTTTGAACGTTCGCCGTCTTTGCAATCCCCCCGCATGCACAGGGTTACCTAAAACAGCGCCTTTGGGTATAACCATGCGGGCATTTCCTTGAGCTGGCCTTGATCCTCCGGGAGTATTTAGGTTGGCTAGATGTTCCGTGTACCCATTAGCAATCCAGTTAACCGGTAATTGACTCTGCCGTCTGGATGGCTTGCCGATGATGTACATTTCCTCGTTTTTGAGTCCCAATGTGGAATAGACATTGATGTCTTTACTACTTCCATATGCTGCATGAATATTAATTTCTTGCTCTTGCATCAGCGACTTTAAGTAGTCGGCTTTGTGTCTGTAAAAATAAAGAAGCACTCTGCTAAATGCCATACTAAAGTGCTATTTGATGAGATATGACGTGACGCACCTGAGAGGATCGGTGGTGAATCCATCGGCAAAAGACACCAAGCCCTTAGGAAAATTGTGTTGCGTTAGCCAAGCAACCACCCGCTGCATTTGCATGTCCGGCCGAGCAGTGACGTAGACAATGAGGTAACCCAAATCCAACCAGTGACGGACAATGTCCACTGCTCCAGGCTTAACCTTTGGATCTTTACCCGTGACCGACATCGAGGCGGCAAACGACCCGTCAATCGAAAAGACCACGCACTCTGTCTTGGGAGGAACCACAGCCAAAGTCATGTAGAGACAAGTGTGGTCGCCACGCACCACCATTCGTATTGGATACACTCCATAGCCTAAGACGTGTTCAGGCGGCAAGGTATAGGCCAGGCGACCATGTTTATCCGTCATTTCCGTTGTGATGATGGTCCAGTCTCCTTTCGAGGGATCTTTCATCAAATGTACATCCACTTTTTCCCCTGAAATATGGAAAGAAGAAAAGATGAGATACACGTTAGTTACACACTGCTGGTGTCCCAACGAGTTTTGTAGGGAAATTTTGAATAGAAGAAGAAAAAATACCTCTATAGGTCAAAAAAAATCGCGAAAGTTTGTTTACATTCAATTTCGCAAGGCTTTAAGATTCTCTTTTTTTAAAAAGCTTTCCATCCAAAAACTTGTCACAGTGTTTGAAAATCACCCAAAGTATCATTTTGAGACTTGATTTTCAAAGACTGTTTAGGCTGTTACCAGTTAATGCCGCCATATCGAGAGGCCCGTAACTAAATCTGCCACTGAGGACCTGTCTGTTGCCTTCCTTAACGATAACATCGTTGCCACGGTGATTGGGGGCTCCATTTCTGATCTTGACAGATGTTCTTTTCTTCATCCACTTTTCTCGAGGCTGATCGATTTCCAGCATTTGACTGACATTGAGGCCTGGATTGACAGAAGAGCTGAAAGCAGCCCCGGGATTGGCAGCAACCAGGTCGTGGCATCTGACCAGTTGACGCAAGACAAAGCTGATGACATCCGCCGACTCCCAAAAGCTGGAGTGGAAGAGGTGAGGCAGACTGTTGGTGGGGAAATTGGAGAGGCCTTCGGGACAATAAAGGGCATAGTCAATTCGGCGGCCACCCCACCACTTGGGTTTCAAGACGTTGATGGTGTGAAGCTGCTGCGAATCCACAACACCGGAGATGATGCTTTCCTCCGACGCCCTTCTTTGATGATGATGGTGATGATGACCTGGAAAACCTCGATGAGGGTTGGACAAGCCTTCAGAAAAAAGGCCAGTATTGCCCTGGATGAACTCGATTAGGGAGTAGCAGGCGCCGTCTCCCATGGGGTAAGTTTGGTATCGAGACACATTGACTGGAGGTACACCGGAGAAGGGAGCTGAGAGTAAGGGTTCTATGCGACATGTCAGAGGATCCGTGGGGTGAAAGAGATTGTACATTTGCTGAATGTTGGGACGAGGGACGATGGGTAACTTGTTGTGATGCAGTGCTGATCCTCCTGTTCCTTTTGAGTGTGTTTGCTAATGATAAAGAGATACATTCTATTAATCAGTACACCTCGACAGATGAAAATTCAAATACACGTGACAATTTGTGTGATTTTCAAACACTGTGTGGGTAACTGCCTTTGAAGTGGTTGACATAAATTACCTGAAGTTTTCGGTAAGCCAGAAGCATTCCCAAGGGACTCCCGAATGCAAAGAAATCCGACACATCAAAGTCAAATCTGATTTCTTCATTGACTTGAGTGGAAGTGGAAGTAGATGATGAAAGTGGAACATGGTCTTTTCGTATGGACAAATGTCGACTGCGATTTTGATGCTGTTGGTGACTTTCCGATGCCGAATCAATCTTGGGACTTGAAGATCGGGATTCTCCACTTTGGGAGCGATTTCGATGATGATGGAGGTGGTCATTGTCATTGACACTGCCATCACTAGACGACCTCTTGATCTGGCTATGACAAAGAGCGTCATAGGCTAAAATGGCCCCCATGGAGTCGCCAATAAGGACAACTTGGCCACAGAATCCTTGGCCTTCTTCAGAGTTCAAGAAGTCGGCAAAAACTTGGTTGGCGGAATTGGCCACTTTGTTGACTGAGGTATGGTAGTCGGGTGAAGAGGTGGCAAAAATAGGGATTGTTCCAATTGGCAAGCGGTCGTTGGAGACAACAAAGTCTTCCTGCTGGCCAATATTGTTCAAGGACGGTATCACATCAAAGCTGTAGGGACTAAGGGATGAAAGAACGGCAAGGGCCTCAGTGCAAATGGCCGGACAAGGTACGCACTTGATCGCCACTTGTCCAAGGAGTCCAGGGTAGTGATTACGGATAATGGTCTCAAAAGCGCCACGAAAGGTGGTGACGTCGCTCTTCCGCACCGATGGGTCCATTGGGCCATCTAGAACACTGCCGCCATGCATGACCAGGATCAGTACTTGAGTTGGGCAGTAGTCTTCACTACTTCGATTAATGTCAATGACAGGCTGCATTCTGCCGCCGCCGGCTGACAATCCTGCAGAATGGGGTCGAGCAGACATGGGCATATTTGGAATTCCCCCCCTATCCAACGGCGTCGACAAGGATTTCTCATGCATGCTTTGGGCCCTACGGAAATTGATCATGGGTTCGTCTTGACCCATGTCAATCCTCCTTTGATCTAAGTCCAAATCTGCATTCTCAAAGTCCATGGAGCTCCACTTGGCCAAAGAAACTCTTTCTTCCCACTGCTCTCTTGCATCGAAAAACTCGTCGTCTTCCTCCTCCTCGTCATCTTGTTCGCCATCCTCAGAGTTGTCCTCGTTGCCATCAGATTTTCTGACTCGGGCAGGCTTGGGACTAAGGATTTTGGGCACATCGGCCTCGCTGTACTCAATAGAGCTAAATTGGGCCTTGGTAGTGTTATTGCCACTGACGTCGACTTCAACTTGAGCGCTGGATTCCAGGTCAAAGCCGGCTCGGTACTCTCCCTCATCGCCGCCCTCTTCTCCACTTAGGCCGCCGCCCATGGTCTTCCTCAACATTTCTGCCGTTTCCTTCTCAATGGCTCGAATGTCTTCCATGGTCAGGCCAAACCATTCATCTTGCCAAGTCCATGCCTGCGAATGGGCTTTCAGCATGGTTTTTCTTAAAGCAACATCGTGGATGAACCGTTCAATTTTGCTTTGCATTCCCCAATATCGAAATTCTACTTTACACAGTTTATAGGCGCACATGATGGCCTTGCCATCCTTAGTAGGTTGTTGTTGGCCTCGACAGGCCTCGGAAAACTCTTCAAGCCAGTCGGCTGACAACGGACCTCTTCTAGTTTTTTCGGAGGTGAATAAAGTCGGATCCTCCTTTTCAGGATCCTCATAAACACTTCCCTCCTATAAAGCAGAGCATACTGCATTAGAAAGCTGTATTCAATATGAGTCCAACGCCGCCGGTGGCCACTGGCCAAATCGAATTACCTGATCTTTGACGACATCAATGAGGTCCACAATACGCGACCTCTTTTCAGACTCACTCAGGTTGAACACATTTTCCTTGTCGCCTCCATCGGGAGTGTAGTAAGTTTCGATTTCCAGGGAAAACCTAAGAAAACAGAAATGAAAAAAAATTATATTTTAGTCATTTTAGTGCGAATTCCAACCGAGTTGGAGGAGGCGGAAAAAGAATTCTCAACATTCAGAACATTCGGTCATAAAATCAATAGCTAGTAATTCTTCATTCTAGTCATGCATGTTGTAAGAGCTTTCTTTTACTAGCATCTGTAAGGCTTCTCTGGACGTAGTTTTTCACAAATAACTGCAGTATCACGGCTCGAATGAAGCAAAATAGTAAAACTACATAAGCAAACAATCTTCGACTCGACGTCAAGGTCAAAAACGCAACTTGAATGATGAATGACTACTGAATTAAAAAAAAAAAAAATATATTCTTAATTGACGAGGACATTTTTTTTTTTTTTCAAACGTCTGACTCACTTTTCCACAAAGGGACACTTGAATCTAGTTTTGGTGTAGGGGTAAGCATTCCAAGCTTCCTCTTCCACTGTCAATGCCGACTTTGGTAACAAAGACTTGAACCAACCAGGCAGATGTGATCCCACATGATAGATCTTGTGTGTGAATTGTCCCGAGCCTCCGGGACCGTCACTGTAAGGCTCATTGACAAGAATTTCCACACCCGACTCTGTACCCTTGGATTCTTCCCGACTTTTCTTGGCAATCATGTACAGTTGGGCAATACGATATTCCTCCACCGTCAGTGGCAAGGGTATGCGATATTCCTTGATCAGCATGCCTACTTTTTCTGATCCGGATTCATTTTATCGTTTCAATCTGAAATTAGAAAAAAAAAATGTGAAAAAAAAATCGTATAAATGAAAGGAGCTCTGCATTGATTAGCTTGAATGTAAACAAACTTTAACGATTTTTCAATTAATTTTTTTGGTAAGTAAAAGTTTAATTTGTCACCTCTTGTTTGCGCAATTAACATTAAGTTTTCATTTTCAATGATCACCAGCAACAACTGGCTGATCCTACCTCATTTGCTCCTTGCTTTCCTTCCTTTCTGGGCTCAACTTTGGCAATATCTGTAGGAAAATGTGAGTGTGTGTGTTAGCAGCAGAGACTTTCTCTCCGTCGACTACGACTAAAAGAGAAGAAGTTGTAGGAGGCTCCAAAGCGCCATCAGAAGAGAAGAAGAAGAAGAAGGAGAAGAACTGAAGAACAAGTAGATGAAGGCCGCCTAGAGCACCAGCACTACTACTATTGCAGCAGCACTCGCTAACACACACTCGTCTCTGGCTGGATAGAAAAATAGGGGGAAAAAATCTCCACTTTTGAAAAGTCAACAGACATCCCTTTTATCCTCATCATCACGCCAATCTTCCTGTTCTTCCTAATGCCAAGGACACGAAATGCAAAGAACAATTTGAAATTTACTTGGAAATCCATATTTTTTTTAAAGATCTTTGTATTTTTTCCTTCAGTCTTAACATCTCTCAGATTAACCCAATCCCAATCAAATTCCTGTTGGGACTTTTACAATGCATATCCAAAATCTACGTACCTGTTGAACTTAGACTGTATTTTGATGACCTTGATGGTAATCAGCTCTGAATTTATCGAAGTGTAAGTCTCGTCATGAAGGAATTATATGCTTGCATGGCTGCCTACAGCTCTGCTGAAGCTTAGATAAACTTTTCTTTACGCATGCCTGATCTAATCATTCAGAACAGAAGATGAGGATTTTCCAAAGAAGAGAAAGTCTCAGAAGTAAGTTTACTACATAGATAAAAGTTTGAAACATTTCAAACTATAAGAAGCGCGAGCAGAGGCGAAAAGCTTAAAAATCAAAGATATTTTAAAGTTTCCAAAGGATTAAATAAAGGTTAAAAACTTAAAAAAGGCTTTTGAAATATAAAAGCACAAAATTGTGCTAAAGTACAAGTGTTAGCAGCTTGAGCTCGCGTTCAAAAAAGAACAAGATTGAAAAGGATTTCAATATATAAACGCGAGCAGCTCATTTGATATATGCAAACTAAACTAATGGGAAAAATTTAAAAAAAAGAAAAAAAAAATGGGAGAGTTTTGAGACTAGGAGAATTTCACAAAGGGGTTGGAAAGAAAGTGACAAGCTGCCTCTTTTTCAAAAACTTCTAAATAATGGTTACCTCGGTTACCTCGGTTCGAAACTAAAATCCACTTATTGGTTTGACAAGGGTCTCACAAATGTGGACAAAATCATGCCGATCCAAGCTTTTTTATAGCATCTGCAAAACTAGTTTTAAAAGTGTTTATCTGAGAATTAAGAGGCTTGAAAGTCCCGGATTTAAAAAAAAAGGATCAATGAGTCAATCACGTCATGATCATTACTTTTCGACCAATGGCGATCAAATGTATGTAGAACTGTATTACGCATTCGGTTCGGCATGAGAGAAAAAATAAGCACGAAACCTTTGACATTTGACAGCTGAGCTGACCAGCATTGCTAGGGTGCTCCGTCATCATGTATTTGAGAAGAACGCTTTAAAAATCAAAAAGGCCTATTGTCACACTGTTATTTCTAAAACTTGTTTAGGTATTAAGAAAACTAGATAACACAACTATCATCAAATTTCATTCCGCTTAAAAACACTTATATTCACCTCATCAAATAATTTTGGACGAGGCTTTTCATGATGGTGACTTGTCACATTTTTAGTTGACAGCCATGAAATATTGATCAGTGATCCGTGACTCTTTTGGTATTTATTGCAAAATCTGTCATTTTGCATGCACTTGACTTTGAGTTTGAGTCTGGAAGAATGGTAAAGTTATTCTCTTCATTCTAATTTGTTCTTATGGTTTCCCTAGAAAAATGCCAAAAATTTCGGAGAAAAGTTCCAAAATCGCCAGCTTTGTACCTTCATTGATAATGAGAAAATCAGAGTAAAATCATCGTTATTATGAAATGATTAATTCCGCTTTTATCACAAGAAGAAATAAATGCAAAGAATCTGTAATATTTTTTGGCGAATAAAAGAAGATTTTGAAAAATAAAAGGAACAAAATAAAATTGAAAATTTCATGCTTTTTTCATTTTACTACAAGATTACGCATTTTACTGAGTTGCCCATCAGCCCGCATCTCAGCTAGCCTCACTAGGCCAAAGAACCTGCCAGCCAACATCAGCAAAAGGCAGGAGCAGGCAGGAGCAAAGACTCAGCCAGCTTTGTTGTTCTTCGCCAGTTTCTCCCGGTTTTTCACGGATTTTATTCGGCGTTGGTTGGCGTTGCTTCGGCGTCAAGATGTCGTTTTCTACCGACGAAGTCAACTTTTTAGTTTACCGATACCTACAAGAATCAGGATTTTGCCACTCAGCCTTTGTCTTTGGACAAGAATCTCACATTTCACAGTCGAACATAAACGGTGCATTGGTTCCTCCAAGGTAAGGCATTTTTGTTTTCTCTAAAGATCTGTGATTTTCTTGACTCTTGAGTCGTGACCAATTTTTTTGAACTTATCTACCTACCTTTTTCAATTTTCAATTTCGACAAGTTATAAAAAATCTCGTCAAAACTCAAAGAGATTGATTTGTTTACTTTTGCATTAGTAATCAATGCAATTTGACGATTTTTTTATATTTTATATTTCGATCTCTGATAATGATTTTCCGTCGAAAATAGTTTGTTTTGCTTTTATAGTATTTTCACCACAATTTTCCTTTCCAGAGCTCTGATCAACATTGTGCAAAAAGGTTTACTTTACGTGGAAGCCGAAATCGCTACCGGTGAAGATGGCAATGAAAGATCAATCGAGTGTTTGAGTCTTATTGATGCTGTTATGCCCGACGTAGTGGCCAGTCGGAAGCAAGTCGAGAACAAGCCTCCTAGTGGGGCTGGAGTTGTTGGAGGAACTGGTGGAGCTGGCTCCGAGGCCCCACCACTTCCTGGAAGTCTTGGAGCTACAGGCAGCGCTGGTCTGACTGATGGAAGCCGAGGCGGCTCATCATTGGACGTGACACCCAGGGGTGTAAGTGGCGGTCTTGGAGGCCGCAGTGTTTTAAATGTGCCTGGTGGGGCTCCTGGAACAGGTACATCAGGTGATCCCATGGAAATTGACGAAAGCATCGAAATTCCTCCCGAGAGGGCCTCAGTTTTAAAAGGACATGACTCAGAAGTTTTTATTTGCGCATGGAATCCCAGAGAAGATTTACTGGCGTCAGGGTCTGGCGACAGCACAGCACGTATTTGGAGCATGGACTCCACCAACCCCGATGATCCCAATCACCAAGAAATCATACTCAAGCATTGTATATCTCGAGGAGGTCAAGAGGTGCCTTCTAACAAAGACGTGACCTCCCTGGACTGGAACAGTAGTGGTACTCTTTTGGCCACAGGATCCTATGATGGCTATGCCAGGATTTGGACCACTACTGGAAGGTTAGAAAAAACCCTGGGCCAGCACAAGGGTCCCATCTTTGCTCTCAAGTGGAACAAAAGTGGAAATTATATACTCAGCGCAGGTGTTGATCGCACCACTATCATTTGGGACTCGCAAACTGGCCAACATAAACAGCAGTTTGCTTTCCATTCAGCTCCAGCATTGGACGTAGATTGGCAAACGGATGAAAGTTTTGCTTCGTGTTCTACAGACAAGTGTATCCATGTTTGTCGTTTAGGTCATGACAAACCTATCAAATCATTCCAAGGACACACCAATGAGGTAAGAAAAAAATTACTTTTTTTAGCTATAATTATTTCTCATTTTTATTATTCTTCAGGTCAATGCCATCAAGTGGGATCCCCAAGGACGATTTTTAGCCAGTTGTTCAGACGACATGACACTAAAGGTATGGTGCATGGATAAAGACACGTGCGTCCACGACTTACAAGCCCACTCGAAAGAAATTTACACCATCAAATGGTCTTGCACTGGGCCAGGAACGCCCAACCCCAACGCCAAGCTTGTCTTGGCCTCAGCCTCCTTTGACTCCACAGTGAGGCTGTGGGATGTAGAGCGGGGCGACTGTCTGCACACTTTGACCCGCCACAAAGAACCTGTGTACTCAGTTGCTTTTAGCCCAGACGGTAAATTTTTGGCCTCTGGTAGCTTTGACAAGTGCGTACACATATGGAGCACCGACACTGGAAAGCTAGTGCATAGCTATAAAGGCACGGGAGGCATTTTTGAAGTTTGCTGGAACAGCCGAGGCGACAAAGTTGGCGCTTCAGCTTCTGACGGAACTGTTTTTGTGCTTGACCTTCGCAAACCATGAAAACTCTTCAAAAACCTTTGTTGACGATTTGTACAAAGAATCACCATTAACTTCTTTCGCAAGCGCATTATCCATTTTAAAAGAAACAAGATTACAATGAAGTACTATACAATAATAAATCAACTTTTTATTATGTCATAAGTGAAGAATTCTGAATATTTTTTGTCCCCCAAAAAAGTCGTCAAATTGAAGGGAGACCTGCACTTCTTAGCTAGAATGTATACAAACTTACACGAAGAATTTTCGTTTTCTGTCATTTTTTAAGCTTCTCTGTTTCTGGCGTAAGTTTGATCATTGTCAGGTGGCAAAACGCTCATGCTGGAATTAAGTTGGTGAAGATGGAATTTTTTAGCCTGATATCGCGTTATTCTTCGTAGAGCAACGAAGCCCACGACTAATTCTATCAAGACCAGAGTCACCATCAAGAGGTTGGCAGCTCTTTCCATTGGCAATATAACCAGGTCTTCGTTGAAGAGAAGAAAACCTTGCATTGGCAATTGTAGCAGAACAGTCAAGAGCCAAAAGCCAGCCAGTTCCGGTACTTTTTCTGTTAGGTTCCCCAAGTAACCTAAATACAACCTTGTCACTTCGATGACTGTGGTTGCAACCAGAATGGTAATCAAGACAAACTTGTACAAGTAATTCAAGTGATCATACTTCAAGTAAGCCAATACAGCTGCGATCACCAGCCAAAATGGGAAGTAACAGACGTTGAAGAAGAGACAAATTTGCAAAGGCAAGTCAGTAACAATTTCGTTGCCTAGTTTGCAAATCGGTGGATTTGAAGTTGATTTTTTCTGCTTGTAACTTTCAGAGATACCGGGAAACATTGTCTCTCCGACTTGTTTGAGTGTGTGTTTGGCCATTTCCTCCATTGTTCCACAAAAGACAGGTACATAAACAGCATTGGCTTTCACCAATTCAACAGTAGATCCATTTGGATTTTGGAACAGACAGAGAGTAGGTGCATAACATACCTGCTGCTGCTTTCATTCAAACAACTTTAAAAAATAAAATGAATGTGATAACCACAGTATAATTATTATTAGTTATTAGTTAACAATGAGTGTCGATGACAACTTCAAAACAGTTTTTGAAGAACTTTGTATTGGAAAGGAACTACAAGATGATTTTCTACGCGTTTGTGAAAATAGGTACAAAAAAAATTGGGATACTTTTAGTGATGAATTTCTCATTTAGCTAAACATCTTTTTCTTTGGGTATGTCTATATAGTGATTTGGATAACTATATATTGTCTCTCAATGGAATTGATGTCAGCGATGAAACAATGACGACCATGATAGAAGCATTAGAAAAAAGTGAAGACATTTTGGAGGTGGATTTGAGTCGATGTCAACTAGAATCAGAGGCTATTACTTCTTTCGTTAAGGCTTCAAAAAGTGGTCAAATCACCATTAGGAGCTTGAAATTGGACCAAATTCCACTAGGACGGATGCTACTAATGCATCTGGCATTGATGCTCAAAGACAATCATTTCATAAGAAAACTAAGCCTTCAATGGTGTGGAGTGGGTGAAGATATTGAAGCTGCCAATGCCTTTTTCCTTGCCTTGAGTCAAAATGATACATTGGAACATATTGATCTATCTAGCAACAATATAATGTCTTCCTTAGGC
This sequence comes from Oithona nana, assembly GCA_900157175.1. Taxonomy (NCBI): domain Eukaryota; kingdom Metazoa; phylum Arthropoda; class Copepoda; order Cyclopoida; family Oithonidae; genus Oithona; species Oithona nana. The sequence continues at coordinate 415,951 of LT727941.1, forward strand.
AAAACCCTGGCCCAGACAGGTTTAAAGGCCAACTATAATCTCCGTATAATTGATCTTAGTTGGAACAAAATTGGCGAATCCGGAGGACTGGCTTTTGCCCAAATGTTGAAAGTCAACAAAAGTATTCAGAAAATCCATTTAGCTGGCAATGATGTTTCCAGCAGTACTTTATTGAGCATTGATTCCCAGCTTCATCACAACCTACAGTTGCACATGAAACATGCGGAATTGGTATCCAAATCCCTGAGCTTCCACAACCAGTTGAATATGACGAGAGAGGATCTCAGTGAACAATTGAACCACTTGAAATGTGATTATACCGAGTTAGAATCTCGAGGGATACAGCAACAAGAATCCATGCTTTTCCAAATGGCACAACTAGAGGAACAATTGAAAATCAAAAATAACGATATGGGGGCCTTGCTTGAACAGCAATCATTAACTGCTAAAGCGCTGAGTGTTGCCGAAGAAAGGATTGCCTTTCTTGAATTGGTTGATAAAAGACGGGATGACCATTTTAAAGAACTACAAATTCTTTGTGCAGAGCATGAGAAAGCTCATCAGGAGGAGTCGTACAAACGAGAAAAAGAGTTAGAAAATCTTCTGAAGGAGGCTACCAGAGAAGCTAATTTGGCTAAACTGGAAGCCACAAAAGCTCGCGATGAACTTGAAATTGCTAATGCACTCAATGAACAACTGAAGGATAATGTTGTGAACTTAAAAAAGGAGAAAGAATTGATGATCGTAAGTCATGAAAGGGTGATTAGCCAGATCAAGAACACCCACAAAAACGTTGAAGAGGAATGGCAACACAGACGACGTCAAGACAAGGAGGACAATGTGACAATCTTAGAGGAACTTGAACAAAAGCACCTGGAGCAACTCAAAGAGGAGTCTGAAGAACGATCTAGATTAAAGCAGCACATTTCAGATCTGAAAACTAAGATGGAGACGATCCGGATCCAGCACCAAGAATCAAAGTCTCAAATGATGCAAAAGTTAAAACTAGAACTTGGACAATTGAAAGAGGAGAAAGATACGTTAGAAAGTTCTCTCAAAGTGAAACTGGACGAGTTGCAGAATGAGCTGGACCAGAGTCAGATCACTAACAAAACTTTAAAGCAAAAGGGCTATGAGACAGAAGTCCAGCTTGAAAAATCTCGCAAAGTTGTTAAAGATCAGCAAAAGAAGATCGAAGACTATGAGAGAGACAAAGAACATATTCGAGATTTGATAAAGTTAGATTTCGAGAAAGAAGTTGATCAAAATATCAAATTGGGAGAGGACCTGAATAAACTCCAATTAGCCAACCAATCTTTAGAAACGGAACTTAGCACTGCCAAAGAAGCCTTTGATTCTGAACGGCAAGTGCTCACAACCAATATCTCCCAATTGGAATCTTCTTTAAAGGAGCAAATTCACCAAATGGAACAACAAAGGTTCAATCTTTATTTTGACAACTAATTTTGGACATTTTTAATCTATTTAATTTATTTCAGACTTGAAGAGAAACAGCGTGCTCAAGGATTGATGGAAACTATGAAACTAATGACCACCGAATTAAACAAGTTCCAATGTTGAAATACAGATGTTACACAAGAAGTATAACTTTGTTCAAATGGGCATCGTCACAGAATCCGCATCATCATCAATGTAAACGTTTTGATGGTCAGCTAAAAGCTTCAAGACTTTTCGGTTTTCCCGCGTCTCCTCCGAGAGAGTTTTCATAGTCGATTGTAAAGTTTTGATGCTTTCATGAAGAGCATCGATGGAGCTGGACATTTGGTCATTGAAATCACTGCCATCCAATTGATCAGCGTCTTTCAAGATGCTGTTGCGACTCACCACATCCCGGAACACATCCCACCACTTCCCCTTTCTCGACTTGATCTCTTCTCTTTGCTGGTTTAGTCGCCTCAGAATGAAGTTGGGGAGAAGTCTCTCGGTGTCTAAAACCAGTTCGACTTGCATGGCAAGCCTCTTCAGAATGGCTTTGTCTTGGACAGCTTTGATGTCGTCGACAGCCAAACCGATGAGTAGGTTGGCCACGATGATAGACATGATGATTAGGAAGGCCACAAAAAAGGCATAGGTCAGACTAAAAGGGAAGATTGATTTGAGTTTCTGTGGAACTAAACCAAAAGGTTGAACATTACCTATAAAACTGGGGATTTTCAAAAATTCCTTCAAACTCGAATTCCCCGGTCATCATCACCGTCGTTTTCAAGAGAGATCGGCTAACGGTTGCAAAAGGAGCCTGATTAATGAGCAATAGGTGAAAGCCCAGGCCAAAGGCCACAACAAAGACCAAAAAGACCACGGAGAACCGTAAGAAGGTTTTGAGAATGTCAAAAAACATGATGACATAGATGCCCAAGTAGGGCAGTTGCCGAATATCGCCTAACAAGTTGAGCCAGGCCAAAGTCACATTGGCAGACATCATTTGCCATTGCCAACACTAATTGCCATGGATAATTATTCGATTAAAATAAATAAAATCAGCCTAATAATGCTTTAGAGCTTACCGATCTTGTCCCCGTTGACGATGTTTCACTTTCCATGTCATAAACTGTCAAAAAGGCTAGAACATAAACTAGCCAGTCAAACAAATTCGTCCATTGGAGGTACCGGCTACCGGACTGCAATAGTTAGTAGTAAACTCTGGTTTCGTCAGGATCAAAAATTTAATTACCCGGTAAAATTGCACCAGTTCCATTAAGGAATTGAAGAGGACGATAACAATGATTCCAACTTGACAAACAATGAAAAAGGGAGTCTTTGGGCTGATTTCAGTCACTGTGCTCCTTAAGGTTGGATCGCGGCAAAAGTCTGAGCTATTATAAGTGACATGAGTAGCATTGGGAGTCAATAGGGCATAGGAGGTGAGAAGAGCTAGGAAAATGAGGTAGAAAAAGAGACCCGTAAAGTACAAATATCGTCCATAATTCTGCCATTTTCTTCTGATCAAAGCCAAGCATAACGGATGTCGAAGCAAATTCTGCAAATTTTTGTAAATGAGACTTTTTTAACAATGTTAAAATATTGAAAAACGTACCCTTTGCTCCTCTTTGGCCATGATCATAAGCGGATGATTGTCCATGACAACTTTGGCATTGCGACTGTAGGTTTTTTTTAACATGTCGCATTCATCGTCTTCATTGACGGAGCAATAAGTATAAAAGTTACTTTTGCTGTCTTTGGGTGGGGCTTTGATGAAGAAAGCATCGTCGATCAATTCGTAATCCATAACCAGGTCTGGTTTGGGACTGTAGATCAGGTTGTCAGCCTCCAGGCTACTGTCGCTGGTACTGACTTTCGGAACTTTTTTCATGCACTTGTGAAAGACCATTTCGGCCAAGTCTGGATACCTTTTGATCATCATTCTTAATGGTGTTTCGGGGACTATTGTGCCATGGGAATCCTTGGTGGGGTGCTTAAAAAACTCGTTTCGTACACAACTCACTTACTACTTCATTTTATAAAATGACTTACTGTGGTTCTAAGCGCCCTTTTCCAGTCACTGCTCTCCAAAATGACCATAACGCATTTCCTATTTTTTAAAGGATTTTTTTAAAAAAATAATTTGAGTTTGCTATTTTTTGAAATAGAAGGCAAAGGGTTACTTGTTATTGCTCATGATTGCCCGTTCAAGTGCATTCCTTGACATTGCATCTTCCATCATGATATCTGCTCCATTGGACAATAAAAGCTTGATCATTTTGGCGTGCCCATTCTCCGCTGCCTTAACAGATATTAAACAAAAGTGGTCAAAAACTACCGACTTTGTTTCTTTAAATCTTAGCGTTAGCTAAGCAAGCAAGTCTTGGTGATTTTCAACGTGTACTTTTAGTCATGCTACTTACCAAATGCAAGGGCGTAGTTTTAGTTCTATCCAAAGGGTCGATTGGCGCCTGAGCTTCTAGGAGTAATTTTGCACCTACAACGAAGATCAACGTTTACTTCATTTAGGAAATAATATCAAAAAGAAGACCAAAAACTACTCACAATTATAAGCACCGACTGAGGCTGAACAGTCTAAAGGTGTCCATTTCTTGGCATTTCGTGCGTGCACGTCCGCGCCATACTTTCTGATAAGCAAAAATAAAGGATACATATAGGTAGTAGGCAGGTATGTAAATTAGAATATACATACAGGAGCACTGCTGCAGTTCGAGCTTTTTTGCCCATGCATGCCAAATGTAATGGTGAATTAGAGTCTTCATCTTCGTTCATAATAGCATTCCTTTTGGAAAGCAAAATCTCTTCAACAATGTCGACTCGTCCATTGAGCGCAGCCAGATGAATGGCAGTCATTTCATCTTCGTTCTTCCGCTCAATCAAGTGCGGTCCGTGTTTAAAGAGGGAACGAAATGTCTCTAAATGGCCTTCAGAGGCTGCAATATGAATGGGCAGATTGTCATACTGATCAAACACCTCTAAAAGGTCCAAGCCTGCCGGAGTGTCTAGTAAAACCTCAACCACTTTGACTTTGTTTGCTTCGGCAGCATGGTATAGCAGGCTCCGGTCATCCTTGTCACAAAGGTCCATGTTGGCTCCTTTAGATACCAAAAGACCAACCACGTCGGCGTGGCCTTCAATGGCCGCGGCCATGATTGGGGTGATCACGTTGATGTTGTATCTGTCCAGGTCAGCCCCATGATCCATCAAGAATTCGATTACTTCCAAGTTGTTGTTTTCCGCTGCCAAAAAGAGTGGAGTTTCAGACATTATGTTAGTACAGTCAATTTGAGCATTGTTCTCCAGGAGTAATTTCAACGTTTCCAAGTCTCCCGTTCTGGCTGCCGAGTGGACAGGGAAATTATACTCCTTGTTGCACTGATTTGGATTGGCCTTGTAGTCCAAAAGAAGTTTGACAATGTCGGTTCCCCCTTTTCCTACTCCAAGCAATAGCGGAGTGGCACCATCATCGTCTTTATCGCTAGTCATTTTCCGGATGAACTCAGAGCCGAACATTTCATCGGCCTTTTGCAAAAGCAAATGTGCAATCTCCTTGTTGCCTTCTTGGCAAGCCTCATGAAGTGGAGTCCGAAGGTCGCTATCTCGAGCGCGAAGATTGGCATCTCCCTCCGTGATAAGGATTTGAGCGATGCGTATCTGATTGTAAGTGCAAGCCAAATGCAATGGAGTAGAACCTATCCAAAGATACCCTGTTAAAAAGTACTTTTTTCTGCTTTCATTATTTTAACATACCACTTATATCTTTTGGCTCTTTGATGATACGAGGTGTCCGCAGGAGTTTTTGCAATACCCTACCAATTAGTATGTTCTATTTAGAAATATCATTGATATGTAAAAGTCAGTGTTTGAAAATTACCTAAAATGTGGGTGCAATTTTATTTTTTGCTTGGCCAAATATGGTTAAAGTATTGAAATAATGATTTTTTTTTTGTCGTTTTTCAAACACTGAGTCAACCATATATCTAAGTTGAACACTACCTGTGGTTCCCTCTGATTGCACAGTGATGAAGACTCGTCATTCCATATTTGTCTTTAGCGTTGATTGCTTGTTTGTTGATGTCTGCTCCAGCGTTAGCATTGATCAAGTATTCAACCTGCAGATTATCGCAGAAAAAAAAAATCAGCTCAATGAAAAAATGGGTTGATTATGATTGTAAGTACCACTGCGTCCAAACTATCTTCTGCTGCTTTGGTTATGGAAAGAATACTTTTGGTGTCTCCTCCTCCGCATTCATCATCAGGCATGTCTTGAGGACTGTTCAGTCTGGGAGACATTACTGCGCTAATTCTTCGTTTTTTGGTCTCTCTTGGTATAACTACGCGACCGTACCTGCATTGATAAAAACAGCCGTCAAAACACAAACAAACAGCTGAAAATGTAAACAAACAGCTTCAAACAGTAAACAAAAAGCTGAAAATGTAAGCAAACAGCTCTTTAGTAACCTTGCTGAATAGTGTAGTGGAGTCATCTCGTCATCTCCAGCTCTATTAGGATTCGCCCCATAATGGATGAGAGTTTTCAATATTTCGATATTGGAGTATCTAGCTGCATAATGCAATGGGCTTAGCTTTTTGTCGTCTAAATCGTCAATGTGCTTAACATTCTCCTCAAATGACATGGCAAGCTTTAATCGTTCGACTTCACCATCTCGCGCAAGTTGACTAATTGGGGAAAAAATTGTTTTCTTTTTAAGATAAGTTTGACAATTTAAATATTCAAGCGGGCTTACTGTAAACTTTTGAAAGTTACTTCAGGAGGAGGTGTGACTGTGATCATCATGACAGGATTACTAGAAGAAAGTAAAAGTGAGGAATGCTTTGAAAATGACTTGAAACCGGTTTGCCACTTACTCTGGGACGTTGATGTTATCCTCATTGTCCTTGTCTATGAATTCAGTAATTTCCTCCATGTCTTCGTCTGCTCCTTCTTCCACGTCTGTCAGCTCTTCTTGATCGTCAGCCTTCTCGACCTCTTCGGCATCACTCATGATTATTTGTACAAGATAAGCTTTTAAAGTTTACTTTACTCTACAGCAATTCTGCAGTTCGTCCTGTGTAAGTGTGTACAATGCCGGCAGCAGCAGTCGTAGCTGTTGCCTTACTCGCCTCACTAGTTTATACCTGAATCGGACGTCAATGGCCATGCTCATGTACGAATTCTAGTACTAATCAAGATTTGCACCCCTCAATGTTATGATCTTGCTTGGCTGCAACTGGAGGATGAGTGCTTTCTAAATTCTACCCAAGCCGAGCGAGCGTCGAAAACTATCGCGCTGGTGATGTAGAGACTCGCTTGTAATACAAAGGATTTCCGGGATTTCCAAAGAACTATTTGCATAGTAGTAGACTTCAAAATCATTGAGTAATGATTGCTATAATTGAACAATTTTATTTTCTTTCTTTTTACGTACATACACAATTTGAAACAAAATATAATTTAGATTCTGTAGATCGGAGGATCGCCGCCACAATTGGAACGATTTGAAAGATTGCTCAAAATTTGTAGGACGTACGCTTTGCTCGCACAGAAAAACGCTTGCTACGTTTAGGTTCATCCTCGGAGGTTCCTGTTGCCAAATCTTCAACTGATTCTCCATATTTGGCCATTGGACTAAAAACGTGGTCAATGACTTTGACACTAGTTGCTTGAGACCTTGAACGTGTCAATGGTGTTTTTTGAGGCACAGATGACGCTGAAACTGTTTTGCGCTTTGGTCTTACGGATTTACCTAATTGAAATAAAAGCAGAAAAATTAAAAACATTTTCAAAAGATGTCTATTACTGGGCGTTCTGACAAGTTTTCGATCAGGAATTTAGCAGAAAATGTCTAAATGTCACGAAAAAATCGCGAAAGTCCTTCAATTTGACCAAAAAAAAAAAAAAAAAATTTCACAAAAAGCTTGCCGTCTAAAACATGTTGGGAGACCCTCTGTATACAAATTAGCTTACTTGTTTCGGGTTTTTCGGGTGACATTGTAATGTCTGGTTCAATGGCTTCTTCAATTATCGCTTCAACCGGTGAAGATTTGACTGCTGCTTTACGACTCTTGCCTGTGTTTGGCGTTGACTTTTTCAATGACTCAGTCTCTGTTTTAGATTGTCCTCCTGCTTGCATACTTCGTCGAGTCGTTCTCTGCATGACTGCTGTTGCAGAAATGGATTTTCGACCTCTCTTCTTGGGCGAGGCTACTGAAGTTGGTTCCTCTATTATGGCACTTAATTTAGAAGCATCTGACAGTTGCCGTTTTCGACCTGCTGGTTGAACCGAATCTAAATTGGACTCCTCCATCTCTTCAGATCCTTCTTCAGTCAATGGTTCCATAGGCAGAGGTTTCTTTTCCACTTTAGCTTTGGAAGTGGATCGTGGAGTACTTGTGCGTTTCTGAGCCAATCTTTTGCTGCTTTTGGATATCAATGGAGTCTCTTCAGGATTGTCACTATCAGTGGAGGTTTGTGATACTCTGCGGCTTCGACGAGGTTTCGCCGAGACGGCTTCAGTAGTAGGAACATCGAGATGATGATCGCCTTCGTGAGATGACTGGGAAATTCGGCGACTTCTACGCAAAGGCGCAGAAGCGTCGGTGCTGTCCCTAGATGAGTGTCTTTGCCTTTTGGATGGTAGTAATGCCATATTATCCTCAGAAACAATTTCCAGCTTTTCTTCCTGCTTAGATGACTTAGAAGAAACTCGACGACTGCGTCGTAGGGGAGTATTTTGAGTGCTTGATGAGGTTTTTGACGAATGTCTTCTGCGTCGACTATTGACTATCGTCTCCTCGGCATTCTCTTGATCAACTTGATCTGTTTTTTGGTCCTCTTTTTGTTCATTAAGCATATCTGGTTTAGGCGATTCTGTTTCTTCTACAGTTTCTGCATCTTCTCTAACTAAGTCTGCCAAAAAGCGTTTCATGGTTGAAGGAGTAAGTGGTACAGTTTGATCTAATGGACCTGCGGATTGCAATGGTTCATCTTCAGCTTCACCACTACTCTCAGATTCTTCCTCTTTGACGTTCTTTGGCTGTGAGCTATGCATAGCATCATCTCCTTCTTCCCTTTGAGATTTTGCTTCTGCCTCCTCATCAGAATTTGCACTCACCTCATGATTGACATCAGGTGACGATGCTGATTTTACTTTTTCAGTTTGGTCTTCAGCAATCTCGGAATCTCGAGCTTCATCCTCTGCTGTCTCCTCTTTATCTTCTTTTCCTGTTTGGTCTTCTAGTGTTTCATTTTCACCGATGTCAACTTCTTTCATCTCTAGGTCTTTGTCTTCATTCTCTGGTGTTTCTTTTGTAGCTTCTGTTTCGGTCTGATCATATTCTAGATTTTCTTCACCTTTATCAGTGATGTTCAGTTCTTCTCCTTTCTCCAGATCTTTAGCTTTAGTTCCTTCCGTAACATCTTTTTCAGCTTGGTCTTCTTGTGATTCATATTCAATTGGTTTGTCTGCCTCCTCCTCTAAATCTTCTTTCTCTTTCTCGGACGTCACTGCTCCATTTGCATTGCTTTCGTCTTTTTGTTCTTCGCATTCAATCGTTTCTTCTATCATTTCAGCTTTCTTCTCAGCTTCATTATCTTCTTCTTCTTCTTCACTTTGCTCTGATACTTGAACCAAATTCTTATTAGTTGTCATTGGCGATACAATATCTGGATTTGCAAAGGAATATTGAGCAGGTGTGGCTTGAGCCACTAAAGATGCCACGAACCGTTTTTGTTCCGATTCACTCATATGTGGTGTCTTGTCAACTGGGGTTCTAAAATTGAAAGTCATTTCCAAACTCTCTGAGGTCTGGTTTCCTTCTGACTGATCGATAAGAGGATGCTTTGGTGTTACAAGCCCAGAAACAAATTTTTGCATAGTAGTAGGAGTCATAGCAACAGTCTGATCCGGAAAGTCATTTTTGACTTCTGCTGTCGAATTTGTGTCATCTGCTTCCTCTGTAACACTTTCATTGCAACTGTCTTCTTCATCCTCTCCATCATCGTCGCTTTTGTGGGTGATGGAAGTTTCTTCTTCTACATCCCCTTCGTCATCAGTCAGATGCAACATAGCCGAATCGTCTCCCTCTTTCGATTCAGATTCGATGGACTCAATGTCGATATCTTCGATTTCTTGATTGGTATCTTCATCTTCATCTCCACTTTCGCTACTGTTAGCCTCTACAATATTGTCCACCTCAACTTTGTCAACAACGTTGGTGGTGGATTTCACATCATCATCATCAATGATCTCAAGATCAGAAGAGCTCTCGCTCTGGTCTTCGTTGGTTGCTTGCAGTGGAGAAGCTTCTTTGCTTTGTTGCTTTTGAGGCTGCTGATCCTCCTCTTCAAAGTCAATCGTCGGTGGCGGAAGCTTTTTGGGCACATTAAAACGAAGAGATTTGCCCGGCGTGGATTCTCGACTCATACGCGAGTCATTACGTTTCGGAATCTCTTCTTTTTCAATCCGTTGTGATGGCAACTGCGGTGAGTTGGATTCTTCATCTTTTTGAATGAGTCGTTTGATTTTCAATATAGATTGGGGCGTATGGCATCGGTTACCGTTTTCGGTACTATCCGCGATGGCTACTTTGTCTTGAACCAATGAAGCTGTCTTTCGTCGGATTATTGGCGTTGACAGGATAGAGAGGAGGGGATTGGACTCCTCAGTCTTGTTCTCGTCTTCCTCTTTGTCATCATCATCATCATTGGGCACTGGAATCTCAAGGAATTTTTTGCCTCTGAACAAGTTCGCTTGTCGTTGGTTTTTGGACCTGAACGGTGTTAATGGTTCATTAACACTTGGCATGAAACTTTGCATTAAAAGTTCATTTCGTTTGGCCAGGGTACTTGCTTTGAAGTTTGGTGTGATTTGAGCATCAAATGGCATAACTTGGACTCGCATCGATGGCTCCATATGCCTAAGTGGCTTTATCCAGCTTTGCTTTGCAAACTGATCAGCAATGTTCATACTTGGTATTAGTTTGGAATATCGATCTATAATGGCTTGTCGGGTCTTATTGCCGCTTTGGAATCGATGTTGCTGCTGCGAAAGATGTTGATTCAATTGCGTCGCTTCAGAATACCTTGCTCTTTGTAAGTAGTACTCGAGTAAGATTTCTTTGGACGACTCAAATTGAGATTGCTGGAGAAAATCCACCAGAAACTTTTCCTCCTGCATTGACAAAGTCATTTGAAGAACAGTACCCATTTTGCCCATATTTTCTGTCTTGGAGAGGAAATAGGCAAAGAGTCTCTGATTGGCCCCAGTCTTGCTACGCATCAGCTGAAAAGCGTCTTGAACCATCCCGTTGGCAAGATAAATCGCAGTGTGAAGCTGCAGATCCTCATCTTTGGTCTTGGGAGGTTTGCGGACATTACAATATTTGAGAGCCAACTTTGGTTGATTTTGTGTCAAAAGGGCTAAAATGACGGTGCGATGTTCCGTTTCTGATATGTCATTGGCGTCAACCAAAGGATCCAGTAGCATTGCGATTGCTTCCTCAAAGTCTTCATTATCTAAGAGCCAGTATGCCTAAAAAGTCGAAAAATTATTTCATGATTCAAACTTTTGAAGAGATATGTAGTTAGCTCACCTGCGTTAATTTGATATATGAAGGAGGAACACTGAAAGCTGATGGAAATCGTATGAGATTTTCAACAAAAACTGCTTCGTCTGCATCATTCTGCTGGACTTCTTTCTTGCTGAGACAAGAGGCCATGTCAAGGAAAAGGTATTGAACGATCCGATGCTTGACAATCAAGTCAGATGCTTTGTCGCTTGGGATAAGAAAACAGACCAAAAGGGCGTGAAAATTAGGAGGTGGAAAAAGACCGTTGCCACCTTCACGCTCAAAGTTCACTTTGAGTTGAAGGCCCAATTGAGAGCAAAGACTGTCAATTAAAAGTTCTGAACATCCCTTAAACTCATCTTGATCAAAATGGTTTTTGCTGAGCCAGGAATCAATTTTGGATTTCAAAAGTCTTCTTTTCGACGAATAAGCAGCAACAAGATCATTGACAGGAAAGTGTCCACCATCCTCATGCTGAAAAGGTTTTTCAGGCAGCAGACCTACATTGATAAACCATAAAATGGAGTCAGTGTAGAGTCTGATCAACTCAATGATGCTCCATTTAAGCTGAACATCCGGCGTCGGATCCAAGGTCAATGCTTCAGCGTAGATAATCTTTAAATGTTGTAATTGACGACACTGAGACACCAGTAGCTGTCGCGTACTTTCCGGAATTTCATAGCAACTTTGGTCAAAGAGAAGCATACAATCTTTGTCTATGGCTTCTTTGATGTGGGCCACTCTGTTCCATGCCCATTCCAAAAGAAATTGACGCGTACATCCAGCATCGCTGTATTTTCCTTTGAAAAGAAGATAAAAAAATTATTTAAAACTCTCTTTAAAAAAACTCGCACTGTATGTCGAGTGCAGGACGGGCGGCTCGCTTCGCTCGCTATTTTGTTAAGATACGAAAATTTTTGAATTTTAGTAATATAGATGACAATTTACCATCAAACCAATGAATAAGGCATCCTTTCATGAAGTCGACTAAGTGGTGTTCCAAAGCAATAGTAAGCAGGATATTTCTTTGTTGACTCAGATTTTCTTGGCATTTCTCAATATCAGTGGCATTCTCTATGAGCCCAGCAACAACACAAAGTTCAAAAAGGTTTGTTGGATCTACCAGTCGGTCTCGGCCAAGAGACCGAAGTTCGAGGAGCACTTTTCTTTGCAGGCCTAAATGGTTGGCATGGACTATGCCAAAGTCCAATAAATTGACTATGTTAAATGCCAGCGAGGAAGGATAGAAATGTTGTTCAGCATTGGAAAGACTTTTGTACCGGGATATCGATGACAAGTCTATTCGACTATGAATTAGGTAGTTCATTTTGTTTCTTTGCTCATCTTCAAATTGTTCATCTAAGGCACAAACACTAAAAAATGAGCACTGAGAGGTAGGATCGATTTCAACATTGTCGGGCATTTGTGCTTGATACCAGGCATTCAAGTCAAAAATGCCCAAGAAATATCGATGTGTATCTTCAGTCAATCGATCTTTGTTAGTCTTGTACAAGACTTCCCATAAAAACGAACAGAGTCCCAAGTTGACCTGTCCATCTTCGACCTCACTCACATCTTTCCGTCCAAGATGTCCACTCAGTGATGGCAATGGCAAAGCATTGGCACCTAGACAAAGACTGCCTTTGATGCTATTAAAGTTTTCTTCTTTTAAGTTGTCCAATTGACATGAAAATCGACAATTGCAAGAGACTAGACCAGAATATAACACTCCGGCATCGCTTTCGTCCTTCGATTGGAATGCCAATGCTTGAAGGGAAATACTGGCTCTGCTGTTTAATCCGCACTTTTCTTCTTCCGAATCTAAATCATTTTCACCACGAAGCACCCAAACGTAAACAAAATTACGGGGATCGTTCTCGGGTTCTTGGAAAGTAAAGCCAACAACTGGCAAAGCTTCCGCGGTATATTTGGAAGAAAATTCTAGACTTATTGGAGTGCTACGAGAATTAACAGCAGAGACATTCCCTAGTTGCCAAGACCCAAAATTGTAACCGACCAGAAGGGCTCCAATTGGGGATACGTATTCCAAAGCACTGACAACGACTCCAGCTTCTGGGAAATATGTAGTTTCTCCGGCAACATTATCAGTATAGGAGAAGACGTTGGCTTGTCTTTTTCGATTACTATTTTGTCCACCAGTATTTTGAAGGGAAATGCAGACTAGTTGGCCTCGTTGCAACGCCTTTGTTCGAGTTTGTGCCAGTTGTTCTGTACTGCCAGGCCCCTTCAAGTCTGCGAAATAGGGATGACATGAGCTTACCTCATCCGATAGAATTCCAAGCTCGTCCAGAGCAAAATCGACAAGGTAGACATTTCCCTCTTGGGTGCCAGCAGCAACAAGTCCATGAAACATAAGCAAATCTTCGCATAAATATCTTGGAATCGAAGTGGGTGAAGCCATGGATGTTAATGCCGTAATACGCGAGCCAAATATAACGCTCCGAATGATTCGAGAAGCGGAAATATCAAACACACAGACCTGCCCATCACTTAAGCCAATGGCTAAGAGTCTACCAGCAAGGGAAGATCTTTCGGCGGCGCCGCGATGGGATGTGTGCCTTGTTACTTCAGTATTGGACAAGTCAATGCAGCAAGTTATTTCTAATTGTGATGAACTTGCCGCAGACGACGTCGAATGTGAATTCTTCTCCTTACTACTGCTCGCCATTGTACTTCCACTGAAAGTCCAAGCAGCCAGTCGTTCTCCATACTTTGATATGACTTCAAGATTGGGTCCACAGAATGTTACAGATATGGAACAGTCATCTGTGACAAACCCCTTGATCAGTTGAGTGGAGGTGTCATCGTTGGATCGCAAATGGGATAAAATAGTCGGTGAGAACTGGTAGGGAAATGACCCACCACCCAATGTGGGTAAGACACTCATCTTTGAAATATTTAACTTTATCTATTTAGATATCAATTTGTCAACGGCTTTAAAATCCAAACTCGGAATTTTAAAAAAACTTGATTGTTGAGTGTTGTCTCGTGAATACTGAATTGAACAAAAATTGTTTATATTTTGGCGCACGACACGATTGAATTGAAAGGATTTGAGCAAATTTTTTTAAGGTCAAATGAAATGTGGCAAATTGAGACTCTGGAGATGAGTTACAATCAGACATTCAACTTTCGTGGTCGGATATTAAAATTATACTTTTTTTCTTCGACTTTCTTTTTAGCAAATATTAGCTACTTAAAAAAACAGCATCGAAAAATAATGTTTAGGCTTGGGCGTAAACGAAAGTAAACCAGCTTGTAGTGACTTACGATCCCTCAGACTGAGCCTAGCTGAGCCAAACAGCAAAAATTCGAAGAAGCAAAAAGAAGCAGACTGCAATTTTCTTCTGCTACACTCTGCAGAAGTTAACATTTGGATCTCTTGACGAAGTTTTAAATGATCACTGGTTAAAATGTCTGATCGTAAGGCAGAACTGGAACTCAAAAAAGAGCGACTAAAGCGGATGCGAGAGGAAAAGGTAACGTTGAGAACAGCCGCATTCGTTGCAAGTGCAACACTTGTTCATAACAAATGTCTTGCATTTAGGAACGTCGAAGACGAGAAAAAGAGCAAAAAGATGCGGAAAATGCTGCCAGAAGTCTTCGAGGTGATGCCTCTGCTGTCCCAAGTTTGACCAGCTCTAGCTTAGCTTCGGGCCCATCTTCATCTGGCACCTTTAACAATGAGGAGATTGATCGGATGCTGCAACAGCATGGAATTGCACCGCCATCCAAAGTTTTGGATGCCGTACAAGCGCTGCCAAATGAACTTCCCGGACCCCTTTCCGGCGCTAGTACTGGGATCCATTCCGATGGAGTCTCTTCTATTCCATCAGATTCGAGTTCTTTAAGGTTGGCAAGCAAACCCAAGCAGCTAAGCGTAGTTAATGTCCAATCGACTAACATTGCTCCCAAAGAGCCTGTCACCTATGTCAAACAGACACAAACCATAGAATCAGGCCCTGACGTATCCTCGAGAGGTCGAGGGGGTGGCGGGCTTGATTATTACACGCTTACCTACAACTACGACGAAGATGATGAGAAATACGAAGAAGACTCTATTCCTGGCATGGGATCTGGGGGAAGTCCTAGTTCTGGCTCACCAACAGGCTATTTATCTAAGCTGCCACCAGGATTTTTACCCACTGGAATGCCTGAGGTCAAAGATGTGCGACCTGCAGTGACTAGACAAGAAGAAGAAGCGGCCAAGGCAGCCAAGGCCAAAGAAAAGGCTGAAGAGGAAAAGCGGCGTTTGGAACTAAGTGAAGAAGAAAAGCAAGTGATAGTTATGTCGGAAGATTTTCAGAAATTCTTTGATCGTTCGACTCGCTTGGTAGAACGTGCGATTTGGGAAGAGCCCAACATCTTCGCGGACTATACCGGTGGGCTCGACGGCGAAGGTGGCGATGGTGGTGATGCTGACAAAGCCGGCTTGAGTCTCTCCCTCAATCGGTTCTTCTACGACGAACGATGGACAAAGAATCGTGTAGTGACTTCAATGGATTGGTCAACCGTTTACCCTGAATTGATGGTTGCATCGTATGATAAGACTTTGGAATATTCTGCACACGACCCAGACGGAATCTGTCTAGTTTGGAACACCAAATTCAAGAAGACTACACCAGAGCATGTCTTCCATTGCCAATCGCCTGTGACAGTGACAACGTTTGCCAGATTCCATCCTAATCTTATCATAGGTGGAACCTACAGTGGACAAGTTGTTGTTTGGGACAACAGAGTCCAAAAAAGGACGCCGGTTCAACGAAGTCCATTGAGCGCAGCAGCTCATACCCATCCAGTCTATTGCATGAGAGTCGTAGGCACACAAAACGCTCATAATTTGATAAGCATTTCCACAGATGGTCGGCTATGCTCTTGGAGCTTAGACATGCTTTCTCAGCCACAAGAGACTTTGGAATTACAACAACATAAGCAATCAAAGGTAAGGCCTTTTTTCATTACCATCTACAAATACGATTTTTTAAAAAATAATATTGCTTTTATTCTAGGCGGTTGCAGTAACAAGCCTTGCATTCCCCACTGGTGATGTCAACAATTTCATTGTTGGTAGTGAAGAAGGAACTGTCTACACTGCTTGCAGGCACGGTAGTAGAGCAGGCATCTTAGACTCTTTTGAGGGTCACGCTGCTCCTGTAACAGGCCTCTCTACCCATAGCGGCCAAGGACTTGTCGATTTTAGCCATCTCTTTTTGACCTCCTCCATTGATTGGACAGTCAAGTTATGGAGTTTAAAGGAGAATAGACCTTTGCACAGTTTCGAAACCAATGGTGATTATGTCTATGATGTGGCCTGGTCGCCAACCCACCCAGCTTTGTTCGCAGCGGTAGATGGAACTGGAAGGTTGGATTTGTGGCACTTGACGAGTGATATTGAAGTTCCCACTGCCTGTGTCACAGTTGAAGGTGCACCTGCATTAAATCGAGTATCATGGACGCAGTCAGGACTCCATGTCACTGCTGGAGATGACAGTGGCAAGATCTGGGTCTACGATGTTGGAGAACAGCTGGCCTCCGCACCGCAAGAAGAATACAATCGTTTTGCTCATACCCTGCAAGACATTAAAAATAACAAGGCCGAAGATGATCTAGACAAGTTTGCAACGGGTGGAACTGGGTCTTTAGCAGGTGCTGGTTCGGCGTCTGGACCTGGCAGCTTACCCTCGCTATCTTCTCTGTCTTCGTCTCCTTTACGCTAATAATACCAATAAGAAATATTTTGTATGGATTCCATTGCAATCTTTTGAATAACAATCAACACCGATCTACTAGACCTTTCACAAAAGAAGGGACACATGCCTTAACTTTATATTTTGCTTTTTTTTTCCTTTCAGAATTGAAAAGCTGCACAGGACATGAGCATTACACAGGAAGGGTGGCAAAATTAAGCAAAAGGTGTGTTTTTGTGTGAACTTTAGATTTGAAACGATAGAAAGAAAGAAAGAAAAAACAGCAAATAATTCCTTAATGTATTGTCTTATTTCTGTTTTCTTTATGTCTTTCCAGACTCATTTTCATCTGCAAGCCATCTGCAAGCCAAGACGTTTGACGGCTTATATTACTTCGCTCGCGTTTAACGGAACAGTACGGAGGAGAGACAGCGAACATAGCCCATATCAGCAGCAGCCATGACTGAAGAAGAAGTACCGGCGGCAGTCACTGCCTCTGCCTCAATCTCAAAGGCCAACACAAGTGAAAATCGCGAAGGCAATAACATGCCTCTGACAGCTCAGCGGGCCAAATACGAACCTTTGAGAGGACTCTTAGACCTCAAAACGACGAGGGATTTGACTGAAGATGGTGTCAGGGACATTTTGCGACGCTTCACGCATGACCATAGCCTTGAAGTTGTTAGCCTTGGAAATTTGGAAGACATGAGTGGACTGAACGATGCCTTCAACAGCTCCATTTGCAGCATGAAAGTAAGAGTTCGTCGAAATGAAGAGGACGAAGAGGACTACAATTTTGTGTGAGTAGCGTTTGAAATCCATCTTGATTCATAAGAAGCTTATTGCTTAAAATTCTATTTCATTCCATCATCAGTATCAAGAGTCCACCCAAATCATCCTTCATCAAGGCTATGCACAAATTTACACGGCCCTTTTACAACGAAGTTACTTGGTACAAGGACCTTGCACCCGTCCTTTCTTTGGCCAATGGCGAAAACTGCATTGATCGCATTCTACCCAAATGTTATTTTGCATATTCGAATTACTATATGCAAGAAGCCGGTAATGCAGGCAACGAGTCGTGTTGCACGAAATCATGTCCTTGGTTTTGTTATGTGCCTTGCAAACCATCCGAGGAAGGGATACTTATACTAGAGAATATCCGACACCGGCAGCAGTCCTATAAAGTCTTCAAAAAGCTGCGTCCCATGGACTTGCAACATGTCACGCTTCTGATGAAAGAATTGGCCAATTTTCATGGAATGTGGCTCAAGTATAAATTCATGGCACAAAAGGGCGCTTTGGAGGCCAAAGAGCGTCGAGGATCTGACGGTGTACCAGTTAAGCCTATCGCATGGGAAAAATTTGAGAAGAATCAAAACACTCAAAAACGCATGCCTAAGATTGCCTATAACCAACTTAAAAAAGTGGCTAAACGAACTGTCCTCCATATCCTGTCCCAATGCGAAGGCTCAACAGAGGCGGAGAATATTAACAAATGCAGAAGATTTTTTGACCAAACAGCAAGCAGGAAGCTGTCGGAATACTTTGGAGAAGAGGCTAAACCAGTTTACACTCTCTGCCACGGGGACTTTTGGTCCAACAATATTTTGTTCACTTATGCCGACGACAATCCAGACATTCCTACATCTCTTGTCATCATTGATTATCAGCTAATCAATGTGGGCAACCCTTGCTATGACTTGGTCTACTTCTTGTACCTCAACACGGACTTGGATTTCCGCGACCAACACCTCAAAGCGTGTCTCAAGTTGTATTATGACCAGTTTTCTACTTACTTCGAAGGCAACCTAACCTACTCCTTTGAGGAATTTCTACAAGACTTTGACCGCTTTAAAGCTATTGGCTTTACCACTGCTTGCAGTGTAATGCCCAATATTTTGTCAGACAGTGAGGTGGAGCTCGAAGGAAACCCACTCACTGCGCTGAGAAACCTTCAAAGAAAACAGGTAATTAAAAAAAAGCCTATAGAATTATTATTCGAGTCCGGATTTATTGTACATTTTCTTTTCATTTCAGCGAGAAGACATGGAAGACATGAATAGTGAATGCGGGCAAGAAATCAAGCGTCGAATCATTGATCTTGTTCATGAAATGGCACGCGACGGCGTCATTTGAAATCCGTGAGAAACAACAAAAATCAATCCGGTATCATTTCCGTACCTAAGAATTGTCTTTTCTACATATACAAACCCTTGCTTCCGTCTACAAAGCAATTTATCAGACAAGAGAGAAAAAAAGCCCGAATTTCTACTAAACAAATCTTTGAAATATACAATTTTTGCGTGTATAGTTAAAAGTTGGTTGTGAGTTTAGTTTATTTCATCGATTTCCGTCTTGTTGCTCTATTAATTTACTGTATATCCCTCCAAACTTTTTCAACTGACTGTGGGTACCGATCTCTGCCACTTGGCCTTCTTTGAGAACAGCTATGATGTCAGCATTTCTGATCGTGCTAAGGCGATGAGCAATTACCAGCACTGTACGTCCTTTGCAAACCGAATCTAAAGCTTCTTGAACAATTTGCTCGGACTCGGAATCCAACGCAGAGGTTGCTTCGTCCAAAACCTTGATGAGGATAATTAGTTCGAAGCAGGCACTACACAGTTTGGTATTATGTTATGTTACTTACCAGAATACTGGGATTCTTTATCAAAGCTCGAGCTATTGCAATGCGTTGTTTCTGACCTCCAGACACAGTTACACCTCTCTCCCCAACAATTGTGTTGTAACCATCTGGAAACTTTTGTATGAAGTTGTGACAGTTGGAGGCTTGGGCAGCTTCGTAGACTTCTACATCCGTAGCATCTGGTCGTCCGTATCTAATGTTCTCCATAATAGTGGTATTGAACAAGGTAGGCTCCTGATTGATGTAGCCTATACATTGACCTCTAAGCCAGTTTGGGTCGAGGCTCTTAATGTTGACTTTGTCAATTGTTATTGAACCATCATCAGAATCGTAAAATCTTTCAAGAAGCGAGGCAGCAGTCGACTTACCAGATCCGCTTGTGCCAACTATGGCTACAATTTTCCCTCCAGGAATGCTTAAGTTGAAGTTTTGCAATATTTTTTGGTCCGGTCGAGTTGGATAAGTGAAGGATACATGATTGAATGCAATTTCGCCCATCAAATTATGGTATGCTATTTTCTTGCCGCCATGAATTGGTATGGTGGGTTCAATGTTGATGTATTCAAAGACACGGCTACCCGCTGAAAGGCCTTTAACATACTGTCCAAACAGCAAAGACATGTTACCCAGCGACCTCTGTATGGTTTGGGTGCTGACGAGAAATGCCATAAGATCTCCAGGAGTCCTTGAATTGCAAAATTTACTATTTACAAGGTCTAAATCTCAAACTATGACATTACAACGTACAATTCCTGAATGGCAAGTAAGTAGCCTCCATAGTATAGGGTCGACAGGACTATTCCGTTCAAAAATAGCATGGTGCCACTCTGAAATATTCCGATGCCGAGTCCGAGTAATTCATTATACTTTTGTGCTTTCGAAATTTCCGTTTCATATTTTTCCATTTCAATGTCTTCCATTGCAAAAGCCCTCACCGTTCTCACATTAGAGATAGCTTCATCAGCTACGGACATGGCCTTTGCAGTCTGTGCTTGTGCAATTTTTGAAAGTTTTCTTAGAAGGGACCCTAGAAAATGACAATCAAAAGTGATATTCAAAAAGAAAGAAAATGCATATGTACCTATTGCTGTGCCAACAAAAATCACTGACGGCACTACAACCATCATGATACCACTGAGCTGTGGAGAAATATGATACAAGGCCAACGCTGAACCAATCGTCTGAGTGAGGCAACGAAGACCCTGCGATACCACAGTTTTGAAAGAAGATTTAAATTCTTGAACGTCGGCACTGAGACGAGAGGTGATTTCACCGGATTTGTGACTATCAAAAAACTTAATATCTTGTTTGAGAATGGAGGAAAAAAGGTCACTTCTAAGCTTTGAGGCCACTCTTTCGCCGACTATAGATAGGGAGTAGATATAGCTGAATGTCATTGCTGCGTGTGAAATATATAATTTTAGAATATCTAAAGAAGGCTTCTTGATTTGCTGTAGGAAAGACTCGGACAAATTAGAAATGTTTGGCAATGATGATTGGGCTGGCAAGTTGGAAGACACGACGTTGACTAGCGATCCGATGCTAATGCCAATCTTAGTGTTCAGAATGGCAACAGCTAATGCAGATACTATAGCCACTGTCAAGGCAAAAATATGAGGCCATATGTAAGTCAGAAATTGGATCCAAGGAAAATCCTTTTCCTTTTGCTCTTCTGGAACGGAGTTGTTTATTGGCATTCCGACATCCTTTGCTTTGGAATTTATCACTTGACATTTTGCAATCTTACAATCAAAGACTAACTTCGTAAAAGTAACTCCAGAGGCAGCCAATGCCCACTGAATTTTGGATTCCTTGGGCTTGCGCATCCATTTAGTCAATGATGTACGATAACTTTTAATGGTACTTTCTACACTCACAGCAAAGGTTTTATTTCTGAAACATCCTGACACTTTTAAAAGTAATGCCATTTTCAATCTGTAGACACACAGAGAACTAATTTCACTAACTATTCAATACCTATCGAGTATTGTAGTTATTATTATTTTTCTTTGAAAACAAATGCAAATGGTGCATTCTGATTGGTCGACGTGGCAAAAATAGATAGAAATAAAAAATATCAGGCATAAGCAATTGATAAAAAAGAGTTAACTTTGAACTTGATTTTGAAAAAGATGTCTTCTTTTCTAGAAATATAGAAAAAAAAATATATGTTTGTCTTTCTTTCACACTAAATGTATTTTGACACTTGTTTCAAGTCTCACTGAGAGGTATTTTTATTGGTTTGTACTATGTCCTATAATTTATTTGTAAATCTACTGTCATCAACTATTTCAATTTCGTACTATTTTTCAAGAATAAATACCTTTGTGAATCAGAGAGAAGTAGAGAGAAGAGAAACTCGATTGGAAAGTTTGTAGTCTACCAGTAAAGGTACAGAAAATCACCTTTTTTTTTATCTAATCTCAAGCTATAACTTAAACATTTTCACTATTAGCACTTAGGTACAAAATGGTCCAACAATCGAATCCCTGGGGTTTCGGGGCCTTTATGGACATGTTTTGGGGATTCATAAATGTGATAGTTTTGTTCTTTCGGACGCTCATCAATCCAGATTCGACTGCTAAAGGGGATCGCTACGTCACAGATTACAGATCAACAGGAGGTCGAGGTCCACCTCCTGCTCCCCGGAGAAGATTTGGAGGCTTCGGAGGACGTGGTGGTGCTGCTGGCCCTCCTCGTGAGTTTATCGCAGTTTACAAGGCTATAGAAAGAAACTAATTTGTAAAATGGCTTTCTTTTCTAGCTATGGCTGGTGGTGGCGGATGAGGTTAAAGTTGGCAGGTTACAGTGTAGCCTGTCCTTGACTTTCATAGTGGAAACTTAGGGCCAATTGACTTGAAAAAGCTCTTTTTATGACGTCTATCGATGCAATCTGAGGAAGAAATCGCCTGACTGAAATGCCAAAGTATTCCACTGACAATTTTATTATCATACAGCCACCAATAAATGCGTATACAATTCTTGTTTTACATGAGAGATGAGCGTGTACTGTGTGCTGCTTAATCCATCCTCGTCTACTCTAAGTCGTCCATTTTTGAGGTTTTCAAATCTTGATTCTGAAGGTGGTGATTGTTGATGACCTAACATCTTGTACTTCCCAATGGGGTAGGCATACCTGATCATCCTATTGTTTGTGTATGAAGAGAGTCGGTTAATCCAAAAGTCGTCGTCTTCCCCACCCCATCCTTTTCCAAAGAGAAGCAAAATATGTAATGAAAAATGATTAATTTATGCCTTGACTGGATGCAAACTTACCACTGAACTCATTGGAGAATCCATTCACAGCCTCAAAAGTATCTTGAGCTATGGCGACAACTCCACCGAATAAGGACGCATAAGGTAGGTTGAATCGCATTGTGTCAACGTATGATGAAAGATGAAGAGGTAGTCGTGAGCAGGCGTATATGTTTTGAGTGTCCATTGGCAGAAGATCGATATCGTGAAAAATGTAACATTGGCGGAGACCCTTTTTCAGTTTCTAAATGTTAGGTGAAATGTCTTTTGAGTACTGAATACTAAAAGCTCTATTTGACACTTGCGTACCTTAGACTCGATGACACCAATGTTGAACAGCTTTGCACGATTAAATTGTTTCTCTTCTGTTTGTTCCACAAGAAGGATCAGGTAACTAAGATTTTGAGCTTGCAAGAAAGGGTGTATCCATTGCATGAACTTATCGAGGTGATCTTTACGGTTGCGATATGGTATTATGATTGTACCTAAAAAATATTATTATCGTTGTAGACTGATTGATCAACATTTGAACTTTGACAGGCCTACTATCAAATTCAGCTGCACATTCTGGTGGTCTCCATTCACCACCAAGGATTGGAGCAAAGAACGTATGACTCTTTTCGAATGACAAATTTTCCCGTTGATTCATATCAATGCGACATGTCGCCATTTGCTGGTTTGGTGATAAAGCATTTGAGACCAAGTGCTTTTTGATTTCTTCACTTTCAACAGCATCCAGGGATGATTGCAATTCAGCGAATCGATAGGGATGAAGCAACACAATGAGAAACAGGCCAAAGAGATATTTTTGGTACTTTTGATCAGCTACAGCAGCAAGGAGAAATCTTGCCATACCAAAATGTTCAAGAAATATTGCAGCAGCCTTCCAAACTGTGTGACATCTCACAAACCAAAGTGATATTTCTTCGACGTTTACAGTGTCAGTACTCAGACTCAGTATTCCAAATGTTTTGCTTTTCTTTTCAGCTGAAAAGCTGAGCTGCAAAGAGATAAGGCAATGGGAAGGTTTTGTGCCTTTGCCGTTGGTAATTTCCGCCAATGTTTATAAATATTATCCAAGAATTTTCAATTTTTCATTTTCCAACTTTGAGTTTTAACGTTAACGTTATTGTGGTTGACGACGCGAATGATGACAATTTGGCAATTACAACTGAAATCGAGAGCCTTAAGCTACCGCCACTTTTCGACCAAAACTAAATCGTCTAAAAAGTAGAACGAAGACAAAAACTCATATTCTTCATATTCTAGATAACACAAAGATTCTTTTACAGATGGAGTTCTACCGTGTTATTACCCAAAACTACTTTTCCTCAAAAAATTCAAGGAGAAAAACGAGTCAAATTGGACAATGCTATAGTAAATTCAACCTCCTTCCAATCAGAGTACGCAAGACAAATGTCAGAGAAAGAAAAGCCATTGTGGATACTACATGATGGACCTCCTTACGCAAATGGTCCAGTTCATATGGGCCATGCTGTTAATAAAATTCTCAAAGACATTACGAATCGTTGGAAAGTGAGCAGTGGATATCGTTGTCATTATGTGCCAGGCTGGGATTGCCATGGTCTTCCTATCGAATTAAAAGCCCTAAGCAAAGCCAGATCCAGAAACAAAGATCCTCTAAGTGTGCGAGCATTGTCCAGAAACTTTGCTATTCAAGCAGTCGAAGAACAAAAGTCCCAATTTGTCTCTTGGGGCGTAATGGCTGATTGGACAAAACCCTACCTAACAATGGATAGCCATTTTGTCAAAGCACAACTCAAGCTATTTTACAAATTGTATAACAATGGTTGTATTTATCAGCGTTTCATGCCTGTCTATTGGTCTCCTTCAAGTCAAAGTGCTTTAGCTGAATCCGAATTAGAGTACAACTCAAATCATGTCAGCACAGCAATTTACATTAGATTTCCTGTTGTGACAGCCACGATTCCTTCAGAATGGCCATCATCGTCAGATTTATACTTTTTGTCGTGGACAACAACACCCTGGAGTATTGCTGCCAATAGAGCGATTGCGTTTAGTGCTGATGCCGATTATGTTATTGTTCAAGATCCCAAGGGGAAGAAAAATTATATTGTGGCCTTTGATTTACTTTCAAAAAATGATGAACTTGTGGACATTTTTGGGTCCAATCCAAAGATTATGCAACGGTTCAAGGCAGAAACTATGGCCAATCTAAGATATACACATCCCCTCAAATCTAATACAGAAATGAAAATTTATGCAGGATCTCATGTCACTTTGACTGCTGGAACAGGATTAGTTCATACTGCTCCTGCACATGGCCAAGAAGATTATCTTTTAGGACTGGAACATGATTTGGACCTATCTTGTCCAGTCAATGAAGTTGGCAAATATGATTCCAGTGTGATTCATCCAAAACTCGAGGGCTTGGATGTCCTGGGTCGGGGCAATGATGTGATACTTCAGTTACTCCATGAAAACAATCACATTTTAAAGCAAAGCAAATTCATGCATTCTTATCCGTATGACTGGCGGACCAAGAAGCCAGTTATCTTAAGAGGTTCAAGGCAATGGTTTATGGATACCAAATCTTTGCAAATCAAAGCACTAGAAGCTATCAAGAACAACATTGAAGTCAATCCCATGTCCAAATCCGGGTTTGAAACCATCCTAAGGGCTAGGCCTTATTGGTGTATTTCTAGGCAAAGGGTGTGGGGCGTGCCTATCCCTGTCTTTTATAATCAAGACGAACAAGTTGTAGTCAATGAAAATGTGATTGATAAGTTATGTGATCTTGTAGATGAACATGACAACATTGACTTTTGGTGGAAATGGGATGACAGCACTCTGGGGGAAAAATTGAAAATCCCTGAACATCAAAATGTTATCAAGGGCAAAGATATCTTGGATGTATGGTTTGACAGTGGTGTTACATGGAATGCAGTTTTGCCCTCCTCAGGCTCGAATGAGGATGGCAATGCTATCCAGAAAGCAGATTTGTATCTAGAAGGATTAGACCAGTTTTCCGGTTGGTTTTATTCTTCACTATTGACCAGCCTTGGATCTCAAGAGCAGGCGGCCTACAAGAAGATTTTTGTGCACGGATTTACCCTTGATGAGAATGGACGTAAGATGTCCAAGTCGCTTGGGAACGTTATTGCACCTTCTTCTATAACCTCTGGTAAAAATAGCTATGGTGTCGATGTGTTAAGATATTGGGTGGCAGCCCATGCTTCAAGTTCAACGAGTGTACCTGTGAGTGACAAGATATTGAAAATGTCGAGTGAGGACGTGGACCGAACCAGAAATGTCTTACGTTACATCATCAGTAACTTGAATGATGATGAATTAGTTTTGCTTCAACTGAAAGAATTGAAAATGGTTGATCAGTACGTTTTACATTTATTGTCTGACTTTTGTCAAACTCTTGCTCACTATTACGATGCAATGGCCTATAACAAAGTGTGTCAAAGTGTGCAACATTTCATAGCAAATGATTTGTCGGCCTTTTTCTTTACCATCATCAAAGACAGACTCTATTGCGAACCAAGAGATTCATTAGCAAGAAAATCCGCCCTGACTACTCTCTTCTGGATTGGAAAATACTTGAGTGTCTACTTGAAACCCATCTTACCTATTCTTAGCTATGAAGTTATGCAACATTGCAACATACTGAATGAATCGTCATCATTGAAAACCAACTTCAAAAATGACTTATTGAAGGACCGTTTTCAAGATATCATTGCCATTCGTCGATGTTTGAACCAAAACAAAGTCAAGAAAAGTGATTGTGTTAACTTAGGCAGTAGTGTTGGTTTAGGACTGAGTCTCGAAGATTTGGCGGAAATTTGGCAAGTTGCCTTTGTAACTCAAGATGACAATTTGAAAACTACTACATTTAATATTAACGGAATTCTCGTTGATGTCAAGCCAAGTGGAATGGAGGCTTGTCCAAGGTGCCGTTTGTTTTGTTCACCTACTGAAGAGGACCTATGCAAGAGGTGCCGGCAAGTTGTGAACTCTATAACGGTTTAGACAAAAAAGTAAAAGTAAAAAAGAAAATAAAATAAAAATGGTGTCTTCTGGGTTTCCAGGCTGTTCAAGAGACGATGGTACTGCCATGAACTCAGTCTTCAATACAATCAGTTCAATCGTCTTGGTCATGCATATCGTTTTGGCAATTAGTAATTCAATTTCAAACAATAACAACAATAACGATCAGAATAACAAGTAAGTTTTTTTTAAAGTTTTTTAAGTAGGTACATATTATCTCAATCTTTTTTTTCAAATTAGCAACAATGCCAACAATAATGTATTTGAATACAATAACAATTTTGTATCGATGAACATGAACACTGCTGAATCAATGGGAGGCAATGGAGCACTTGGAAGGAAAAAGAGAAGAGTTCGAAACTATATTTACCAACTGAATGAGTTATTTGATGAAGACAGCAGCAGCCGAAGCTATTTATTCTCAAAATTGTATGTCAAAGCAATTACTTCAAGGATCTATAAATGTTTCCTATGATTTCGCTTTAGCGGCAGCTTGTGCAGCCTTCTTTGCTCGGATAAGTTCGGCCAATTCTTTGTAACGTTTCATACAGTCCTTTTTACTACGGTCTGGCACACATTCAGAAATCCGGTCCCACCGTTCAGCTCCTAATGAGGCCGGATAAGTCTTCAAGGCTTGCTCAAGTAATTTTTGTTCTTCACTGCTCCATGGTGACACATTGAGACCTTGTGCTTCAGCAGCTGTCTCTGTTCTGGTCGAGGCTTCTGAGTCATCTACAGTCTTCACCTCTCGTTTCTTTTGCTTCTCCAGATTCTCATAGGCATTTTTGTTAACTTCCTCTTTCAAGCTGCTCTTGTGGTAATCACCTTGTTGCATCTGCTTAGCTTTCGCCAACGTTTCTTTGGCGGTTCGACTGGAGTCAGAGGGGGTTTTGGAATGTTGATTGACGAATGAGGCAACAACCTCCCATCGGTTGGTGGTACCTGAAATGGAACGGAAATCATATCATTTTAACCCCATTAGTAGCGAACTGAAAAGCCTTACCAGCGGGAAACAAGTTAACAGCTTTGATGAGAAGGGCAAGCTCATCACTACTCCATGGCTTTGTGGCTAATGTTTTTTCGCTAGCAGAAGAACCTTTAGTGGCTTTTTCTAAAAGTTCAAGCTTCTCTTTTTCCAATTTTTCATTGAGACTGTGGACAGCATTGATAAAAACAGTCTTTTTGTCCACCACTTCGAGAGCTTTGTTGAGTTCTCTTAATTCGTCAACGTTGAGGATTTCACATAGTTTATCAAGATCCGTCAGATTTTGTACCTTTGAGTCTTCGTCAGTAGCAAAATAATCATGGCCTTTGCATGTATTTTTCAAAAATCTACGCTCATTCTTCAATGCCTTCTTTAGAGCGTCTCTTTCATTTTTCATTTTCTCGTTCTTTTCTTTCTCAATCCTCTCTTGCTCTTCTTTTTCCAAACGAGCCTTTTCTTCGGCATCTCTCTGTATTTTTTCTTCAGCTTCTTTTCTTTGCCGAGCAGCATCTTGCTTGGCCTTTTTCTTGGCCAATTTTTCCTGCCGGTCTGCCTCTTTGAAATTGGCAATTCTGGGATCGCAATTGTATGCGTTATCAACCAGTTTACGAATACGTTTCATCTCCTCTTTCTTTTTTTCAGCACGTTGGACTTTATTATTCTTCTCGATCCACCGTCTTTCTTCTCGATCAGATCCTTTTTCCTTTTCTTCCTCATCCAAGTACGAAAACTCACGCCATGAATCAAAGTCATACCAAAATTTGTAAAACTTGTCCACTTCTTGACGTGTTGAATCAGCGTTGCCGACATCAGGGATATTACGCTTGTTAGACCACCTAGCATTTCGATCAAAGACTGGCTTGAAAGTAGAAAAGAAATCCGTTGTTTTTGATCCTTCCTTGATTTGATCGGGAATATCGTCATCAAAGAGAGGATCCACACTGTCAAAGGCTCGTCTTTTAACCGCCGTACCCAACGTTTCAAAGGCTCGTGTAATGCAGGTAAAGTAATCATCGTCTTCACGAATATCTTCTCCCTGACCTCGCCGTTTGTCTGGATGGTGTTTCAACACTTTTTGTCGGTATGCTCTCTTGATTTGATCATCAGAAGCCTTGAATCGAAGATTGGTCATTCCTAAAACCTTATAGTGATCTTGATTTTTGGTATCTTTAGGGTCCAAGCTTCTGAGAAAGTCAATGTCGTCTTCATATTCCTCCTCTTCTTCAGAAAAGTCCGATTCTGAGCCTGAAATGGATTCTTGCCCGATGGAAGTACCTCGTGCTGTGTGAAGCCTCTCATAATAGCTTAGAAACCATCGATTCACCGGTTCCACTTTGAGGGGAACTAAGAAATCCGAAGGAAGGACCCCTAATTTTTGGTCGGTAGGAGCAGAAACCATGATTCAAACTTCAATTTGCTTGTGCAAAAAATGAGCGTGAGCATGGGAAGTTATTATTTTGTTTGTTTTTATTTCTTAACTTTAGCGAACAAATCACTCAACCTTTCTTTCCTCGGGTAGAAATAAATTGAGAAAATGAATAATCAATATGGAACATTTTTTTTTAAGTCTAAGTAGGGGCATCCACCCCCAAGTTCTGAGAGGAGGATGTAAGTTGTGGTCAAACGTAGAGCACAGTAGTTCATTTTTACCTCTTGCACTTTTGAAAAATTACATGGTAGTACAGTGCTCTCGCGCGACACACAGGGTACATCCCCCCTCTCAGAACTTTGGGGTGGATGCCCCTACTTAGATCTCCACAGTATATACTGCAATACAGAGCCCAAAAAAAAATCCGCCCTATTTTCCAACAGTGCAGATCCCCGCCAAAAGCTCCATTATTTCCAACAGTATATACTGCAGTACACAGCCCCAAAAAATCCTCCATTTTCACCAACCTTAACTATTTTACAGGGTTTTTTTGGATCAAGTAAGTTTTATTGGTGTATTTACTTTTAATTTCTCACACTTTCAACACTGCTTTTTGTTCTAATTTCCCTTGATATTTCAACAAAACTGGATTGATATCTTCCTGATAAAATTCTTCCACTTGCTGAGGTGCTCTTCCAATAAATGTTTGAGGATCCAGTAGCTTATCCATATTTGGCATGATTGGAGCAAAATATGGATCACTCTTAATTCTTTTGACCAAGTCATTTTCTTTGCCTTCTTGCTTGACCATTCGACCAGCTTCTTGGGAATGAACTCTCAATTTTTCATGGCATTCTTGACGATCAGCTCCGTGAATGGTCACCATGGCCATGATAAAGTTTTCTGATGCCATAAAAGGCAACTCCTTCATTATATTCTTTTCAATGACTCTGGGATACACAACCAAGCCTTCTGATACATTTTGAAGAGTTTCCAAGACAGCATCATGCACATAGAAAGGCTTCGGCAATTGCCAACCTCCTATTGGCACTGTCATCCAAGGTTCGTTCAAGCCACTGATTTGCATGAGTTTGCAATGCGTTGTTGACTTCAATCATCAAATTACGTGCTAAAGCACAAATCCTTTCACATTTCATTGGATTACGCTTGTAAGGCATTGCTGAGGATCCAATTTGCATGGTTTCAAAAGGTTCTTCAATCTCTTTGTCATGGGCTAAGAGACGAATATCAGTAGCTATTTTTGTTGCTGTTGCTCCCAAAGAAGCCAATGATTGCAAAACAGTAGTATCAGATTTTCTGGTATAAGTTTGGCCAGAGATCTTGA
Source organism: Oithona nana (assembly GCA_900157175.1). Lineage (NCBI taxonomy): Eukaryota > Metazoa > Arthropoda > Copepoda > Cyclopoida > Oithonidae > Oithona > Oithona nana. Next base: position 446,332 of record LT727941.1, read on the forward strand.
AGAGGTGTTGGAAGCCAGCAAGATTGGCCAATTCCTGGTCAAGAGCTTTGACTTTTTCATGAGCTTCATTAGCAGGAAAAAGTTGGAGATAGCTTGCTTGTGTTCCAGTTGCTCCTTTGGCACCTCTGAATTTGAGATTGGTCAGTACTTTATCAAGTGCATCTTCATCCATAAGCAAGTCTTGAATCCAAAGGCAAGCACGTTTTCCAACAGTTGTCAACTGGGCAGGTTGGAAATGAGTGTATCCCATAGTTGGCATACGCTTTGTATTCCATTGCAAATCTGGCCATTCGGTCAATACAGCGAGCAATTTTGGGTAGGAGAATATTGATTCCATCCTTGATGATAATCAGATCAGCATTGTCGGTGACAAAGCATGATGTTGCTCCAAGGTGGATGATTGCCTTGGCTTTGGGTGCAGCTACTCCAAAAGTATGGACATGAGCCATTACATCATGTTTCCGTGTACGTTCCTCTTCTGCCGCAATCTTAAAATCAATGTCATCCAATTTTGATGTCATCTCTGCAATCTGCTCATCACTGATGTGGTTGACACCATCAACTTTGACTCCTAGCTTTTGTTCTGCCTTTGCTAACCAAGTCCAAAGTTGCCTCCATGTTCGAAACTTTTTGTGCTCAGAGAAGTTATACTTCATGTCACTTGAGGCATACCTTGAATTCAAAGGTGTTTGGTATTCCTTAGTTTTATCCATGATGATCCTGTGACAAGTGTCTACTGAGTCTAACCAGCTGATCTATTTCTTATTTACAATTTCAAAAGTGTTTCCAGACCTCCACAGCTGTAAAATTCCCCATGAAAATTGAAATCCCCTGTTGAATGAAGCTTTCTCATGGTGATGTCTGATGTCACAAGTCACAACTCAGAGCTTTGTCAGAGCTCACATCTTGAACTTTGAGAATGTTATTTACCGTAACTTTGTATGAAACATTCACGCAACCTATTGAGAGTTTGTCCTGCGACTTCTTTTTTAAAAACAGGCAGCGATCCGGATTTAAAATATCAGGATATCTACTAAGATTTAAGAAAGACGCACTTTGAACTTTCTGACTGTTGCACTAGTCACAAACTGAAGGTTTCGTTTCTCAAACCACCCAGTTAATCAAAAGTTGCTTGAAAATCAGATCGTCAATTCTCCATTAACATTGGCAGCCTTCCTTTTCTCCGTCTTTTCTTATGACGAAGAGAAGACAAGATTGAATATTGATAAAAACGAATTTTGTATTATGTATTTGGTTCTTAAAAAGAATAGAAAGGTATGTATGTAGAATATCACAAATCTTGATCACTCTTAGAAACTTTTTTGTACGTTACATGTGGAGATTGGACACTGACAATGTGAAACTGCCTTTGTCTGAGATCTTGAACAGTTTCAGAAAGTGGCAAGCCTTTGGTTTCAGGAAGCTTGAGAGAAAGCAGTCCTGCCGTCAATCCCATCAAACCAAACAGGATGAAATGCAGATTAGGATAGACATCGCCAAGTTTTGCCAGGTGTGGAGACAGTATTCCACCCAATCTCGCAGCTGATGATACTAACCCCATTGACACATTTCGAATCGTTGTAGGAAAAATTTCGTTACTATGGATGTAGATAATATTGAAGCTGGAAGAAATGCAAAGCTTTCCGAATAGGCCTAAAGTGGTTATCACAAAGGGGACACTAGTGGCTAGCAGTGGAATGATCAGCATAGCAATTCCACCAGATATCATGTAAGCGGCCAGGTTATCTCGACGTCCAAAGTGCTTCAAAGTCAAAATGTTCAGAACATAAGCAGGAAGCTCTACACAACCAGCCAAAGCCACGCCGGTGTACAAATCTCCGCCCCCGAAATCTCCGGCCACCAGGTTCAGACCGTAGTATGAGCAACTGTTGACAAACCAGCTCCATATCTGGATCAAAGTCAACATCAAGAGGAACTTATTGGCAAACAAGCTGGAAACGTTGTCAGCCTCTTGCGAGCTACTCTTGGCTTGAGCAGGGAGGTGAGGCTGGATAGTGATTTCGTCTTCGCTGTCCTCGTCTTCGTTCTCACTTGAGGAGCTATCAGTCTGGATTAGTTTTTGATCCCATTTTTAATGGTTGCCTGAAGCAATGTCTTTTAACACAGTGAGTGTGTCTTGAAATTTGCCTTTGGAATTCAACCAAATCGGACTTTCTGGCAGAATCAGACAAGATAGAATAAGTAGAGGTATTCCCATCAAAGAAGTTGTGAGGGTTAAGGATCGCCAATGGCGGACCTTGTAGGCAATCAGAGAGAATATCACAATTCCTATGGCAAAAAAGGCTTGGGTCAGTGTACCCATGAGGCCCCGCTTAGTTTTTCCAATCAATTCATTCAGAAGGACATAACTACAAAGGATGTATCCAGATTTGAAAAAGCCTGCCAAAAAATGATGCATTGTGAGTCATTGGCTTAGAAGGAACAAAAAAGTACTTATTGACATACCTAGAGCAAACTTCAATGCCAAATACCAGTAAAAGCTACTGACCACTGCAGACAAGGCGTTCAAAACTAATCTGGAAAAGTAAAGATAATGAAGATGTGCCGGCTGTACTGGGTGCCCCAACATTCAACAAGTTTTAGACAGGAATTCGACAAAAAAAAAAAAAAACCTTGAAAAGTCCAAAATTTAAACAAGCCTGAAAGTAGTTTCAGCCCTAGACCGCGATTAAAGATACTAACGTAATTAATACTATTAACGTACAAAACATGCAAAACATTCAACAAGTTTAAGTTAAGACAGGAATTCGACAAAAAAAAGTCCAAAAATTGCAAAAAGAAGAAACAAAATCGTGAAAGTTTGTTTACGTTATAGCTGAGCAGTGCAGATCTCATTTCAATTTGACGAATTTTTCACCAGAAAATCAAAATTCTAGTTTCACTAAAAACTTGTTGGGACACCCTCTAGGTACAAATTAGAAATAATGAAAATACGTTAGTTTTTTGCTTACACCATAAATAGCGACAAAATCAAAGTTTTTTTACGTCCAGCAAAGTCTGACAGAGAGCCTAACGTCAGCGAGCCCATCATGACACCTGCCATGAAAATACTCATAGTGCTTGGAGACCAACTTGCGTCTTCACAGATCAAATTCCATTCTGATTCGATGGAGTCTTTAACTTTTGTGTCAAATTCAATACTCGAACACGTTGATTTTTCGTTGGACGGACAGGAGTTTCGAAGGATGGTTTGGTTGTTGACAACACACTGGAATTCCATAGACTGGCCTACATAGGTGTACTGGAGCATAATTTGCGGTGCAAATGCATTTAGAAGACAGAGTAGCAAGCAGTATCGAATTTGAATTGGACCAAGCTCTCCAATTTGAAGGAAGGCACGGTCTATGTTCAATTTCTTCATCGTGAGAATAATCGTGTGTTGTGTTAAAACTTCAAACTTGTCCACTTGTTTACTGACGTCAACAACAGGTATGATTGGCTTGAAGCCTTGAAGTTGAACTAAGCTAAGAATTGCGAAAGGTTGTGTGACTATTACAAGATACAGATTATAGAGCAATATTTTCACAATTTTTTTTTCGAATAGGTACCTAGATAAAATTCACAACTTTTCTCGTCAAATCAAAGTTTTCAACAGCTATCTAGTTTATAACCACAACAGTTTCACAATTTTTTTGCCAAAAAAAAAAAAATCACAATTTATGCTATTTTTTTACTTGAATGTTTGTCTTTGAGATGGTAAATTGAAGAAAAGGTTCTTGTAGAAATTGGTATGGCCCGTAACAAAGCTTTAACAATCTTGAGCCAACTTCTTCTTGATCGTGTTGAATTGAAAACTGGACATCTGCGGCATTCTCTAAAAATTTTCCTAAAGCTGGGCATGTGCCATTTTTTATGGCATTATTTGTCATGATTACAGGACAATTTTGTCTCGATGATATTTCTTTTAAGTTGCCTATCAACTCTCCAATGTGCGAAAATATATCCGTGACCTCATCTTCATCAACTATTGGTAAAATTAAGCTTGTAATGTTGTCTAAGATGAGTATACTTATAGATGGAGATTCCTGATTTTCTTCGCATAACTTTTGTGTCAATTGTATGGCTTGGTGTATGTCAAATACTTTGCTGACCAGCACATTTCCAAAGCTTTGCTCCTCAGACTGAGCAAAAGCCTTTAACCTTCCATATGACAAGTCGTTCTTCGTGTCCAAATACAAAACTTTTCCGTTTGGTTCAACATGGGAAATTCTGGCGGCAAGATATAAGCACAATTGAGTTTTTCCAGTGCCAGGACCTCCATAGAATTCGTACAAATGATTTCCTTTCAAGGATCCAAAAGCCAAGTCTGATTCAAAAATGGTTTCTGGTCTAAGTTTCAAAGCTTCAAATGTCTCTTTAAACACATTTCTTTTCATCTTCATAACTTGATCACAATTCAATCCACATCTTTGCACAAGAGTTGAAACACTACAATTCAGAAAGTCATGGGCAGATGCAACATTGACATCTTTGAGTTTCTTTACAACGTCTTCGGGAAGATTCATCCTGACTAGGCCAATCGAGTCTTCTCACCTTTGAGCCTTTGAGTGACTATCCTGACAATTATGAAGACTGAAACTGAAAGTGAACTTTTTTTAAAAATATTGTACCGCTAAAAGAGTTACCAGATTAATGTCACATTTTCTGCTTTAATTTCACGAAAAAATTAGAAAACCCAAAAAAAACTTCAAAACACGTAAAAAGTCGTGAAAACGTGGTTTTTCCTCGTGAAATAGAAGTGGCAGTGACAGAAAAATTAGAAAAAAGGCGTTTTCCAACAATTTTTGACGAGAGCAAAATCAAAACAAATTCAGAAAAATCAATCCAGTGGGCAGTGATTTTGATTATCAAATGAAAATTGAAATTTGATAATTCAAGTATGGAGAGTGTTCCTATGAAAGTCAATCGAGAACTCATTGATGCCGACTTTGAAGGCTACAAATTGTCATTAGACACTATTCCAACTTACTCCCTATCCTTTCCTGAGCCTCTGGAAATCCCTTCGCCGGCTGATGAGCAAGTATGTCTTTAGCTTGATTATTTTTTACATTGTTGTTAAAAACATTTTTTTCTAGTTGACGTACTTCCACTCTAAACTGTTTGCTTCATATAATATTTTGCGCCGAAATAACATTTCTGGCAAAACATATTTGATTCATCCGTCTTTGAAAATATTTGAAGTCAGTGATGAATGTGAAGAAAAGGCCAATCCCGAACTGAACCAAGTGTGGACAGCGGAGAAGCCTCTTGCAAAAACGAGCCAAGATCACTATCATGCTTCTTTGTCTTTTGCACAAAATGATTACACAGTGATTGGCGATGGCCATGGAACTCTTTACGTTACCCATGCCTGGAAAACCATTTTTCAAGCCGACAATTTTTGCGGTGGTACCGGAGATAAAGCCAAACCATTTTGCGTACTTTCATCGCTCTTAAGCGATGACCAGAAAATCATGTCCGTCTTATTACTCTACGTTGAAGATAAAAAGAATCTAGATGGTCAACTTGAACACGACATCAAGAATACATATGTGGTGCACGTTGTCGAATGGGTGTCCCTGCAAATAGGTAATGTTCAACTTTGATTGAATTTGTGACAGTTTTGTACACTAGATGTCGTTTTGAATTACACACAAGATCAAGATCCGAATTTTACTTACCAGATTAAAAAAAAAAGTCGTAAAACTTTGTTTACATCTAAGCTGCATAGAGCAGAACTCCTTTTATTTTGACAAGTTTTTTCGCAGAAAATTGAAAATTCCAATTTTGGTTTGTGTGTCACTAAGACGACATCTAGAACACACAAGATCAAGATCCGAATTTTACTTACCAGATTTTATTTCATTTTGTCAAGTTTTTCACAGAAAATTGAAAATTCCAATTTTGGTTTGTGTGTCACTAAGACGACATCTAGTATCAATTTTGGTAATTTTTGGAACTATAAATGATCTTCTTTTACAGAAGATTCAAAGTGTACACTTGAAAGAGTCAAAAGGTTTGCTTTTCATGGAGAAATAGAGTCCTTAGACTTGTGCCAGGATGGGATTTTGTTTCTTGGCGAAGAAAAACCGTTTCAGTTACTTTACGATTCAAATGGTATGGAGATGGATTTGGCAGAAAGCAACAATGATACAAATGAAAAACCGCCTGTATTTTATTGGATGCAGGGTATGGAAGACATCGTTGTTTGGGTCCCAATGAGTGAGCAAATTCATAAAAAAGAAATCAAAGTGATTCTCAAGCCAAGTCACTTGCAAGTCAAACTCAAAAGTGAGACTATCATTGATTATAAGCTGTGGAACGTTATTGATTCTGACAGCATGACATGGACAATAGATGCTGACAAGAAGAGACTAGAAATTTCTTTATGCAAAGCTGATGTTGGTCTGGTGTGGCAACGATTTTTAGCTGCCTCAACTGATGTGGAAGATGGCGAAGAAGTGCGGGACCCTATTATGGTGGAAAAAATTCAAGAAGAATTTGCATCCGCTGTTAACAAAACCAATAATCAAGCTTACAATGTTCAAGAACTTGAAGCTTGTGATGACAATAGTCAAGTCTCGCGAGTCTTTTTACTGATCAAAAGCAATCAGAAAGATGTACAAAAAGTAAATATTGGCGATAGTCAACTCCTCTACTCTGGGGCAAGTGCTAGTAGCCACAATCTCAATCAATTTTGTGTCAGACATGATGTCGATGGCCTCGTTTGGCAACCAACTGTAGCACCGGATGGCTCGCTACACTTAGAACACGTAGACACTTTCAGTGCTTTAGGCTACGTTCAAGCCTCAAAAAGTCAACGAAGGTTCACTTTGCCATCGCCTGACCTTTCTTATGCTGTTATCGTTGACCGTGCCCGTCATATTTACATTTACCGCAAACCCGAGTCCATCGCGGACGGATGTGAGCTAAGGAACCGAAAAAGCGGAAGACAAGTACAAAAGGTGGCCAAGCAGCAAGTGCCGACACTCGAACATGATCCAGATGATTTTGTATTGGGAGCTGTGGCAACTGCGACATCAGTGTTAGTGGCTACAACAAAACAATTATTTTGTTTGAAAATTCATTAACGAGGATATGAATAAAAGACTTGGGTGTTTTCTTCGTAGTTCTTCTGAGTCATCTGATCACCAGCTGCTAGGTAACAAGCACCAGTGGCCATAGGAACCTTGAGATGCAAAAGTTGAAAAGACTGGATTTGTGGGGCTGATAAAGTTAACTCCTGTGTAAATCCGGGTCGTAAATGAGTCCAGGATTTCCATACTGAGCCAATGCAAACAACGGATAAGGATTCTTGTAAAGAACGTGACATCTTAGGTGACAAAGCCACAATGTGCTTGGCCAAAACTCGCCCCGCTTCGGCAAAGATCCACTTGGCCAAGTCATCATTTTGGTCGGCTAGTTCGGCTAAAGCTTTACACAATCCTAAAAATAAAACAACTAGTTATAGATGGAAAATCTCAAATTCCCGCGAATTTCGAATTTTTTGACAAAAATTCGTCAAATTGAAGGGAGATTTGCATTGCTAGCTACAATGTAAACAAACGTTTAAACTTTGACGAATTTTTTCGCCTGTCGTGCTATTTAGAGATTTTTGGCCTTTATGCTATGACATATATGACACCCAGTAAGTACCTGCAAAATGAGGTTTATCAAATTTGTCGTAGCAGTAGGTGAGCAATCCAAAGCGATCTTGTATGCCAAAGTAAGTCTTGACTACTTCTGCGACTCTTTGTGTGCTATGCACTGGCTTGTTCAAACCATCCATGTCGTCAAACCAAGACTTCATAGCTTTTTGCGCTATCCACCAGGCCCCTCCTTCGTCTCCCAAAACATGACCCCAGCCCCCACATCTTCCCACACTTCCATCAGGATTGACCAACAAGGAATTGGATCCGGTTCCGGCAATAAGCACCACCCCACCTTTGTCACTGGCTGTCAAAAGACTGCCGACCGTGTCTGAACATACTTTGGGAATGGTTTTCAACAGCGCTGGATAAAGCTCCTTCATTTTAAGAGCCAGAGCGTCGTTGGTTTCTTCAACTTCACAACCACTCAAACTGAGACCAAGACTGACCAGAGGAGTGTCTGGGGGATAGCCTGCCAGTTTGAAGGCATCTTGGCACATGTTGGCAATTCTGTGGCATGTCTCCTCCATTCCAATTTGAAACAAATTCGTCCCCAATCCTTCGACTTCTGCTAATTTTTCAGCTTTGTCATTGAACAAAGCTAATGTTGAATGCGTGGCACCGCCTTCTACTCCACCAAACAACATCTTGGCAACTGATATACGGACAATAAAAGGTCTTCTGCTGCTGGAGATTTGGGCTTATCGAGAAATGCACTACTTTAAAATACGTATTATTATAAATAGGACAAATAGGACAAATACACTTTCACTTTTTCTTGCTTGAGAAACTTGTTTGGCAGCGTCTGAGTAAAGCACTGACCTCGCAACTCTTCTGTTCTTCTGTCAAAAGATGAAGATGTAGACTGTATGACGTTTTTTGGCTAGACTTGACACTGACAGTAATGGGAAACTCACAATGCATAATTATTAATTGCCGTTATAATTATCAGTACAATCATTGTTTCTAAACTTTATGGTTTTTGCGGTTATTGCGAATATTATTGTCGTATTTTCGTTTTGGTTGGAAATTTGCAATAAATTGGTTTGTCAGCTGATAAGATGACGTCACAGTACTCATCAACCAACATAAGTAATTCATCAATTACAATTACCCCCAATTACTAGTTTTCTGAGTTTTCTGCTCTAATCGCTCTAATCTACTTAAATCTGCATTATACTTTTAAAACCATATAAGTAGACGATGAGTCTCCAATAAAAAGACTTTATTTCATCAACGGACTCAACAAAGAAGTTCATGACCTCCAGATTCATGGGGTTTCAGGGGTTTCAGTAGTGTTTTCAACGGATTAGCACCAATCTTCTTCCTCGTCGCTATCTAAATAATTACTATGATGACTGCTGCTTTGAACATTCAATCCTCTTGGTTGAGGTAGCTCCCTTTTGGTAGCAGACAGCAGACCTCTGCCTCGACCTGAGGCTAGCAATTGTTGGGGTCCTACAACGGGTAGTTGACGACTACCCCGGCCCGCAATGACCGCCTCTTCGAAAGTAACTGGATGATCGTCTAAACTTCGGCTCCAGCGGGCGATTGATCTTCCAGGAAGGCTACGCCGTGCAGGTACACTTGGAGGCTGCTGCTGCTGTGGTTGAGGTTTCTTGCTGCCCAAACTTTGTAAAAGCAATTTCATGCGGGTAGGGGAGGTTTCTAATCGGGGGAAGGTAAAGAGATCGACGCCCAAAAAGTTGTTGGATTGTCCGTCCGTTCCACTCAAGTGTCCCAAGTTGAGGGTTGAGGGTTGGGTGGGGGTAGCAGGTAACTTGCGGAGTCCTCGACCTCTCCTATAAGGGAAGGTCAATTTTAATTCCAGTATAACCTAAAATTACTGCAAGATGGTGTCTATTTGAATTTGGAATTTTTTTGTGCAAAATCTTGTGAAAATGAAAGGAGTTCTGCACTGTGTAGCTTCAGCTTGAATGTAGACAAAGTTTGACGAATTTTTCATGATTTTTTTTTTTTTTTGTATTTCAGTGAAATTCGTCTTTTGGTGCAATAATGAAAAAAACGCCATCTAGTGTACAAGACTGTCGCAAATTGAATTAAAGTTGTAGATTACCTATTTGGAGCTAGAGATGGCTTGAGGATGGCGGATGAAGAAGCTGACGTAGGAAACCTACCAGAAAACCTGACAGGGCTAGGAGTCCGCCTTGGCGACCTTCGATTAGTGGTAACTATTGAGGCTATTCCGGCTCGTTGACGGGGTTGGTAACTATGGTAGAAGAGAGAATCGGACCAATGATCATCCACTGGATACTTCTGGTTCATCTTGTCAGTATCATCGTAACTTTGCTGCTCATCAAAATCTTCTCGGACAAAGATTTTTCTCATACGATCTGAAAAAAGTTACTTTTGCTTCATTAGGTTTAAAAATGAATCATCATTGGCAACAATTGAACAACACGCTAATATTCTATTACGTACATACAAGCAACACCAAAAACAATCACGATGTAGTACGTAAGTACAGAACTACTACATTCATATGTAAAGTTTCCGTCAACGAAAACCGCAAAAGAAGAAACTAGAATTAGCTTTCACGATTCAGATTGAGGCAACTTGGACTTTTGATAGGGTTCCTAGATCTTTCACTAGGGGCGCTGGGGTCGGCGCTCTACCCCCAGCGCCCCTAGTGGTAGATCTAGGAACCCTACTTTTGACACGCATACACACAAATGGCGTTCCAACATTTATGGAACAATCCAAACCAGGATGTTTACCTGATCCCATGGGCTGATCGTCCAATGTCTGCTGGTTATTGCCCATAGGAGCTAAATAATAGAGTATTTTTTTTCGAAAAGAGTCTTGTACTTTTTGAATGGATGTAATGAATATTTGAAAAACAAATAGTAAAGGTAGTAAACCGATTCTACTTTGTAAAACGAATACTTGTTACGTTACTTAGTATATATGTAGGTAGCTAAACTGTACGTATATGTACAGTAAAAGTAAATCAAAACTTACATCCCAAAGATTTGGAAGTATCAAAAGGTCGTCTTCGATTGGAATGGGAAGACCATCCTGAGGTTGGCTCATCATCAAAGGGGAAAAATTGTTGCCAAGCTGAAGAGGAATCTTTATCTTGATGATGGGTTGACGTCTTGGTAGTTTTATGAAAAACATCAGTCAAGTCTTTCTTGTGCGAAAGAGGGGAGCATCCGAATCTTGACTGTTTCCAATTTTCCAGGATAAGCAAGCCACCATATATCTTACCCACTGTCAGTTTGCCTTTCCCAATTTCTTTTTTTAAAAGAAGAAAAAAAGTTTATTTTTGTTTCCCTTTTTTTGGTGAGTCATAGTGTACTCATTAATAGAGCCAAAAAAAAGTATGCAAATCGTTATTTCTTCTCAATTGTGGGTGCCGGTGCGGCACGGCGGCGCTTTGTTTACAACGACGCGACGCGACGCTACTGTGTAGCGTATATGGGTACCAGACCGGCACGGCTCGGCGCTGCACGAGCTGGTGCAGAGATATTTTCATACAATTATTGACACTACTCATTACCTCTAGTCGTTGGCACCAGTTTTTCAATCTGCTCTTTTGCCGTAAAAGGCCAGACTTTGATAACTGTCTCACGCAATTCCACGTCCGCTTGATCCATTTCTTCCGCCGACCTCATTTTTATGTTGAGGTTCTCTCGGATGAGGGCAAATAAGGTGGTGGTGAAGTTGACTTTGCCTTCTCCATCCAATGGCATATTCATTCGTATGAGTTTCTTATAAGCCAGTCTATCAGGACATTTTGAGCCAAAACCTAAAGGGGGGTCCATATTTTTCAACATATCATACATTTCCGAGTAGTGTATTCTTCCGCTGTAAGTAAGAATAAATCAAGACTTTAGAGTAGAATCCAATAAACTGAAACATCCTATTGGACCTACGTAGCACTGGGGTCGTATTCAGCCCATATCCTGATGAATTCATCTAAATGGTGTGCCCCTAAAATGGATGAATCTCTGGTCAAATAATCAAAGTTGTCCATGATGACAGCAACAAAGAGATTGAGCATAAGGAAGGAGCAGAGGAAGATGAAGGAAACAAAGTAAGCGTAAGTCCAGGTTGAACCGCAGGTTTTTTCCACCATCAACATAGCCTGTCCACCCACTGCTGTTACATTCAAGGGGGATTTCAAGGCGCGAGGATCACAGGGTCTTCCTTCCTCGCAAGACAACCTGCAAGGGGTGGAAAACTTCGATGTCATTTCAGTCACAGTGGTCAATATAAAATCTTACATAATACTTGGCCAAGCTTCTCCGGTTGCACACCTAGAAAATACAAGCCAACAAATAATATAATTCCTAATTTTTAAGTATCTTTTTTTACTGAAAAGCAAATGGCCAACAAGCAATGGAGCCAACGGACTTGCCTGAATAGCAGCATAACAGCTTGAAAAAAGGTACGGAAATTGTTATGCCTGGTTATGGCCTCCTCGGGATCTAAGATGATGTTGCCAAAGACCTATAAACAAATTGGATGGCTGTACATACAAAGGGGAAAGGGGAAGGTAGAAGTGCAATGATACATAGTCTATCAAGTTTTACTATGACTACAGTGAGGATGACAACTACATAGACATATCAAAAATTGCAGGCTGACCGCGGACGACGACGGTGATCATGATCATGGTAGGGATTTCAATGAGTGCTGATATCATAACAAGTAGTGAGAAAGGATGATGAAGAAAAGTGAGTTGATGCAGTAGCACTACGTAATACAAAGGGATGATTGAATAAGACTCACCGAAAAAGTACCAATAAACCCGCCATAAAGGTTTGAAAATGATTATGACGATTGTATTCAGAATCGGGCTCAAAAGCTTGGCTTCCGAAAACCTTGGGTAGCAAAAACCGATTTGATATATTTTTCGTTGTTTTTTGGGTGGCATGTACTTTATTAGAGATGATAACGATGGAAAGTAATGAATTACCTGCATACCAATAATGGCATAGATGAAAAATAGCATAGCTATTAGAAGGCACACATAAGGCAGGGCCTGAAGGAAAATACATGTCATTACCCCAAAAACAGAGCTTCATATGTGACATTCAAAGTCAAACTTACTTTGAAAGACTGCACAAAGGTCCATAGAAGAATACGGATAGTGTAACCCTGTCGAAGCAATTTGATGAGACGTGCAGCTCTAAAGAGTCGAAGAAATCCCACGTTGATAAAATTTTTCTGGAAGGAGAGCAGTAGTTTTTAAGTACCTAAGTACATGAAGTTTAAGCTAGAAGAAAAAAAAAAACTTACCGCAAATTCCACCATGAGCGCGTCGACGATACTGCCAACTACAGTGATGAAGTCAAAGGTGTTCCAAGGATCTTTGAAATAGCTCTAAATGTAAATGTAAAGGTCAATGTTAGCAAGGCTGTCCTTGGTTATTTGATGTTTCCAGTGCTTGGACATTGTCGTGACGAACATCAGCCCAACCAAACCAGTACAAAAGACAATGACAAGAAACGAGTAATAGTCTGGACATGGATGGATAGTATCGCATAGAATACACTATGAGTAGTATCCAACATGAAGAACAGGGACAGGGACAAAACAACACAGTTGTTATCTTAGTTTTACCCGGCCTCCAAAGGAAATAAGCTTTAGGATGCACTCAATGGTGAAGAAGAGGGTGAAGGTGGTATTCATGTAGCTAAGCACGTCACTCAGCATAAGAGGAGCCCCATGGTGCTAATAAAATACAGGTAATCGAATCATCATCACATGGCAGCAGTCAATAGTGGGGGCGGGGGATCGAGTAGCCGGGAGGGTTGAGACCTACTTAGCTAGCTAACTACTTTTTTGTCTTTTTGTCATTGCCCTTTGATTGCAGCAGCACTACTAAAAATAGCTCTACATTTACATACCCTGAATCCAAAGGAGAAGATTTTCATCACACATTCTAAGGTGAAGAGGCCCGTCAGCGTTGTGTTCATGTAGTGAAGCGTCACCTTGTAAGCCTCAGTTTGTTTGTAGTACTGTACAAAAAAAGTAAGAAACAAGTACAGGTCAACTGTTATGTATCGCGCATAGTATCAGAAAAGGGAAGAGAAACAGATAGGATACACACATCTATATGTATACATTCATTGATCATAAAATGGTCTGTAGAAAAGAAAGTCTGTCAATGGCAGTAGCCATTCATGCATCGTGGCTTTATCCAGATTATTAAGTAGAGATCATTTTTAAGCTCCTCGCGCTCCTACATCTTTGTATTTTCTTCTTGTTGTTCTTCTTGAACAATTTTCTCAATTTTGCATAACCTTATGCCTCTTCTGGCATAATTTTATGCCTCTTATTTAGATTTTCAAAATTCTTAGATTTTCAAACTTTTTAACCTTTGCTCGCGCTTGTAGTTTGAAATGTTTCAAACTTTTTACTATGTGTATACACATAACATCGAGAGTAGTAGTTGACCACTAGGATGTATCGAGGCGTCGGTGGGATGAGCGACAAGCGCTTTTTCCCAGTCTTTCCATTGGTCAAAATAAAGAAAAAGTAAAACTTAAGAGCATTCAACGACTAACGTACATCCTGTAGAAATTGTCGGATTGGAGAAAAAAGAGAATTAGAATTGTAGCTATAGTCTTAGATCCTTTTAATCTTAGCTTTCATCTTAGCTTCTTCTGTATGGGTGACGACGGCGGTATTATCCAGGGCCCCCATCATTTTATTATACTGCTACTCAAACAGCTACTTACCTTCATCATCAGCAGAATGGTATTGAGAACGATGAGGATCATGATGAAGTACTCAAAAGGAGTGGAGACCACCACTCTCCAGATCTTGTATTTGAAGCTGTCCATTTCTTTGGGCATGTAACGTTCCAATGGTTTGGCTTGGATAGCAAATTCAATGCAAGATTTCTGCATTCCAATAAAGATTAATGGATTGACTGGTGGTAAACCTTTGTTATCGTTGATTCTTACCTGATTCTTGTCAATTTCTCCATCTTGCAATTCAGCTTCGCCTTGTTCTTGAAAGGTAATGATGATGAGGGCCACAAAAATGTTGACAAAGAAAAAAGGGAAAACAATGAAGAAAACAATGTAGAAAATGGACATTTCGATTCTGAACAAAGGGATGGGTCCTTCGTCTTCGTAGGTGGCTGCCATAGAGTGCTGAAGGACTCTGAAAATGATGATGATTATTACTTTTTTTTATACATTTTTTTTCACTGGAAAATCTGTATTACGCTGGCCAGCCTTCGGTAGTCTGTACGGCAAATAGGGTCAACATGGCCATGGCCACATTATCGTAATGGAATTTTTGTTGTTGCCACATCCGTGGAACCACCGTGGGTGGTCCATTGTGGCTTTCAAAGATGAAAAATTCACCCCTAAAAAATATTCAAAATAAGAGTGATACTTTCCTACATTGGAAAAGGATGTCACCGAGGAAGTTTTTTCCTGCTCAGGCAGAAGTGTTTCCAAGGGCGGTCTTTAGCCACCCCAGGGTCGGCCTTTACATCCCGAGCGAAGAAGAGACTCAAAGGGGATAAAGACCGTCAAAGGACACACCACTGTCTGAGCAGGAAAAAAACAACTTCCGAGGTTAGTACACCCTTTTTCGATCTAGGATGGTACTTTCTTACACTTTAAACGGGATTCCCAAGCCGAGGGATTGTTTTAGGATGGCCTCTGAACACACACAAAAAAAATCAGGAAATTAATTTCACGGGAAAATACTTCCCTATGGAGGGAAAAATTTTCTACCCCAGGGAAGTTTTCTCTCCGTAGGGAAGCTTTTTTCATGACATTTTTTGGGCGTGTTTTGTATCAAAAGGGCGGTAGGGGGTGGGACAAGCCTTTTAACTCAAAAAAGTATTTAGGAAGTTTTTTCCTGAGCGCGTATAGAAACATGACCTCGGCGTAGGGAATGCCGTCTAAAGTGTAAGAAAATGATTTGATGACAGCAGATATGAGTAATAAGCGCACTTACTGGCATTTTTCCGCACTACGTTTGCTTTCGTCAGTGCAATAGAAAAACTTTCCATTGAATAGTTGTACAGCTATGACAGCAAATATAAACTGAAAAAAAGAGAAAAATTATGGTTTGTATATTTTTCTGAAAGGAAATAGTTTCTTCCACTACTTTCACTTACTTGGAAAAGAATGTAGACGATAAGGATATTGAAGACATTTTTGAGCGAATTGACGACACAGTCAAACACAGCCTTGAGTTTGGGAACACGTTTTATAGTCTTGAGTGGTCTCAAAACGCGCAGGACTCGGAGGGACTTGATGGTGCCTAGATTGTGACCGGTGGAACTTCCCCTGGATTACAAAAATATATACCGAGTTTTTATCTAATGAGTATTGAGTAACGTACTACTTTACATACATATACAAATATATAGATAAAAAAGACACTTACTGAAAAGCGAAAGCTACAAAAGCACAGGAAACGACCACTGCATCCAAAATATTCCAGACATCTCTACAATAGGAGTGCGGATGCAAAATGAATCCTAAGTCAACAATCTACAAAGAATAAGTGAATGGGTAGCATGCAAACTAAGTCTAACTAAAATAATAACAAAGGGTACATTATTGGGTAGCTATGTACTATAAGGGACAGACAGACCAAAAGGGATTTACTCACATCATATCAAAGACAAAGGAAATGATGGCGCAGATGACAACAAGAGCGTCCATCAAATTCCAAATGTCCCGGAGATAGGACCCTGGGTGGGCAATCATACCCAAATCAACGACCTAAATGCGATCGGTTTTATCTATCATTTCTCTTTGGGTGGGGATTTCAAAGTTGTCAGTAGTCAAAGTTATTTGATTTGTACCTTTAAGAGCATCTCGATAGCAAATATTCCCGTGAAGACGTAGTCAAAATAGGTGAGGATATGATTACGTTGACTTTGCTCTTGGACGGGATCCTCGGCCGCCAAAGCAATGCTGCTGAGAATGATGATGATCATGATGAAGGTATCAAAGCAGGGAATGGTGACAATGCCATGGACCAAAATCCGTATGGGATTGGTGGAGGAGAGGATGAACATGGAGGAATAGGGTAAAATGGGTTTGTGGACAATGATGTCTGCCTCATTGTCATTGACGTAGGCACGATCTTCCATGGCCGTGATGCTGGGTCCAGCCGACATGAATTGCAATTGCCTCTGATTGTCAAAGGCATCCGGATCATTGTTATCTTTGGAAGGCTCATCTTCAGCCAGCTGCTCTTCGGCCGCCGTTAATTCCTGGGCGTTAGCCAGATTATCCACCGCAATAGCCAAAAAGACGTTGAGGAGGGTGTAGTTGCCAAAGAGAGTGAGAATGATGAAGTAGAGTGAGTAGATCATTCCGGAGCGATGCCCACCCTGGGACTCGATACCCTGGTACATGACTTCATTCCAGTCTTCGCCGGTCAGTACTTGGAAGACGGTCAAGAGGGCGATGGCAAAGGTGTTGAAATTGGAGGGCGGAGTGCCGTCGGCGAAGTTGAAGGCTCCACCAAAGAGTTGCATGCCCAGCAGGGCAAAGATCAGGATAAAGAGAAAAAGGAGAAATAAAAGGGAAATGATGGATCGCATGGAACTCAGGAGGGAGATGACCAGGTTACGGAGGGAAGACCAATATTTGGTCACTTTGAAGATGCGCAGCAGCCTTAGTGCGCGGAGGACCGAGAGGCCAAAAGAGCCGGCTTGAGCCACCAAGTTGGTCCAACAGACTTCAAAGACACTAGCCAAGATGACGATGCAGTCAAAGCGGTTGAACGAAGACTCGAAGTAAATGCGAGGGCCCAGAGCGTACATCCGGACCACCATCTCGCTCAGAAACAGTCCCAGAAAGATGAATTCCGTATAGTCTGAAAAAAGTAAATCATTGAATATTGCTTCGCCTTCGGTGACTGTGTGAGGCCTCTGGCGGTTTGCTCACTTCGCTTGCAATTTTTCCCGCTTCGCGATCATACCTTCTTCACTAAAAAGTCGCGAAATCCCAAAAAATTGTGTAGAAAGACAGATTCTTGGAGAAAATGTTAAAAAAAAAAAATGTTAAAAAAAAAAGAAAATCGTTAATTCTTTCCGTAGAAATCTTCCTTCTTATGAAGGGTTTACTCATGCAAAGTTTCATCATCGTACGTCAAAGGGTTCTGGAGATATCCGTGCGGATCCACAAACAGACAGACAGTAAGGGTTTATAATGTTCAGTTCATTGACTTACATAGAAACTCGGAGAGCCATGGAGGTTGGTGGTAATGTTCCACCGCCACACACAAAGTATTGAAGAATACCAAAACAATGACAAACCAATAGAACCATTGCTGCTTGACGGTGCTTCGTATGAAAAATCTAGAATAAGAGAAATCACCTTCAATGTAGAGTCAATGTCCAGCAGAACCCCCAATGTACAACTTACCTAACCCTTTTTTCACAACGCCAAAATTGTGTGCAGCTGCCGTGATCTCGCATCCGCGAACGAAAAGCCGAGGCTTGATTGAGGCCTGAAAAAGAAAAAGATCCAATCAACCTAAATCCTTTCTGCTCAATACTCATGCAACCATCAAGATAATTTACAGTCTTTTTAAGAATAGTAGCAGTCCCTAAACACTCCAGTTGCATAGTGCAATAGGGGTGCAACGAGCCCGATATTTTCAAGCTTCTCAAGCTTTGCATTATCAAGCTTCGAGTCAAGCCAAGCCTAGGCTTGATTTTGAGGTTCAAGCTTCAAGCCTAATTCAAGCTTTTGCAACAGTAGTCCTTTGTCTGTACGTCTGACATAAACACAAATTCTCAAACATATTTTCGAAATTCACCACTTATACAGCTTGAAGCTTGAGCCTAAAAATCAAGCCACGGCAAGCTCGAGCCAAGCCTAGGCTCGTTGCACCCCTACACAGTGCACACGTGACACTTCCGACACTTGTGACACCCCTACTACTCGCGCGCGCGCAGCTTGGTACTTTCATATAAACATCGAACAGATCATTCAGCTAAGTACACATTGTGACAAACATGTGGGGTAATAATACTCCTCAATTTACCGAATCGCTTTCTCGAGTCAGATAAGAAGGAAACTGCAATAAAGGTAGTCAGAAAGAGGAGTTTGAAAGAGGAGCTGAGCCTGAGAATGGAAGAAAGCTGCTGCTGCTGCGTTTACCTTCTTCAGCTGGAGGCTCTTCTTCATCATCGTCCGTCTCGGTACTTTTGCTTTTCCCAGTCCACTTCATTTTCTTGCGCTTGCTGGCCGCTCGTCGGCGGGCTTCCATGATGTGATTCCGCTCTTCTTCTGTTGTTCTTTCCTCCGCAAGGATAACTTCCTCTAAGTAAAAGTAAAAAAAAGGAGAATCAAGGTGCATAGACGCATACTTAAAAGAAGGTAGGGCATCGGCAAGGAGATAGTCACCTGCTTTACAAATCCAGTCGACATAGCCGTTGAGTTCTCTCTCCAGTTGCTGCTGGCGTCGCAGCTTGAGAAAGGCCTGCCTATTCTCCACCCTTTCTCTTTCTTTGGCGAATTCTCTGCAAATAAAACATCATCATTCTCAAGGTCATCATCAATGACTTCTGTGTCACTTACCCACTCAAGACACCCAAGACCAGATTGAGCATGAAGAAGGAACCGATGACAATGAGCGGAACAAAATAAATGGAATTGAAACTGTCTCCCATGGCATCATTGGTCTGCAACAATTTCGCGTTTTCTTTTTCAAAAAAGAAACCCAGGATGATGATCATTACTTAACTTACCCAATAGAGAATGGGTGTCCATCCTTCCATGGTGACACATTGGAAGACTGTCAACATGGCAAAGCCAATGTTGTCAAAGGAAGTGATGCCATAATTGGGTCCCTCCCACTTTTCCAGACAAATAGAAATATTGGCTTGACAAGTGTATGCTCCCACGGGGGCTTTGAGAAGATCATCGGAGTGGCAAGGTACTTTCATGCTTCCTTCGGTGACAATTTGCTCTGAGATAAATGGACAATGTTGTGAACTTGTGAAAGAGTAACCAATAAATGGTCATCAAACTCACCCAATTGGTCAATAGCATAGCAGGTTTTGTGAAGAGCACCCGAATAGAATTCTAGGCCTATGATGGCAAATATCAAAATGGCGAACATGACCAGCAGTCCGATTTGCATGAGAGGCGCCAAGGCTTTGAGAATGGATTTGAGAACCACTTGTAGACCTGAAGGAAAGCAGACAAAAAAGTAAAGGTGTTAGGCTCCTCAAAGGATGGGGATTTGCGATGAAAGAAGGAGGAAGGGGTGTCAACGGGCTAATCAACAAACTTACTTGGAACTCCCGAGACCAATTTCAATGGTCTAAGCACACGAATGGCTCTCAAAGTTCGAAGGTCAACGCCTTCTTCGGGTTTTCCAGCAACACTTCGGCTGGGATCCTCAGGGCTCAAAATGGTGATGTATCTAAAGGAACACAACCGGATAGGAAAGGCTGACACAACAAATCATAGCATAAACCACTGATGATGGTATATATTCTACTCTAGACGAAACACACTACTACTTATCAGTCAGTGTTACGTTCTCACTGATTGCCGTCGTCATCTCATCAACAAAGTATGTAACAGGTAGAGTTTAAAAAATCTAGGAACTAATAGAAATAATTTTTACCCCAATCAACGTACAGTGGACAAAATAGGAGAGACTGCTGGTACGCTTGGAGGGTATATAAAGAACTGTGTTTTGGCAGCAAGATAGTACATACAATGGGGGTAAGTAAAGAAGGGGGAACTTAGTGAGTTTTCTACCGCAGGTGACAAGCTTGTCGCCGTAGCCAGACTATGAAAAGGAAAGGAGCTAGATAGATGTCTCGTAGTGTGTTTGGAAATGGGCTATTGGCTAAGACCACACCACACATGAGACTACATCTGGGAAGATATAGAGAATGATAATAACTACTGTATTATCACACCACAGGCTGCATCTAATATGTATCTAGATGATGATCAACTAGTATAGTAATATAGCTATAGTAGGAGAGAAAATGATACATGAGAGTGGTGCCAAAGTATCACACAAACTACAACTTTTGACAAAGGAGGAGAAGAAGAAGATCAATAATAATACTAGATCACACAGCGGCGGCGGATCCATACTATATAATATGTAGGGGACATGAGACAAAAGGTGATTGATGAAGAATATTTGACTTGTTGCCTGTTTGGTATATGTAGTTGGCTAATCTAAATGAGTCTTACTTGGCACTTTGGACACCAATTTGAGCGGACGAAGCACCCGGAATGAACGTAAGATTGTCAGGTCGAAAGGCAAAGAGGATTCGGCAGTCATAGTGACTAACCTGAGTTATCAATTCAGTAGTCATTTCAGTAGCAATGATTGTTTCTACCTAGATTGGCTTTCTCTAAAGGATCATTGCCTGCTACAATTCTACATACCCGGTGACGACGACGATGAAGTCCATGATGTTCCAAGCATTTCGCAGGTAGCTGCCTCGGTGCAAAACAAAGCCTAATGCTAAGATCTTCAAGGCCGCCTCCACCGTAAAAATGCCTAAAAAGTAGGGCTCGGTGGCTTCCAGCTTCTGAGCGGTGATGGTGCGGTCGCCATTGGGCAAGTGTTCCTCCCAGGCTAAGACAATACAGTTGGCAATGATGGTTAAGAGGACGGTGTACTCAAAGGGAGGCCACTCAATGAGGAATTTAGTAGTGCGTCGTAAGATGTTCCGCTCACTGAGCAAGAAAAGCGAAGAGGGACCATGGCCAGTCGAATGGCTCGGACCTGCATGATCAGCCGCACTTCGGTGCCTTCCACCCCGAGAAAGTCGTAGTCTCTTCATTTCCCAATGAGTCTGCCTATGATTTTGACCCTCGGCTGCGGACCGCGCCTGGTAGGCCTGTTCGGCAGCGGCTAGCCTGCAAAATTCACTTTTCAAGACGTATCGACATATTTGAGAACAAAATTCAGTTAACTAAATAAAAATTAACTAAAACTTATTTTAAGGTATGTTTGTTTAAGCAACATTTTGTTCTAAAGCCAACCTGAAATTTTTCTGAAGCAGAATTTTACTATAGCGATGCGTGTTTTGTGCATTATCGCTCATGTTTTTGACTGAAATGACATCTTACCAAAACTAGTAAAATCTCCAATTCAGAAGTCAGACAATTTGCCTAGCTCCATTATTTATTTTGCAGATTCACAGATGTCTGCCTCCTTTTCTGCTGGCCTTTGTGCTACTGCCAGGATCTCAACTACAAAACTTGATAGTCGAGAAAGAAGAGGCCGCGGCCGCCGCCGCGTGTCAAGAAAGGAGAAGAGAAAGAGGATGTGAAAGCCCATCGGCGGCTCGCAGCCACTCTCCTGCTTCTGCTGGTAAGAAAACTTTTTTCTCCTGCTTCTTGGCCTTTGTCCTCAAGTTCAATCAAAGAAGAAGACTACTTGTAAATTACTGGAGAAGCCAGAGCTGAAGAAGTTGAGTCAACATCGAATCAAACTACCTAAAGTAGCGATGAAGAAGCTGAAAATTTCAATGATGCTTTCATGCCACGTTGGCTTTTGCTGCTGCTGAAGGGCGGTGCCTCCTCCTGCCTGCGGCTCGAGCTACTGCTGCTGCACCTCCTGCAGGTAGAGGCAGAAGTACACTTTAATCTTCCTCTTGACTGAAAAGGAGAGAAAGAAAGCAACAGGCAGCCTCCTCAGCCTCGTCCAACTTTCTCTCCTTTATTTGGCTCTTTACCACACAGAAGGAGTAAGGGCCCTATGTCAAACCTGGCAGCATTTCCCCAACGGCTCCTATTTTTATCCTATCAAACAATAAATCCCAGTTTTAGAAAGCTAGTTGAACAAATTCAAATTGTAATTGAGGTGGCAGCATCAGTAGGAAACTATTTCTTTTTCACCGCAACATTAGCGTTTGATGTCGCGCAACCTAGGCCTATCATGCCCATTTAGGTTGCACCAGTAAGGACTTACATGACTGCCCCGATGCTTAGACTGGAATTGGGACTTAACCCCACCACGGCACTTCTCCTCCTCCGAAGGTGATGGGCCGCTGGCAGAGTTGGTCTTTTTGCCAGAGGAACCCTGGGTGAGCTCTCCTCCGCATCAACTGAATACTGTTGCCTATCCGCTACCGAGTCTGAAGGCACAGCCAGTCTGACGCGTCTCCCCTGTCCTCTGGCCCCGATTGTGCAGGCTGGCGGAGGATTCATTGTTTTTATTTTATTTTTGAATGGACAAGCACTGGTGTGTTACTTGAAGACAGTTGACGAGACAGAGTGCGATAGCCAGATGAACTGCATCAACAGTAGCAACAGGCTCAAAGAGAGAAGATGAAGAGCAAAAGGTAGAGAAGAAGAGCAGACGAAGCGGCAAAGAAGCGGCAAAGGACTAAGGAGGCGAGTAGAGAGGCGAGTAAGTGGAGATTTTGAAGCTCATTTATATCAAGAGTCAATTATGACAATAATCAGGTAAATATTTGATGGACATGATTGATACAAAGCTCAATGACGGCGTTGTTTTCGTCCATGTGCACCAAAATGGACTCTGGACGTCTGGTTTCTTGGCTGCTATTTTCCGCCGGCACAATCAGTGTTTGTCCAAAGCAAGTGGCTAAATTGCTGATAGTCATTTTATTTCTTGGTTCTTGGGCAACCTTGGACAAATGCCTAAAGAGGTAGCCCAAAACGCTGTGCTCCATCTTATTGGTGTTAGCTTGGACAATCTGCTTCAACCGCCCAAGGGCCTGGTCCTTATTTCGACCGTAACATTCTGCGTACAGCTGGTTCTTCAAGGCTTCAGATATGATGGGTTGGGGGAGCTCACGGAAAAAGAGCTTAAGGGTGCTGGCAACCAAAGTCACGTCCGTGGTTTTTTCCAACATGTCATAATTGTTACCATTGATGGCCATTCGAAGCTTTTGCACTTCGGCGGCGTTGCCTATACAAAATTAGTAGTATTACCTGGACGTAATCGTCTGTCTGTCATCACGGGTAGCGCTGGAACCCCATGACCAATGGTCATGAAACTTTGCATGCGTAATCTACCCTTGATAATTGATATGGAAGATTTCTACGAGAAAAAATTTCACGAAATCGAAAAAGAAAAACTTTGATGATTTTTTTTTTTTTTGAAAAAGCCCAAAAATTCGTGAAATCGAACAAAAATTTCACGATCTTTTTCGCGATTTACAATTTGAGCCCCCGATTTAGTATTAATAGTGTATTATTACCGGGAATGCGGTACAAGCCTTCGGTGTCCATCATGGTCTCCACTTTTCTGATACTCCTGACGACGAATTCTGGCACACCAGTCACGTCATCATAGGGTAGTTGGTTGAGAATATTGCCAAATATGGGCTCGGATTTAATGATGCCCTTTTGCTTCAAAATTTCCGGGCTGTCTCGGTTTTGCAGTGTACCGGCAATCATTGAGGACCTTCGTTGGCTCAAAGCCCGGATGATTCGCGCTCCAGTCGACAAGGTGGGCTTGGAATTTTTGTCACGCAACTTGACTTTCTCTGCCATCCTTCTAAAGGATCTGGACAGGTGATGATGACGATTAAGATGGGGCTTTAAAACTGTCAGAAGACACAAAGAATTATTTTTATTAAAAAGTAGGTAAAACAGCATGTCCTCCAAAGTCAGAAAGATCAAGCATGGCCAATTTGTTTGATGGGAGTAACGTGTCAAAAAAATCAATAATTCAATTACCTTGGATAGGATGAGTTTGAGAGGTCGTCTGAGCTACTTCTTTCTCGCTTCTCTCTTCCTCGTCCAATTTCGTGTGACAGAAGTCAAGCTTGAGCTGTGATAACCACTCAACAAGGTCTTCTCTGGCATCAAACTTAATGTTGATATCCAAGGAGGAGGTGGAAGAAGATGAGGAACGGCAGCGAAGGTTTAGAATGTGACTACTTGTTCTTGTCCACTGTGTAGTAGGTGTATCAAGGATGTTTAGGCTTATCTCACGGCTAACAGCAGTCTCACAGCGGAAGTTAGTACGGAGAATGTGGAGATTAGACATAGTTTTTTCCAGTGCGATAATTCGTCGACACCATTGCTGGTGCTCTTCTCCATCATCGTCAGTAGTTCCCTCCTGCTTTCCATACATGACTTGTCCTTTGGCTATTAGTAGGCCATCTAGCACTGGCAGTTCCCAGAGGCTCTTTCGGTCGTCTTCACAGAAGTAATAATAAGCACCATTATTATCTTGATGTTGCAGCCATTTCAAGCCTCTGATAAGGTCAACAAAATAGGTCTCTCCGGTGACCAAATCACTTTTCTTTGCGTAATATATAGGCTTGCTGTAAGAAAAGGTGATACATGTAATACTGCTCTCTTGGGCAATATATCATACGTGTGCACTGTGCAAGCTAGGCTTTGAGGTGGGGGACAAACCCGAAAATTTGGCCGAGGGGGGATAATCTTGACCCCCTTGCACACCTATGCAATATATACGGATATACCAACGTTGATTTAGGGTGCTGATGGGTGGTTGTGGTATGATTGCCCAATGATCCGTATGATGGCACACTTTTAAGCGTCCGCGGTATTTGAGCCACCTTTTGCCCCTTTCGGGGTGGTTTCAAGCGTTTCTCGCCAGTTGTTGGACAGTAGAAATATATCTTTGGCGTCTTGGCATCCTCCTCTCGGTACATTTCCCACCTCCCATTGTCGATGGTTTTCAGAAAGGTATCCTGACCAATAGGACTACTTCTAGTCTCTGGAGTACTGTCTAGCGTAATTTTTAAGCGGTCAAGAATGGAATCCAAGTCTTCCATGGATCTTGACAGCCTGGGGCTAACTTGTTGATGGGCATGACTGAAATTCATTTCTATTTATAGTGTTCTGCTATGTACATACTACTATGTCTCTATATCGTTGAGTTGATCAAAGATAAGGTTATCGCCTTATCGCCAGGCAGGCAGGCACACGTGTGATTTACCAGCCAAGGAATCCTTATAAATGACTCCTCTTCTGACAACATTTATACGCCTAGTCTTTAGGATAGTTTCGGACTGAAACCAAGGACTAATTTTTATCATGCAGTCAATAGGTGGACAAATTGGTTTTCTCGACTTTAGAAGGGCGTTGTCGGGACGAGGCATAGTGGATTAGCGACATGTTCTCCTCTAAATACTTACATAGCTGTGAAGTCTTCTTCGGCGATAGTCTCATAGCACGTGATTTGATGTATGGCTTCTTTCTCTGTTTCAAAGGTTTCGCCCTTTTCCTTTGATGGCACGGCAGTAGCAGTCGATGATCAGAGTCGATTGCTATTGCCAAAGGCCTTTACTATCTTCTTTTTCTTTGCAAGATGCCCAAAGTTGACGCTGAAACTGAGTCCCTGCAAAAGGAGCTTTCCTCCTTGGCCGACAAGTGCCGTGAAGAGCAAAAAAAGGCTGGAGATTCAGGGGACTTGGGATCGGGTTCCTCCATTCCTCGAGCCAAGGCCTCCTGTCGCAAGGTCTTGAAAGGTCACATTAACAAAGTCACTTGTGTTCACTTTTCGGGTGATAGCCGCCATGCCGTTTCTGGCTCACTGGATGGAAAACTGATTGTCTGGGACTGTTATACCGGCAACAAAACAATGGTGGGTCACTTTAAAAATAGATAGTACTTTTAAAATAGGTTTTCAACAATCTTTTTAAAATCTTTGGTGTCTATTAGATCATCCCCTTGCGATCTGCCTGGGTGATGACGGCCGTCTTCGCTCCTTCGGGGAATTTTGTTGCCTGTGGGGGTATGGACAACATGTTGACGGTGTACGACATCAATAACCGGGATGCCTCGGGTGCGGCCAAACTCGTCAACGAATTTGCCGGTTACGAGGGTTTCCTTTCCTCTTGCCGCTTTCTAAGTGACGAGTCGGTGGTCACTGGCTCCGGTGATATGAAAATAATGCATTGGGATGTGCCCAACAAGACGAAAATTCAAAGTCTGGATGGTCACAATGGTGACATTGCTGCACTCAGCCTCCAGCCGCAAGACAACCAAGTCTTTTTGACTGGCTCGGTAGATAGAACCATTCGACTGTGGGATTTGCGAACCGAGGCTTGCCAACAAACATTTTGGGGACACGAGGCCGATGTCAATTCACTGGCTTTTCATCCAAGTGGACGAAACTTTGTCACTTGCTCGGAGGATAAAACCTCCAGGCTTTGGGACATCCGTTCCGATCAAGAGGTAGCAATAGATTGATAGAACAGTTGACTCCCGATTTAGTGAAGAATCCTGGTTTAGTGAAGCTACTGCTACTGACCATTTTATTACTGTTATGTAGTAGTACTAAGCCAGGGCGTCCTCACCGAGAATCTGAGAAGGGGGCGCACGCTGTGGTCGACGAGCATGCTTGCATTAGTGTTAGATTTTAAAAAGATCTTTTGATCCTTTGATACTTTTTTGGACCCTAGTTTATACGAAGTAATGAGATAGTGGAAGGAAGGTGATTTCTAACAGAATAGAGAGTAGTCGACGAGCGAGCGAAGAATCCTGATTTAGTGAAGTTTTACTTGCTGACCAAAAACTTCACTAAATCGGGATTCTACTGTAGCAGCAAGCCGCTAGTACTACATGCCATTTAGTACACACAATGCATTTCAATCTCTTTCCACCCTCTGTCTCTAGGTGACCATTTATAAGCCACCCACGNATCCTAATTTAGTGAAGGTTTACTTGCTGACCAAAAACTTCACTAAATCGGGATTCTACTGTAGCAGCAAGCCGCTAGTACTACATGCCATTTAGTACACACAATGCATTTCAATCTCTTTCCACCCTCTGTCTCTAGGTGACCATTTATAAGCCACCCACGCCCAATTCAAGCTTCACCTCCACTGGTGTGTCAAGCTCTGGACGGCTACTATTTTGCGCCAGTGACGATTCCACCATTCACTCTTGGGACCTCATTAACAACAACCACCTGGGAAACCTTTGTGGCCATGAGAATCGCATCACTCAAATGAGCATTGCGCCTTCGGGAATCGGCATTGCCTCCTCTTCATGGGATTTTTCTGTCCGATGTTGGGGCTTGTGAAACTTGAAAGACAGAAATACCATGGATAATTTAAGCATGTGGATAATGGCTTCTTTTAAATTGACCCTCATCCCTCATCATATTAGCCATCATCTTTTGCTCCTTTTACCCTTGGGAAACAGCCACACTTTAGTTCTTATGATGATGTGAGACAAAATATAGTAGTACAATGTAAAAATTGTCTAAATGGATGGTGGGGTTTGGTCGTAATGATTATTCTTTTTAATACATACCTATCTTGCTTTTTAAAAGGATCAGCGAGAGATCTTCTAGCTGATGCCTCTTTTCCTTTTCTCACCTCATACATGATGCATCGTCACATCCGAGATGGTCGAGAGAGCGAGGAGGCTGCTCCGAATCTGCAAAGTTGAAAAATATCGACCAAGCTGTCTATGATCACCACAGCAGCAAGAGTAAAGTCGGTAGAGATTTGGCTTGACAGCACCTACCAAAAACCCAGCAAATCCAAATTCAATTACATCGGCTTATCAAGAGTATGGAAAGCCTGTAATTGAAGGATCAGACTCGTTTTAATTTGAATAACAAGAAAACACGCACAACTGTGTAACGCAATTTTTTTTTTTTTTTTTTTTTTTTTTTGAAAAAAAGCGTCATTACCATATGAATGAAGGCCTAATACCGGCAGCGTTTCCTCTTCACTACACTAAGTTACTTACACAAAACCAACGAACGTTTCTTAAAAATCTTGAGGACAAAAATTAAATGGCATCGTGAATTAGGAGGCTACACTCGGATATTCGTGCTCTAAGTATTTAGATAAGGTGGTAGGTAATAAATAGAAATCCGGCAATTTGTTGGTTTGTATTGAAAGTTAGTAATCAAGAGTGTACTGTAGAAATCATTCAATGTACAAATATTGGAAAAAATAATTTATATTGGATGTTGGCTCTGGCTCTTCATTTCAAATCAACATCCCATAACTTAACATTTCCATCTTGGCCACACGTTGCAATAGATGTGTTGTTCAACCAGATCACTCCTGTGATTTGACTTTGAACATGAGCGGAAGTTTGGATCTTGTGCTTTTCGGGTTTTTCCACACTCCAAACAATCAGGGAGCAATCCAAGCCACCTGAAGCAACAAAAAGGGAATTTGGCGACCATGCTACGCAATTGACTTTGGCGGTGTGGAATCCCCATTCTCTTGTGGTAGCCTTTTGATAGTCGTTGGAGACGCTTAACAAGGTGACTTTACGATTACCGTCAGAAATCACCAAATATGAACCGTCAGGACTGTAACAAAGGTCGGTCACAGCACCGCTCAAAGAAATCTTTTTTCGCTCTTCAATGGCATCGTCAGATACTCCATAGATGGTTACTGCATTGCCAACGCTACTTTCGCCCACAGCGAATTCTTCGTCGTTGAGAATGCTGACAGCAGAGGGTTCATAATTGACTTTGGTTTCACTTACAACCTGATTATTTCTCAACTGAAAAAGGAAAGAGAAAGAAATGAGGACATTGAACTTTGGGGAAAAAATCGTCAAAATGAAAGGAGTTATGAACTTCTATTCTATATGTAGCTTGCATGTAAGCACAGTTTGATGATTATTTTCATGAAATTCTATTTTTGAAAATTGTGTAAAAAATCGTCAAAATGAGAGGAGTTCTGTACTTTGTAGTTTGTATGTAAACCAAGTTTCATGATTTTTTTCCTAGCTGAGGGAATCCGGACACGTTCAAAAACTGTTGAACAAAGTTTCTTCCTATTACTTACCATGGTAATACTATTGATGGTAGAGACCACCGATAGTTCCCCTTTGTGATCTAAGCCTTTGGGTTGACCCGATAACTTGGCAGACATTCCTGACTCATATTGTCCAGAAATCTGATCAAATGTCTTAAGTGAATCATCGATACCAACAGTGGCAACCATTTTTGTTCCGGTAAGAGGACAAAGTCCATTGACTTGGGCTCCATGTCCTTCTCCCTTAATGACTCTGGTTGAGCCGTCGGCAACTGCCCATTCAACGACACGACCATCCGATCCGGCTGTCAAAATGGTGGGATTGGAATCATCAGTTGATCCTTTGGCCATTTTGGTGATCGGTTTGTTATGGCCGCCGATCACTCGGGCAGGTTTGGAAGGACTTCTGGGATCCAAATAATTGATAAAACCACTGAGAGACACACTGAGGAGGAAATCACCACTCCACAAGCAGCCAAGTTGTTGATCTTCAACTGCATTACCCATTGCAAAAGTCGTGGTGGCTTTCTTGGTTTCAACGTCCCAGATCTTGCAAGTTTTGTCACCAGAGCAAGTTAAGAAACTTTTACTGTTGCCCGACCAAGATAAAGCGTAGATTCCCCCTCCATGGGCATTTTTCCCCAAGGTCTCTTGTACTTCACAAATCAGTTCGGAATCTTTGCCTTCATAAAGAAAAATCTTGCCATCGAAGCCAGCAGAGGCCCAAAAGTTGCCATCTGGTGAATAGCGAACAGATTGACAATAACGAGCATGATCCGTTTTGGTGCCCTTGAATTTGAAAGGCGGTCCTTCATAAAAAGCCACAGTGTTGTCTTCACTGCCGGTAATAATCCTAAATGGCCGAGTTGGTCGAAAGTCACAGCTATTGACAGGTCTGGATTGTCCTGTAATGTCGCCATTGGAAGTTCCCATGTCGGCAAGAATAACATGGCCAAACTTTTCTCGACCGTCTCCAACGCAAACAAGTCTTTGGTTGTCTTGGGACCAAGCCAGATCATAGATGGGTCCTGAGATAGGTTGGTATTCAGATTTCAACACATGCTCGGCATTGATGGTATCCCAAATACGAATTTTGCCAGACTTGTCTGCAGATGCAATGTAGAATCCGGATGGTGAATATTTGGCAACATTGACCTAAACAAAGGAAATTTAAAAAAAGAAACCCTGAGTTTCCCCTAGGTTGGTAACTTACTTGACAGGAATGCTGAGTGTAGATATCCGCGATTTCAGGGTTTGCCAAGTCTCGGATAATCACTGAATTACCATGGGTGTATAAAAAGTTTTTGCCTTTGGGATCAGCGCCAAGTACAATGGGACGGCCTCGTTCGGTTCTTGGCAGAGTGGCAAAAGTTAAACGGTTTTGATATGCGCTACTCATCTTGATAATAGTTTATTTTCCGGAATATGACAATTCATCCAGCACCTCCTCTGCCGGCGCTATCCGTTGTCCGCTATCAACTACTCGAGTATCAACTCCTCCACTAGCAGTCAAAGTAAGGCACAGGCACATCAACGCAGCAGCGGCTAGTCTTGAACAAGGCGTGTTTTTGTCGGATTTCAATGATACCAAATATGGTCATGTTACTCTCAAAACCTCATGATAAAATGAATTATTAGAATTCTTCCAAAAAATACAATCCCAAATAAAAGATACTGATTTAGCAAATGTTAAAGTTTAATCTATTCGACTTCTTCGAGGAAATCGAAGTAAATCTAAGTTTCATGGATTGAACTTTTACTTTTTAGTGATGCCGTGCCGGGTCAGTAGAACTGAGTAATTTTTAGAAAATGCGTCATGGTCTCATCTCGACGAACTGAGAGAAAACGTTACAAGAAATTTTCAGGCACTGTCGTTGTTTACAAATACCCATTTTTCTAGAATAATTCGTCAAATTGAAGGGACATCTACCCTGCTTTGCCACAATGTAAACAAACTTTCACGAATTTTTTGATTATGGAGATATATGACCAAAATCATAGGATCCTTTAGAAAAGTACAATTCGAAAGTGAGACAGAGCATGTCTCTCAGGTGATTTTACTTCAAAACTGACAATCAGCGTTATCAAGTCATATAAATTCTGTAATTGCTTACTTTTTGGCGTTTTCGCTAAATATATCCATGATTTTCTTGGTTAGAAAGACAACAACCAATTGTACAATAGCAGAGAGAGAAAATCTCTTGAAAGAATTTGAAGGAAAATGATTTCTTGAGAGTGAAATCATGGGATTGACGGCCTCTTCACAGGGGTCCAGAATTCCAGAGGACCGAATTCGTCGTTGTCATTGTTACAGCTATAGCTATCTTAGCCTGGATAGCAGATGTTATCGGCATTCGTTGACTTTCAATCATTCTGGGGACAAGACTGCCATAAATCCAAAGTAAGAAAATCTTACACAATTTGAAATATTTTTGCCAATTGTTCTCGGGAAACTAAAGTTGTCAAAGGACAAACAGTGCAAAACCGTTGTGTTTTCACGGTTTTCTTTTTCAACAAAAACAATT
The DNA here is from genome assembly GCA_900157175.1 of Oithona nana. Lineage (NCBI taxonomy): Eukaryota > Metazoa > Arthropoda > Copepoda > Cyclopoida > Oithonidae > Oithona > Oithona nana. The sequence continues at coordinate 478,200 of LT727941.1, forward strand.
CCCACAATTTTTTACGTGAAATCGAACTAAGCAGTGCAAAACAGTAGTGTTTTTGGCGATTTTTTTTCGCTGCTTTGAGGTTGTCATTAGATTGTTATTTTATTTCAACTTGGTTTAATTTCATGATTTTCAGGCAAAAGAAAAAGAGGAGCTATGGCTTTGCCACATTCAAGAAGAAGTTGATCGGCAAGCGAAGACACACCAAGGGATCAGACCACGGTCGCTGTTTTCGCGAACATTTCTTAGACTGCCCCTCAGACATTCTCAAGTCACTTTTAGGTCAATATGAAGCTTTAACCATGTTAAAAGACTTGTCTGTGCAAGCTGACCTTGCTCGCCCACCTGCCAAGACTTTGGGCCAAAGTCTTGGAGACCTTTTTGACACGGAAAGCTGCTGTGATATCGTTCTCGTCTATCATGACCGCAGTAGCAGCAGTCAGAGATCATCATCTGATGAAGTCAGAATTGCCGCTCACAAAAGCATCTTGATGGCTAGGTGTCCTTATTTTAGCAGACATTTGGCCTTTCATTCAGCCGAAGAATTTCATGTGAGAACTGTCAGCTCGGTGCCCCTTCTTGCCATACGATCCGTACTCAAGTATTTGTACACTGGCAACACTGAACAGTTGACGCAAGAACAAGGTGGACTCAGTGTCCAGGAAGAAACCATCAGTATGTTGGAAGAGGAGTTTGGTGTTCCAAACAGCTTAGAATCTGATGTGTCCTTTCTGCTAGAAACTTTAAGCTTGGGTGATCTAAAGTTAGTCTTTGATGATGTTATTGAATTACTTTGTCATCGAACTATCGTGGCTGCCAGATCACCTTTCTTGTCCAGAGTCATAAGCAAGAAAGCCGCCACTAACTCTAAATCTGTGCTGGAGATCAAGTTGGATAGTGAAATAATACCTTGCAAATACGCCAAAGTACTTCTTCATGCTATTTACCTTGACAATTTAGACTTCAGACTGATTGAACAAGCCTCTGATCTTGCTGACAACCAAGTACAAGATGCCATCAACTTGTACGAAATTGGCCGTTTCTTAGAGTTCCATTTCCTCTCTCAAGCATGTGAAGACATGTTGATGCAACTCATGTCCATTGACAACGTTGTACAAATTCTTTCTTGGAGTCTCAACAGTCACGGATCAGCTTGGGTGGGACGACAAGCACAACAATATTTAGAAGAAGAATTCTTCAATGTTGCACTGCATCATTGTGGAGTTCTCGCCAGTTTGAATCAAGAAACAATTGTCAGAATCCTCAAGTCAGATTTCACCCAAGGTAGTGAATCTGAAATCCTACAAGCATTAATAAAATGGGGAGAAGTGCAACTAAAACAGCAGGAGCAACAATTCCATCATGATCAGCAAAGCAGACAAAGAAGACATCGAGATGTGTGTGATGGAGAATTGAAAGATTTGTTATCCTCAATCATTGACAAAGTACGCGTTCCCCACATACTTTCCAAGGACCGCACCTCTGAAGCTCTAGATATGGCCTTACAACGTAATCTCTTTGCCGTACTGCCCAATTTCAGTAGTCAAGTCAATGTAGCCACCAAGTATTCACCTTGGGACCCTAGGTCCACAAGTGGCCTATATGTCAGACCAAGATTATTTTTGCCTTACTTTGAAGAATGTAAGAAGTTGATTCAGGATCGGTGTGCACAGGATCCTGAAATCATTGCTAGCAATAGTCCATGTGTCAGCGTACCAGATACTCTGTATATGCTGAAAGCAAAACATTTTCATGGTAGCAATGAAGATCTGTTAGAATTTCAATCAACCAAAGTCCCAGGTACCGTACTTACCTCCATTCTTCACTACTTGTCTATTTACTACAAATAACATTTATATTCTTCCAGATAAAGAAATTGTGTTTCGCATGATGGAAAGAATGAAGAAATTGATGAATTCACACTCAGTCCAGAGAGCTTTTTGCTCAAACTTTGTGGATATGAACGAAGTGATGAATTTAGTGGAATTGAGGGTTGTTCGGGAATTCAATCTTCCGGACACTTATTCTTCTGTTCTCCAGGTAAGTACTTACCAGCAAGAAGCTACAGATTTCTGATTTTTCTTTCAAAATGGATGATCTTTTTACAGAAGGCTCGGCGCAGGTCCATGAGCACCTCAGAATTTGAAGAAGGAAGAAATCGGAGGTTGTCTTCTCGAATCTTCTATCATCATACCAACCAAGTATCTAGCCAGACTATTCGAGTACAAGAATGTATGGATAGACCAGACGTGACCAATGTTGCTGCAACAAGTATGGCAAAATCTTTGAATATAAGTTGCATGCCAAGCACAAATGAGCAAGAATCTCCAGATTTAGTCGCCTCAGGAATGGTTATGGAAGGTGCTACTGCGTTATTCACGCCATCAACTCCTTCATCGCTAGATACGTGGCAAACTTCGATGGCTACAAATTCTCCACAGCAACCTCCGCTACCGCGACAATTTTCATACTGCACAGGTCCATCTCATATGTATCTATGAGTTCTATTATTCATTGTTCTCTATTTTCAAGTCAGCTAATAAAAAAGCACATTTAACTTTTTTATAAAATCACTCGTGAAATGGCAACGCAACCTTTATTTACTACCGTACTTTCACGAATCACGATTGTAAGTCGCACTCCGCTATAAGTCGCAGAAAAAAGTACCCTATGTTTTTTAAGACGCACTCGATTGTAAGTCGCACTCCATTATAGGTCGCAGAAAAAGCACCCAATCATTTTTTAATCCGCGACTTATAATCGTGAAAGTACGATACTTTTCACAAAACAGAAAATTGGGAGTTTTCTCTATCTACCATAAGTGTTATCTGATGAATCTACCCACTACATAGATTCTAAAACACAACGCGTGCCATAAGGAAACCGGATTTACAGGCTTTGCATCGCCATTCACAAAGATGGATCCTTCCATTTCAAATATGAGAGCTTTGGTGAAGGAGAATTCCACAGAGGGTTATGAGCTAAAGGAAATACCAGTGCCAACTATTGAAGCAGACGAGATTCTTTTCAAGGTGGAACGAGTTGCTATCTGTGGCTCAGATATCGCTTTGTACTTGTGGAATGAAGTGGCCAAAGTTATTGGTACCATTCCTTTTATTCCAGGTGAAGTTGAACTCATAAGAAACTATCATTTCTATTCAAACTCTAACCTTGATTCTTTCAGGACACGAAGCTGCGGGAACTGTTGTAAAGGTTGGCTCAGATGTTGTTGATGTCTCGGTCGGTGAACGGGTTTCGATTGAAAATCATTTTTTTTGTGGAAACTGTTATAGTTGTGAGGTAACTCAATTTGAGTGATTTGGCGGAATTGAAGATTTTTGCTTCACTTTAAATTCAGAC
>LT727942.1:0-47403 GCA_900157175.1 Oithona nana
TGGTAACACTGTTTGACCGCAAGCTTCAGGTTTTCAAAAACTCGCCAAAATGGACTATTTTTGGCATTTTTAATTAACTTTTGTCCACTCAAAATGTAAACGTAGCTCGCTTCGCTCGCAATGTCGAATGAGACTTTTCTGGGTGGCAAATTATTGTTCTCTAATTTCAGCCTACGATACTAAACATGCCTCAAAGAAGTCCTCAACTGTATGATAATTCCAAATTGAATGGAGATGGAATGAGCAGCGGAGCTCCTCCTCCAGCCATGTACTCCAAATATATTCAACAGAGTCGAGTTGGGCAACTTAGCCAAGGAGGACTAAGGAGCAATGGATTCGTGCCTTCTGGTGACGAGATGAGCACGGAATTGTAACAGTATTATTATAACTACAACTGCTGATGCCATGATGCCAAGTATTAATAAATATGTATTTTCTCCTCCACCGCCGACTCTGTTATTTGCTCAATGAGCCCTCTTATCATTATCTCAAGTACTATGCAATCTGCATCATCATCAGAACCTCAACAAATACCACTTAGATTATCAGTGGTATTTCTTGTATCACCAAATTCGCTAATACTAAAAAGGAAGAAGACACTAAATACTTTGTAGTATTTATTTTCAAAGTGAAATTAGATTTTAAGCTGTGATAACAATTGTTTTGATTCATTTTTTTCCGTGGGTGGTTGTTTTGTTTTTATTATTATTATACTTTGGGTAGTTCCGTTGGTTGGTTTTTGTATTAGCAAGGGGGGATTAGCAGTTAAAGGTAGTTCAAGATGTAATAGTAGTAATAATAATAGTTTTCCTTCTGTTCAACTTCAATCATTTCTTTTGCTTTTCTGATGTTTTGTTCGCCATGTTGATCTTTAGGTTTCTGATATCCTCATGCACAAAAAAGGGATTGATTACACACACATGTAGTAGATGTATCGGTACTTCTAATGGAGGATTAGAATTCGAGATTTGCAGATGAGTAGTAATTGGCTTCGCAATGAGGAGTTAGGCACTCGGCGTAGTTAGCATTTAGATACAATTTCTGTATTTATTGGAATGGATAGTATATGTATTATTTTGGATTTTTTTTCGATTTGAACGTGCAATTTTTTTCAAGTTTTGTTAAGACATGTAAAGGGGTGTAGTGATTACTGAACTTTTGATGATGTAATAATTGATTTATCCGCATTCCGCTTATGGCCTAGATCATTTTCTTGGTTTTGTACAGGTGTAAGCGGCATCATGTTTTCAGTATTTTAATTTTTTTCAAAATGGTGGGTGGTTTTTTACGGGTTTTTGCAGAGGTTTTAGTAAGGGGGTACGTGAAATATATATACCGAAAAAATGATGATGATAGATGGCGCGAAGAAAAAATCACAATAATGGTTTGTTTTTGCTGATGACTGTAGTGTTTTTCTTAATGGCAATAAATACTTTGATACATAAGCGCGCGCTTTCATACACACTCTCTTTCTCTCTCTCACAAGACTTGACATAAGCGCGAGCTGGGGCTGACCCACTCACTCCATTTGAGCACACGTTTTATGCATCCACGCGTTAAATTTATTGAGCGCACGCGAGCTGGCTTTGCGCTGAGACTGAGCGCATCAGCAACAGCTGACATAAAAGAAAAACACATGCGTTTAAAGTAAAATCAAAATTCCATTGTTTTTTGTTTTCGGCAGCTTTTCTTAGGCAGGCAGGCAGATATAAGAAAGGAAAGTTTAAAACAATTTCGCGATGATAATAATAATCATAATGATGCGCGAGATCATCTCATCTCAGCTTCTCAATTCTAATGCGATTGTTGAGATGATGCGTTGATGATGTCATTTTCTTCTAAATACACTTTTTAAATAGCTTCAGTTGCACCGGAAGTATTTGTCGTTGTAGTAGTCTATGACTCCTCGCTTATTTCACTCAACTAGACACACAACATTCAATCAATGGAGATTGGAATGGATATTCATCCCAGTACTTTAAAGGGTCGCCTTTAAAGGCTGCAGAGTGTCCAGATATGTCTGTTTTTTAAATGATTTAAAAGATTTCACTGTTTTTGTCTTTTTCTTCAGCTGAATGTATGGGTGGATGATGATGATGATCATTGGTTTGAGAATGGGGATAGTTTTGAGACTAAAGTTTGCTTTTTTGCTTTGAGTAGAGGAGAGAAGAAAATGATGTGATGGAGTTTGGATTTTACTCAAGATTATTTGAGTGATTGAGACAGTTTTCAGATTTGAACACTTTGAAGTCAAAGCTCTGCTGCTGCTGTTGTTGTATTTGTTGTAACTTCTGCTCTTCTTAGAACTGCTTTCTTATTCAGCTTCAAGTCACTTGTTCATAATTTAGTGGAGCTGGAAAAGCCTCAAGATTTGAAGAAGGCAAGGTACAACAACCAAAATCAAAGATGATGATGTCCAACTGGCTGCACCAACCGTGTCTGGAGAGCTTCCATCATCGCAGCAATTTTCACTTTCACATGGTCGTGGATTTTCAGCTGAAAATAGAAAAATGAAACTTTTAAAAAATCTCAGTCTTGCTTGAAGGTATGGAACCCATCAGGAATGAAAGCCAATTACAAATCCAAGGAGAAATCTAGTTGTACTTACTAAGAGTCAACAGCCGAGGTAGAAATTTCTTCCAAAAGGCACACTTTTTGACACGATGCCCGTTGAGAACTCGTGAGACGTTTGCATTTAGCTCTAAGACTTCCCTTTTGATGGGGTCGTGTAGGGGCCAGTACGTCGTTGACCACGTACCGTCAGCAGAAAGACTGGGATTCCTGCAGAAGAAAAAAAATGATGAGAAAACTTTTTTTTATAGAGTTGAAGAAAAAATCCTTCCTTACATGTCTGTCATTTCACAAAAAAAAAAAATTTGCATACAAATTGACTAACTAAAGGCAGCGTTGGAAAATCACCCCCAAAGTCCCATTTTACTTAATGGCGAGCGAAGTTCCATTTGATTGTTTGCGCCAAAAATTCAAAATTTTGAAAAACCCATAGATAATTAAAATTATTGTTTCATTACATCCCAAAATTAGCCGGCACGGCTGCACGATTTTTTTTACTACTGAGGGAGACAATTGAAGAGTCAGCAAAACGAAGGCATCTGTGGTGGTACTGAGCGAAGCGAGGTGCTGCTAGATGTCCTGAGTCAAGGAATAATATTCCTTGTCCTGAGTGTAATACTGACTCTTCAATTGGCACCCGAGGCTGTAAACAAATCGGGCTGCAAGGGCGGGTTTGAGGTCGGTATAGGACTATGTTCATCAATACTAACAACTACAAAACTCTATGGTAGTGTTTTGGCCTCTATTTTAGATTCTCTAAACTTTGTCTTAGTGATCTAATGCAGCTTAAAAGGGATAAACGTTGATTTTTCAAGCAGCTGGCGGTAAATTAAATATTACTGCCCTGGGAAAAAGCTATTACTAGCGGGAAATCCAAAATTACTGCCCCCTGATAGAGGTGAGTTATTGTGGGTATACTTTAGGTGAACAAAAATTTTTAAAACTTACCCAGTTTTGGCAAAATTGGCCCAGTAGCTCATCATTCGCTTGGACAGAGCGATTTCTGCTTTGTCATAATTCCTGGATTTGTTGAGCGGATCACCAAAAATGAAGGCAATTTCATCACCATGCAGAACTCCCGTCCAGGTGGGCCAAGGATTATTGGAGGCCCTCTCGTTAAAGTAGTAAAAGTAAACGTTGTTGCCCGTCTCGGCATACCGGTGGGCGAAGTCCACGACAGGGCAGGTGAAGGCATAGTCACCCACCATGCGGTCTAAGGCGTCGCGGTTCTTCAAGGGATCCGTGGGCATTAGCCAGTCAGTGTACTCGTAGATAATGGCCTCGCGGCCCACCTAAAGGTAGTAAAGGCCAAAATTAGACTTTTAGAAAGCAGTATCCTCGCTCCTCGGAAGAAGCAGGAAGAAGCCTTGAAGCTCAAAAAATCCAAAGAGAAAGCAGGTAATTGATGATACGATGTACCATATTTTAATACCATCATGGAGCTCGAAAATCTCTTCAAAGGTTTCATGTTTTTACAACTTAAAATTACACAAAAGATAAATGTATCCAATACATTTTGTTTTTTCTGCTGCTGGAATTGTTGCATATTTAAACTACAAGTAGGTAGAAGTAGTAGCTTTCAGGGAATTAGCGAACAAGTGCATTCTCATTTATGCTTAGAAAGTTGCACTAGTACTCATCCAGCTCAGGAAGCAGCTTTCTAAATTCTGCATTTTGCATTAGAGAATGAAGCTCCTCCAGCAGCTCACTTCTGGCCATTCCAAAACATGAAATAAATAGCAAAATTTCCAAAAATGACACTCACGCTTTTGACGTAAAGATTGAGCTCTCCAACGGACCGAATGAAGTCCTCTCTGTTGACGAAAACGGTCTCCTCTTTCTTAAACAACTCTGTCAGGTAATACATGATAAAGAAGACGCCTTCATCCTTGTTGGCACCCATCATGATGTTGGTCTTCTTGAAGTTCTTGGTATCCAAAGACTTTTGGGGAGTCTCGTCCAAGAAGGAGCCGTCGATGATGGGGACGAAGGGGAATTCGGCGCAGCCGAAAACGATACCGTCCCACTCCCGATTGACCAGATCATTTGAATCTTTAGACCGCAAACACTCAATGGTAGCACGCAGATCTTTGCGGTCATGAGGACATTTGAGCACTTCAGCTAATCGCAGACCCCTATAGGACATGAACAGTAGGAATTTTACTTTCAGTGCAACATAAGAAAATGCGGAGCACTTCTACTATGAAGTACTATATTGGTATTAATAGTGCTTGGGAAAAAAGAGCAGATTGCTGCTGCTACTCTAGTAGTTTTTATCACGCGATCACTCTGAAAGTATTTTTTGGCCTGCTTTTCATTGACTTCTGATTGACTATTCATGCTTTCACTATATACCAAAGCGAGCATTCGCTTTTAGTCCTCTAATTGCCTCCTGTCAATCTCGCTTCCTTTTTTGCCTTGGGCTTGAATCTAGTTCTAGTAAGATCCATCTAACCGATATTTCTATTGACATTTTTTGATTTGATTTCGCCGCCAGGGCCTTGTTTTGCTTTGTCAAAGATTTGAATTGAAGACTCGCGCGCATTGAACAATATTGCAAAGGTTTCAATCTTGTTTTGTTTTTCCTATGCTGCTGTATGTTATTTTCATTCAATGCAGAGAGTGCATTAGTGTTGAACATACCTGATAATCGATTCTTCCTTGGTGATAATGCCCCAAGGAACAATAGCTGAGGCCGACTGCATCACAGCCTGGCTAAAGAGGTTCCTTGACAGTGGTGAGAGCAAATGGAGGCTGACTGAGGCTCCTCCGGCCGACTCACCAAAGATGGTGATATTGTTGGGGTTGCCTCCGAATTGGGCAATATTGTCACGAATCCACTGCAAAGCCATCAACTGATCAAAGAGACCAGCGTTACCAGGCACGTCCTCAGTATCGAAGAACAAAAAACCCAGTGAGGCCACGCGGTATTGAAGAGACACCACGATGATATTCTCTTCAGACGCCAGCACTCTGAAAAGGAACAAAACCTCTATTCAGTCTGACATCTCACGGAATTAGGACATTGGGGATAGCAGATAAAGCTGGCACTAATAGTAGGGAACATACTGGGGGAATTTACTTCATAACTTATTCATTCTATGATTGTTTTCCTTTTGTCAACAATGTCACAGTGTACATAGGAGGAAAATGGCGCTTTTCTTGAATACCTAACTTTCAGAGTATGTTGTCAATCAAGTACTCACCTAGGATCGTAGACGTCCAAAGTGGATGTACCGGAGTAAAAGCCACCCCCGTAGACCCAAACCAAGACCGCTGAGTTCCTAGGGTGGGGTCTAGGCACTGCCACGTTTAAATACAGGCAGTCTTCAGTTTTAGGTGTATTGGCGTTCCACATTTCAGATCCTTGGAATCCCGGGAACATAGTGTCGACGATTTGAACACAGGAGTTGGGCAGCTTGGTCGTCTCCTTGACCTCCTTCCAAGCTTCTGGGGGTCGCGGGTGACGGAAACGCAAGTCGCCCACGGGGGGCTGAGCATAGGGAATGCCATACCAGACATCCACATCCCTTTAAAAAGAGAAGGGGAATGTACTACATTATTTGGAGCCACTCCAATTTCCTTGATTAACTAGTTACTAGATCCATGCCCAAATGACTTCACTTGACACCTGAATGAAGTACAGTAGAGACCCGATTTAGAAAAAAATTCTTGACACATTTACCCCAGTATTTAATTACTGTATCACTTTGAAGGACATGTAATTCAGAAAAAAACCACTCACTTATTTGTGGCTGATTTGAGTGTGACTCCTCTGATCTTGCCCTTGGATGTATTTACAATGAGGTCGTCTGATATGACAGCCTCAGAGAGGCCAAGGGCAAGAATGAGTATGAGTGCCAGGGTTTGTATCACAGACGGCAGCAGTAGTTGATTCCATTGGAATGTTGATTGGAGGTACCATTTAGATCGGCCTAAGACAGCGCACCGAGGGCGCATACCCGGCCTCGCTCCACTCACCATCATCACGACTTCTTCGACATCAAATTTCTGAAATACATCAACATATATCAACTATATGGTACCAAACCAGCCCCATGGCATATATAGCACGTAGTAGTAGTGTTGGTTGTAGCCTTGCCATTAGAAAGGCTGCTGAGTTTTCCACTGCAGCAGCAGCAGCGATCGGTAAGGCTGAGCCAGCGATCGCTGCCGCCGCGGCGACGGCAGCAGTATTCAGCTCCTGACTACCACGTGAAGAAGGTTGGCAGGGCACGGCAAGCAAGTCATGAGAATCCATGAAGGCCGTGGGGGCAGAGGAGCTGCAGCTACACGACTAGAGGCCGCTCTAACCGCCGCTGCTTTTACTGCAGCAGGAGAAGAAGAGGCTTCTCTAGCTGTAGCAGCAACCATCAGGAGTCCCTTTTTACCTTGAAAGGTCTGGCCTTTTATGCTGCCTGAAAGCCTCAAACATGGCAGAACAGTCTGACTTTCACTATAGTACTACTCCAGCCTTAGTAGCCACTCCTTGTCAGACTATGGGCCTTGAAGGCCGCTAAATACTACAGTTGCTCAATTTCTCTAGATAGTAATAGAAAAAACCAGACTTGCTCGCCTAAATGCTTGAAATGTATTCCATTCCTAAAGCAATATAGTCCATTGCTTTAGTGTAGTAACCATAATTAAACTGGGGTTGGGTCCATGTGGTTTTGCAAAGTCCTTGGACACCAAGGTTAGTCAATAACAATGTGTATCTAGATAATGACTTACCTAGGATCAATTTTGGTTAATTCCGGCTGAACTAAAAAGGAGTTCAATCTTCTTCTACTTGATTACACTTTGGGTTTAAATACACGCACTGTTGTATTTTGAAACGCATTCAGATTAGAGGCACTACTATGATGAGATTGAGGATAAAGATTTGAAGGAGGATTTGACTATTCCATAATCAGTGGGTTTCATGTGATCAACACTGGATTTGATGGCAGTATTCACTGAAGAAAACTTGGATAGAAGTGTATTGGCTGATGATGATTGAGATGTATTTGAATAGGTTGATGATGCTTCAATAGTCACTTCTTCTTCCCAAATTGATAAAGGAGTGGCTTCAATCTGAAGATGACTATTCTGACTTAGCACTGCAAGTGTTAGTTTGACTTCCACATTCTTGAACAATCTCCAGATTGGCATGGCCTTCAGTTCAGCAAGAGGAGTCAGCAGAACAGTTGTGCAAAGGCCAAAGACCAGCATGCGAATGTAGTGCTTGTGCAGTCGTTGCCCGTTAAAGAGCCTCTGCTCAGAACCAGAGAGTCAGAGAAGAAGTAAGGAGCCTTCAAACGACAACTCGACTACGGCCTCAGCAACTCAGCTATGTAGTAGTAGCGGCTCCACGAGCAGAAACTCAACCGAAGGAAGGCTGTCCAGCGGCGCCTTCGCTCTAAGCACTGCTCAGTAGCCAAGCCAGAGCGCACTTCAGAGAAGAAATGTACTAGCGAGCGCGCTGCCTCAGCTATGCTCACTATATGTACAGATGAGCGCAAGCGCCCTTTCCGAGTCATCCTCAGTTTAGAAACGGTGAGCCTGAGAGTGCACCAACTTTCTTCTCTTTCGGTTGAAGCAGCAAGGCCTTCGGCGGCTGCTACTAAGCAAAGCGAAAGCAAAATCGCCAAATAAGACTTTTGGCAAAATAAGAATCCTTTTTTCACTTGGCACTTCGTGCCTCGGTTGCTCCACTTTAGAAAATCTGCTTTGTAACACGAGCGCTAGCCTGCCGCGTAGGCTTTGTACATACGCCTTGAAAGCATATTTACGCGCGCGCCTTACGCGCACGCCTTGAACGCATGTCTTACGTGCACGCCAACCAAGAGATTATAATAAAGTTTCACATAGTTTTTTCGTTGAGGACTTTGGACACCTAAGTAGCTCAATGTTATTGCTCTTGGATGGAGCAGTACTACCAGCAGCACGATGAGCGGGAGGTGCTCTGCTTCTACTACTACTTCTCAGCTGCCCAAGCAAGGCCTCTTTTCAAGCAGCATCAGACTAAATTCTATATCATCTCATTCCATGAATTATGTCGCTATATCGTTGCTCTTTCCACACCTTTAGACATGATTGACACGCGCGCAACTCTTGAACCTTCAAAATGTCACAATGTATCGGTTTTGAATATAGATGACATTTATGAACACATATTGAAAGTATTCTCATGGATAAACTCAATGTTAATAAGTTAGAAAAGGCCCCTATTGGGCTTTTATGTCATGGAATGTATTAGCTGTATTTCTAGGTTTGCCATCTGTAGTTATGTTTGTGCACATGTTGCCGAACGAGGATACAAATATGTTGAGTGTTGACATATCGGTGATTTATAGCATTGACACAAGCAGATGTTTTTCAATAGATAAAGCCTACGCTTACTTAGGCCCCACGATATATGCTATCAAACACGCAATGGAAGAACAAAAGTGCTCAGTGAAGTAACCTTGAAGTGTTGTGTTGAATTTTAGTACAATAGGTCGATCATTTTTCAGCTGCAGTTTTCAAACTTGTTTACAATATTTATTATGCTTTAGAACATGTGTAAGGTGCGCTATACACTTGCAAGACTTGCCAAAACATAAATGATGATACAGTAATACAGTGCTGTATTTTGGTAAGGACCTACTTTGCTGAGGGCAAATATGATTGAGGAGTATGTGAAAACTTTGCTGTGCCTCCTACTGGACATGTATGTGTAAAGCTTTTTAGGCCAGAAGTATCACCACCTGCCAAGTCTGCAAAACATATCATCATTAGGCACTGCTAATTTCAAATCACAGTTTATTTTCTTTTTTGTTGAGAATCCAAACAGAACTGTCCTATGCAATCAATATTGAATTATGAAGCTACTAAAAACAGACCTAAGCCCAGCAAATTACATGTCCTTTGAAAAACATTGAGTATAGTAAACACTGAACACTCTATTTTTTCTCCACTGTGCAATTTCATGACAAATAGGACTTCATCAAGAAATTATGAATGGCCTCAATTGGAGCAAGTTGTGCTAAAAGTATTGGTTTGATGAATATCTAACTATATAAAGCTAATATGTCAGCTAATATGTTCTATTTCGGGGACGTGCGACTGCGAGGAGCTATCCGTGGGGAGGGGACCGCCGAAGGCCTTGCAGTAATTGCTGAAGGCAGCGGATTGCGAATCCAGTTATAGTATTTTATTTAGTCTTTGGTTGCCCATTCCCCTTCTGGTATAGTATTATGTATCCAATACAGATCTGACCTACTTTTTGGTAGTAGGAGTACTCTGTGTCTTCTTCTTCTTTTCTTCATATTGTGTGGTTCAGTCTTACAAGACTATAGTACTACTATATTTATTGGAAAGCTTAAGCATAAGCTTTCGTGTGAGATGACACGATTTACCCTTAAAAGGAGGACCAAATCATAAAATAGACTGTACTATACTGCAACATTTATTATTTTCTTACACAAGGCAAAACATTTACAGTACAAATATTTATTAAGGCGTAGGGTGAGTGGAATTTTTCCGATAAAATTGTAGACTTGGCATAATATGTATTCACAATTGATTATTGATTTTAATCCTGGGTTTAAAATCCCTTTGTTCCTATTTGTTATAATTTGGGTTTATAGACACGAAAACTTGGGTACAAAGTGATTTTTGTAATACAGTCAACTGACCAAAAGTATGGATCTGTTGTTCTGTTATGCAAACAAAGCTAAACATTTGCTAGAGCCGCAAATCTTCACCACACCTATTGACGTAAATAAGCTGTATTATTGACTGAGAGGGGCCTCCTTTTGGTTCCTCAACAGTTTCAACTAGATGTTCAACCTGAAAGGTCATTATGTCTTCAGCAGACAATTTGCCCTTCAGTAAAATAGCCAACAACAGATCCTCTGGAGAGGTTCCAAGTCTGGACAATGCTGACGAGGAGCTCATTGATGTTCAGTCTATTGTGGCTAGTACAGGCACCATTTCTGTGTTTGGTTTAGTTTCAGAATCTGCCTTAGACGATGCTAAATCCGTATCAATGTCATCAATGCATTCATCGATGCAAGGATCTTTAGTTAACCAATTACCTTTGCATTATTCCCCAAGACGATCATTGAGCCTTACAGTTCAATCACTCAACACTATTCAGTCAATGGATGAAAAGGAGGATACCAAGATTAAAGAACAAGAGTTGAGAAAAAAGGACAAGATTCTATGCAAAGTACAGTATGTAATGTACAGTCTCCTAGGCATTGTCTCTGCCTGCATAGTCATGATCATTTGGTACACCTCTTGGTCAGAAGACAAAACAATCATCAATGGAATTGGAAATGTACACACTGACATCAATGCTAATTCAAATGATTCAAATTGTCAAGTTTGGCACATAGCAGGAGATGGATTCTGTGATGATGAGGCCAATATAGCTGAATGTGGGTATGATTTCAAAGATTGTTGCCAAATGGAAAGTGATCGAACGATTTGTGAAGATTGTTTCTGTTTTGTACCAGAAAATGACCAGGCTTTAATCAAAGAAGAATACTTGGAACTATGTCCATTGTACTTTCAACATCACCTTGGTAACGGCTTCTGTGACTTAAACCACAACAACGAAGATAGTCATTTTGATTTTGGCGATTGTTGCTTGGAAGACATTTCATGCCGTCTACATTTTTTCAATGAGACTGATTACATTAAAAAATATTGCCCAGCAAACCCTTGCATCAGATCCAACATGTTTTGCGTGCAAGAAGAATTAGGCAATGGGTTATGTGAGGATTACAATAATGGACCTTATTGTGATTATGATTTAGGAGACTGCTGTTTAAACCCACCAAACAATGGTCTACCAACAAGTGAAAAACACATAAGCAAAGTTGATTGTTGTATGTGTTCTTGCAAACAAGTTAACCTTTATTTTGTAAATCATGGTGATATGAATTGGGGGTAGTGTGCAGATATTTTAGCTGGAAATACATCTTTTATGTGTTTGGGATTTAAAATTGATTTGTATTTCATGGTTTTTTTTTTTCAATGATTGAGCTTAAACTCCTCCAGAATTCATAAGTAAAGTTGATGATTGGGTTTCCACACTGTAATTGACAGAGGGAGATCCATTGGTAGGTGAACTAGGTCCATTACAAGCGGGTGTAATATTTTCTTTTGGAGATTTCTTGTCCCGTCCACAGAGACTTGGTACATTAAGTTTTCTCACATGTAAGCAAAATAAAGATCTGACATAACAACAGTTATCCCTTTCACAACATTTAGGTCCATTTGAATCCAAAATGGAAGCTGGATGAAACACTTTGTAGTAGACAATCAAGAAAAAGACACTCAGCATTAAAAATCCAAATGGCAAATACATAAATGTCCAAGATTTGCCTGAACGAACTGATGGTATGACCACCAACACAAGTTGTTCAATTGTGCAAATCAAAATGTGTAAGGTAAATGGTAAAAAGGTATTTTTGATAGAATTATCTTCAGCTTTCAAAGCAGCTTGGCTTTTTTCCATTCCAAGGTAAACTAAAGTACCACAGACTGAACAGACTAATGCTTTGATCATCATGTTAAACTTTTCAGACCAAGTTGTCAGACTTTCCCATGGTGGATATTCCAAGGTTAATTTCAAAATAAATTCCAGTCCAATATGAGCCAAAATAAGAAGGAAATGAGTCAGCATATCCATTTCTGTTAAGAATAATAGTCTAAAAGTCATAAATCTGGCAATCAGTTGACACAATGTTGCCATAAAATAGAATATAGAACCAATAAATGAACCATCAGCTTCTGTAGGCTTAGATACCTTCAAAATAGTTAAACTTCCAGCTGTGACTAAGGTTGACATGATGAATTTACCCATCATGATTTCCACAAAACTAGCTTCAAGGTGGGCTAATGAGATAAGGTAGCCCACCCCTCTCCAAATATGACTGAAGACTTCTTTAGGAGACCATAATTGTATCAGTAGAAAGTAAGGTCCAAACAGCCAAACTTGCAAAATCAGTTGACCAACAGACTCAACTCCAATTTCAACTCTTCTGACTAACATCCAGTATCTTCTACAATCTTCATATCTTTGAGTCTTTCCAAAACTGTTGGGGTAGGTTTTGGCTCTAATGTATCTTACAAAATGGGTACATGGATAAATGATTGGGTTGAATATGGAGATAATCCAAAACCAAAGCTTAGAATTGCATAGTGTCCACTTTAAATCGCGGATTCTTTCTGGTACAGTGAAGTAAAACCAAGCAACAATGAGGTAAGTTAACAATGAGGGCACTATCAGGCACAGACTTAGAACAAATGAGATGAAATAAATGTTTGGTTTTTGTAACAAAAATATCTGAGATTCAGTCATAACACTTTGTAAGTTCATTTCTGCCAAAGTCAGAATTTCATTTTGGGACATGTTTCTGAAGGAATTGTAAGTGGTAATGTTCAAGGTCTCATTCCAAACAGATTCAGTAACATTTGTAAGCTTGGCTTCCTCATTGAGGTAGGCATAAATCAATTGAACATCAAAATAAATGTCAAGTATAAAAAGGACATAACAGACCAACAGCACATCAACTCCAGCTTGTACCACATTATTCCATAAGTTCTGTTGTGGATTTGTCAAGTCTATGTATGTTCTGATTGCTTGAGATTTATAATAGGTTGGTGGTAACTTTTCAAAGCAAGCTATGCCACTAATTTGCATTACACTTCTTTGTGAAGATTCTTGGTTTCTTGGTTTAAGATTAGGTCTATGAACTTGGTACTCTGCTTTGACAATGTCATTTAAAATTGAGGTCTGATTATGTTGGCTGGCCCAAAAGAGTACAGTCCTGTTGAATGCTTGGTAATCATAGCTTTCAGTGTTAGGTATTCTAAAGTGAATTATTGCTTCTTGGTAAGGGTAAGTCAAGTCATAAAATATCTTCATCAAACTATAGACAAAGTCATGGTCTGCAGCATAAACAGATGGTATCAAATGATGTTTTACAAATTGAGCTTTGTAACTTTCAGACTTGTCTTCTAAAAAGTTATGGATGCCAAAAAGTTTGAAGCTTTCTAGATACTGCTTCAGTCTTGATTTGGCAAATTCACCATGTCCATGATCATTGAGGGTATCCTTGTTATCATAAGCATATTGCAAAGAAGTGACAATGTGAATGGGTAATTCATTGTTTTCAAACTTGTCTGAATGAGCAGGAATCATAGGATCAGCACCATTGCCTAGCAAAAATACCATTTCATCAGTTATGTCAGTCAAGTGATTTGAAATAGCCAGTAAATGGACAGCAGTTCTTTCTTCTTCATTATACCCATTATTGATTAATTCTGTCATATTCAATCCTCTATTTTCTGCTTCAGTCAAAACTACTTGCAACAGTTTGAAATTCAATGAGGAATCATCTAAAACTGAATCAACAGCATCATCAAAATCTTTGACTTTTTCTAGCAGTTTTTCAACTATGGGAACCAAGTTAGCTTTATCATTGGCATGTTTACAAAGCCAGCTCATAGAAGATATAGTTCTTGTTCTCTTTTCTTCTTTCCCATTGACCAAGGCTTTGTATTCTGATTGAATATTTTCATTAGCATTTGCTCCATAATCCAGAAGCATCAATGCAGCTTGAAATTTACCCACACTTCTTTCCAGGGCCACAAATAGGCAAGTCTTCTGACAAGAATCTTTACATTCCATTAAACTTGTTCTTTCTTGTAGTTCTAATGGTTTCAATAATAAGTCAATGCCATCAAAATAGTTGATTTTGATCAACAAATGTAAAATAGATCCATACTTTTCAACATACATATTATGTTTGGAACCATAAAGGAGTAAAAAATCGATAGTTTCTTTGATCATTGGATTCTGTTGCACAATGTAGGGTGATGATTTGTCCCCATATTCTTCTGGTTTTGAATCCACTTTGAACAAAAGTTCAAGTAAGCAATAGTTGATAGGAGCAGAGAATTTGTCAATTTTTTGATTGATCAACTCAGAGTTAAAATTAAGCAAAGTTTTTATGCAATGAATAGCATATTTTCTGACAGCATAATGCATTAATGGCAATGAACCAAACTTTGTGTTCGCAGTAGAAGAATCCTTTTCCAGAAACCAAGTTAGGATTTTTGAAGCATCTTTTTCAATTGAAACATGGATTGGATACACACCATACATATTAGCTTGATGGAATTTGGCTCCATGTTTATGTAAGAAATTCAGAATGTCAGTCATCAATTCCAAATCTAAAAGTGAACTTTCAAGGACTGCATGAGTCAAGGTATTGCCATATTCCAAATCGGTAGCGTGAAAATTTGGAATTTGACCCAATTTGTCCAAATAATTTTTCCTTTGTAATTTTCCAAAGAACTTTTTGGCTTCTTCATATTTAAATTGATCTTCATAAAATCCTGAAATTAAAAATTAAAATAAAAGACTGAAAACCTTGAAAACTCTTGAAAAAACCTTACCAGAATTTCTATGGAAAAAATTGGGCCCTGAACCATGTCTGGTCCTTCCATCCAGACTCCCATCTGGAGTGTCTGATGCATGTCTGCGTCTTCCTACCAAGAACAATCCATCTATGGAGTCAGACATGATTTTTTCTTGAAAAAGTTCACAGAACACACGCCTCACTATTTTTTCTTGGTATGTGGTAAGCTGTTACAGGTGCCGGCTCGCAGCAGACTGGTGAATAAAAAGTCGCGCCGGCTCATTTCACAGTTGCAGAGACAAGACAATTTCGTGCCAAGAAGATTGGCTAAACGCAACAATTCAATGAAAATTCACGCAACCTTTCCTTTTTTTGCTAACAGTCTTTTTCGCTTTAGAGCTGAAAGTTTCAGAAGAAGGATAAACTGTAAAAGGTTTTTCTTTCTTTTTAAGTAAGTTTGATAATAAACTAGGCCGTTTAATAAATGGATGCATGCATGCCTACTTTAGTTTTAGCACTGCTTATTTATGCACTGTAGCAAGGCAACTTTAATGAGGCCTCATTTTTCACAGACTAAAAACTAAACTAGCCCTCCACTTCCACACACTGTGCAACAAAAAACTTATTTCTAAACGACTCTCGGAGAACAAACAAAAGCAGAGTTTCTCAATTTAAAATAGATTATCCAATGACACAAAACTCGTTTGGAAAAAGGGATTAGAGGATTGCACACAGCAGCTAAACTTTGGACATAACATTTTTTAAAGTTTTATCTTCAGCTTCAACAATGTTGCAAAATTGTACACATAATCCACAATACAGAAAAACTAATAAAGGATGCCTTACGTGTATAATTCTTATGAAATTACAATTTTCACGCCAAATTACATTCCAGAAATATGACTTCATCCACGAGATAGGTAGATAATGTCATATTTGTCCACTATGGTCTGTCTATCAAGTTGCATTTAGACCGATTTCAATTAACTTTACGGGGAGCAATAGTTGAGTGATCGAACGCGATTGATCTATCTATAATGGGATGATATGATTTCCAATGTCCATTGAAAGTCACAAAAAAATGTTAAGCAGAGTGCATGTAGCCCGGCTAGCTCAGTCGGTAGAGCATGACACTCTTAATCTCAGGGTCGTGGGTTCGAGCCCCACGTTGGGCGAACACGTTTTTTATCTTTTCTTATCTTGTGCTGTAACTTTTATGATATGTTTTGATATGATCAATATGCCTGAAACACTTTTTAAGCGCGAGCTCAAGCAGCTCGCGTTTCTATATCTTATAAATCTTGTTCTTTCACAATTTTCTCTAGAATTTTAAGAAACAATACTAAAAAGGTCTATGAACGCGATATATATTCTAAGCAAGGCTGTGATCCTGATTTCGGAATAGCGTTACAACTTAAAAAACTTGTACTTAGCTTGTAGACTGAAAATATTTTCAGTCTTGTTGAGCTTATTACGATGGAAAATTAGAAAGCTACAGTTGTCATGGTTTCAAAACAGCTCCTACTAAGTCTTCCTTCCTTGTTTAATCCTTTGTGGTTATCACTTAGTTTAACAAGCATGTCTATTACCACCAGTTCAATTGACCAAATACAAAATGATCCATACAATCAAACAGAAAATATGTTGGAGGTCAATTTTTTCAATGATTCATCAAGTTTCATTTCCTGTAACTTTGCAAGACTTTACAGTGAAACTGATTTACAAAAGGCTTCAATGGCCTTGATTATTACATACTGTGTAAGCTTGGTTTTTGTATTGTTTGTTGGATGTCCAATGTATTTGGCCATAGTCCATTACGAACATTTTGGTGGAGATTCACAAAAGCGAAGCTTAGCCAACATGATTTTCACTAATATTTGTATTTTTGTCATTCTATTGATGATGACACTATACATTGGTATTGGTCTTCGAATTATTTTTGGTCCTATGTACTTTTGGTTAGCCAATCTCCTGATGGGAACCAGCATACTTTTTAGTTCTTGTATTATCTTGACATTGCTGTTTTCCATAGTTTTGAAGAATTCACAATTGTTGAAACCCTCACTTACCACATCTTTAAATGACAAAACATTGTACATTGTGGTGAGCTTTGGAACCTTGGCCATTAGTGCTTTTCCTGCTTACGGCGTCTGGATCAATGATGTAAATAAAATACCCATAATCCATTTCTACAATGGTGACTTGGTTTTGCTGGTCAAAACACCTTCCAAAAGGTATTTTTATCAAAAAGTTGTTTTATTTTTTTAGACTTCACAACAACAAGTTGAATTATGTGCGATAAAAGTGGTACAAAAAACCCTACTAAATCAAACATATCATTTCATTTCAGTCTAACTTGGATTCAACTATTTTTTCAAGGGGTTGTGGCTTCAAGCCTTGTCTTCAACATTATGTTGTACTTGGTACTAAAGATAATCAAGCTGCCAAAAATACAACCCGCACCAACACAATCAACCCCCAAAACACCAACCATGTCCTTTAACAATATGGCCAGAAACCCAGTGGTCATGGAAACCATTGTGGTTTTACTTGTCTTTTTTCTAAATCTCATTGCCGATGTCTTGACAAGCCATTGGCTTCGCCAAGCTTCAAAAGTAGAAACCTTCAATTTCTCACCAATTCCACAGCTTGTACAAACCCTGATGGTTGGATTCTTGACACCTTTGCTTTTCTTTGCATTAAACAAAAAACTTAGAGAATATGCAATCAATGAATTTTTCAAAGTCAACATTAGTAGAAAAGAAAAGAAAATTATTCCAGTTGTCAAAGTCATTGATGCAATTCAAGACCTTGGGCAATTGGACTTTGAAACTACGAAGATTGAAGAATTTTCCGAAGACATTGGTAAGGAATATTACAAGACAATCATAACACACAAGGATTGCGAGGATTGTCTTGCAATGCCAAGTACATCATCCCAAACTTTACTTATTTGCGCAAAGCATCAAGAAACTGAAAAGTTGAAATTGAGAAGCATGGAAAGTAAAATCACATTTGATAATTACATTGGGGAACAGATTGACAATTTTAGTGAATCTTCGGAATAATAAATCCACTAAAAAGTTGATTTCAGTTCAGTGTGACTTGGACCAATTGGCAGAAGACCAGTTGTCTTTCTGTCAACAAATGATCAATGCTTATTTCCAAGATGATTTAGCGTTCAAGTATGCTCATCAAGCCAAAAAATCACTGTTGTTGCTTGAAAAAGTCAATGTCAATACAATGAAAATGTACAAAGGCATTGACTTGAACATCCTTGGTTTGACCACTTGACTGATGCCATTAGAGAAACAAGAATTGCCAAATTGTCAAAGTGTCACAAGTTGCAATTGATGTTGCAGGATTTATTGTTGGTGGGGTACATTCTCTGATTCCAAAATAAACCAAAAATTCAACCGAAACTTGAAAAAAATTCAAAAGTCCAATATTCTATCCTCATACCCATTTTCCTTTCTCCGCAACCTTGTTATTTTCGTTGCCCATTTTATAATTGAATTTTTGTGAAGCCAACCTTATTAGAACTCCTTTTCCATTTTCGAGCTGCTGCACTGCATTCCCAGCATAAAAAAGTATGTTGAGACTTTAAACCCATTCTATACAGTTCCAAGGCTAATATAATTTCTTTTGTTTCAACCTGACATCTATTTGTCTTGTACAACAAAAACTTTTTTGAGGAACTTTTCCACTTTTTTAGCTGGGAAAAATGAAGAATTGCCATGTGTGACACTCAGTTGGCATCTTCCAACTTGCTGAATTTATTGTGAACCAAAAAAAGCGAGAGAGAGACCGACAAGTCTTCATGGCCTTCTGTGACCTTTAAGGACAAAAAGGGTCCAGTAAAGAAGCAACGGTTGAGTGAATTGACGCATGCAGTAGTAGTAGCTTCAGGAGGATCGGAGAAAACGTTGTTGGCGGCCAAAATGCGGTCAAAGTCGAAAAAGTACTGACTAAGCCAATGAATGCCACCTCTTTTTTGCTAGTTGTAAGTAACTATGTCTAAGAGTTCTATTTGACGCATGTAAGATTCTATTCAAAAGGGAGGGAAAGGCTAAGTAATGAGAAAGAGGACTTACTAGAAATCTCGGGTTTCTTTTCATATTGGTTCGATTGAATTCTTGAACGGATCTTGATTCTTGAAGGCACTGGATTCACGTCTCTTCGAATAATTCGTTCCGGAACGTCATTCTGGTTGCACGATCACGTCAAAAATCAATTACACTTGTATTTTTAACTACTGAGTAACAAGTTGAGACTTGAGTTTAGTCGCGTTGCTGTCGGCTTCGTAATGAGCAGCAGCTGCTGCGACTCGGCTCCCTTATTGAAACTGAGATTCTTCGAGTCAGCTGTCAGCTTCAATGATAAACAAAGTTACAAACACAGGCGACGAGCGACGGCTTTCAACTCCCAATGTCCCCAAGTGAAAAAGTCCTCGATAAGTGACAAGTAAATGGAGTTGAATAATCAATATTCAAACAAATATCGACGGTAATTGGACGGTAAGACTTAGTATTACAGTAAACAGTTTCGCTTACGAAAATAGTTCCAAACGTTTGTTTTGACAGAATTAAAAAAGGTACAGGTATTGTACTGTTTTTATAGGTTAGCCTCATGTATGATTTAGAACCTTGCCTTGCCTCCTCGGCATGTAAGTAAATTGTAAAAGAACTTCTGATCAAAGATTGATGAATTATATCACAACATGAAAGATTTGTTGAACTGTCTGACACAGCTTTCTAAAAAAGTAAAAACGGTTTCCAGACGATTCCTTTTAAAGATTTTAGTTGAGTTTTCCTTATTCTAGACTTCAAGCAATCTAAGTACTCGGTCGGTATCGCTGCAAGATTGATGTACAGCTCTCAACTTGACATATCTTTAAAATACAAAAAAATTAGCATGAATTATAAAACGCTTGGGAAAAACATTCCTTCACCGTCCATCGTTATTTTTATCTTCTTCTGAGCGATTCCAATTTGAAAATTGAGCTACCAAATGATCCGTAAAGATCAGTGCCAAGCCATCATCCTGCTCTATCTGCAAAAAGAAATCTAAGTTTACGTTAGAAGTACTCTCTCTCTTCTGCTTTCTTTGACTTTTTTGATTTATACTTTTTCCCACTTATCAGCAAAGGCCAATCGCGCTCGCCCAGGAAGCAAAAGATGAAGAATGTTCCGATCAAAGCTTCCACAGATGGCTATGAAAAGTGAAAGAGAACAGCCTCCTCATGTGATTTTGTCGAAGCCAACTACTAAGAGTTGAGACATTTTTGCCAAATTTTCCAACATTGAAACTTGATAGATGATCAGCTGTTGCATTGCTTCTTAAAAGGTAAGATTCTCTTATCTATAGAAATTGGCTTGAGTGAAAGTAAGCAGACTACTCGAAAGGCTACTACCCACACTGGGTTTGATCTTCTCTGACGTCATTGTGTCCCAACAGGTCTTGGAAAGTTTTTCCACCAAAGCTCCTACCAAACCCCCAAGACGACTTTAAAAAAAGTTTGACTCTGATTTTTTTATGGGTCTGTATGCATTGAATTGAAACATTTGATGCCCTTATTGCAGAGCTGAGATGTGCACTTGAAAAAGTTTTATGACAAAATTGAAATTGAAAAGGGAGTTGAGTCCACTTTGGACTTTTTTCTCTGAAAATAACGTTGATGGAATCTAATCTTTTCCTTCCTTTTTCATTTCCCATATGTTGTTGACTTTTTTGCTACTATTTGCACTTCTGCTTCCTTCAGATACTAACATACTTTTGTCAAAAAAAAGCGCAAAACTTTTCAATTAGAACATTTACGCGATTTTTTCCCATGTCAGGTGGGGAAAACACGTCAATCAAATATGAGCTGAGTTGAGAACTGAGAAGCAGACTAGCTGTCATTTATTACATAATTATGTAATGAATGACAGCTAGTCCTACATAAGTGTACTCCAATTTTTCAATTAAATTACTTTACTATAATCAAGGTATGCAATTGCATCTATCTAAAGTGGGTAGAAAAATATATAGAGAGATAGCAGAGGCCAGAGAGCATGAATTTTTAAAACATTAGCATCTCAAAGAGAGAAGAAGAAGCTTTAGCAGTAAGCAGAGCTTTACTCTTCAGCAAGCAGGAAAACTTCTCTACTAGACTCCTCATTAGGCCACCACTCTTTAGTCTTTAGGCAAGTTTACTTCTTCTCTTCTACAGATTTTTACTAACAGGCATTTTTGGGATAGGCAAATGAGCAATATAATACCTAGTTCAAAGCTCAGACAAAATAAGTTAGATTGGGTTGCAACTTGCCTTTTTATGGGAACTACTTGAATGAAATCACCTGATCCAACTTCACATAACTTTGATTAGCTATGGAATATTTCCTACAGTCCCTCCTGTACTCTCCAGTATCCAAAGATTATTATCTAAGTAGGTGTCTACAACAGAAAAAGGATAGGTCAAAATACATTGAGAAATACAGCTGAGAAATATAGCAGCTGTATTTGTCATTCTTCTTTTTTTTTGCTTCTGCAAAAGTTTGACGGTTGTATTGGAGGATTACCAATGTACTCCTCGCGCGTTCTGTATTGCCCTAGGTTACTGTATTCTTCTTAGATGCACACAGTAGAATTGGTTAGTAAAAAAATAGACTTGTATCGGATACACATTAAAAACTTATGTAATTGTATTATTTTATGCATTTCATATGATGTACTCAATACAATTTGACCTGATTAAGACTGTAGTTGCATTTCTAGGATACTATGTCCTTCAAAGTCGGTGACAGTTATGTATCGGATACATCGATATACTAGTACATTCTTGTTTTGCCTCTGTACTAGGCAGTAGCAGTTCCTTCCTCTGGTTCACCGTGACCATTTCTGGAGCTTGAGGTCTTCAAGCTAGCAGAGGCTAGGAAGGAGCAAAGCTTGTAGCTCTGGTACTAGAGCTCTAGCTCTCTTTCCCTGGAAGTATTTTGACTGTAGTCAGTAGCGCTTACGTTCTCTTCTATGTATTCTCTTTCTCCTACTACTCTCTTTGCTGCTGCTGGCTTCTTCTCACGGCCTTCCTTCTCATGCAGCGCTGCTGCCTCCTCAACGGCCTCTAGCAAGCAACCTTGCTCCGCTCTTGCTGCTGTGCTACTCGCTAACGGACGGCCTTCGCTCGGTCCCAACAACCAAAGGTAACTTCCCCGTACACACAATGCTAGTCTCATAGCAGGAGCCGTGTAAGGAGTACCAAAATACAGGCAGTGTGCAGTGTATTCTCAAGTAAACTTACTTATGTATTCAAGTGTGTTTTGCCGAAGGTAAGATTCAATGGGACGGACACACATCTGTTCATTATCAATACATTACACAAAGTGATGGAAAATGAGGGCAAAAAGTCTCATTTGTATTTTGAAAATGTATCGTGTAAATTGGAATGTACCGGTATAATGAATATCTTATAGCTTAATTATTGTGTACAAAGAAACTAGAGAGAGACAAGATTGATTTCTCTCAAACTGCTAAGTGACAGACAGGCTTTTTGTATTCGGCAAGATTGATACATGTCTGACTGTATCCGCTGACTTACACATTTGTAAGGGGGAGGAGAAGGAACTCCTTACATCAGCAAATGTATTTGCAAGTATTTTGAAAATAACCAAAGTATGCAAATGTAGGCCTATGGAGGTTTTTTTCTTCCCTTGCATTTATTTTCCTTACAATACAATTTTGCTAGAAAACTGAGGATTTTACCGCAATGCCTTCTTCTGTCAGTTTTTTGTTCATAGTAGACTTCCCCTACAGTCCTATTTTTCCTTTCTTTTCCTCAACAAATGTCTAGAAAAACAACATTTTTGGATAGGGAACATATAAATCAGTCCTATGAGTATGTTTGTTGCTTACAAACATAAGCATATATATGCATTAACGAAATTGCTACCAAATGTTGACATTTCTTAATTGTGGAAGTGACAAGCTACTTATTTATGTAAGATACAGCCTCAGGAATTCATTCTTCTTTTCTACAATGTGGAATACACATGCATATAGTAATTAGGTTTCTTCCCCGTCATGAATGTATGAATGAAGCCCTGATGGCCGGCCTCTGCTCCTAAACTAATTTTGCAGAAAATTGGAACTCATTTGAACACAAAATACTCTCATTTGCTTGGTGAATGAGTGAGAAGGAAGTAGAGAGAACAAAAAAGTTTTCTTCAGAAGGCTTTTAACTAACCTCATTTCAACATAATAGAGGCCCTAATAGAGACACTTTGATTTAAATGACCCCCTTCAACAAGATTGCATGATAGACTTGTCTTACAAATTGGAAAATAAAGAAAACGAAGGTCTACTAAAAAATGTTGTAAGCTGTAGCCTGAGGGTTAGACATAGTAGTGAGTTTCCTTTCCAATTAACGTAACGATTCCCCTGTTTACCCTAATGGTAGGCAGGGTATAGTACTGCTTTTCTTACTCGATTACTTGTCAGTTGCCTTGCCACACCACCACAACTCGTTTTCCTTTTTAATGGGCCTTCTTAGCCTAATGCACTAAATACACTGTCTGGATACATACTTAGTTCCAACAGACAAATACAAATATTGAGTGTAGACTAGAGAAACTCAATACATGATATTGTGTGAGCACATCTGTTCATTGTTCAAAGTTTTTTTTAGGTCTGAGTGTAAGTAGATTTAGCCCTTTTTTTTGTTGAAAGTGTAATTTTGTATCCAGTAGTACAAAACCCTATGCCAAGTCCATCTAAGAAGACAATCAATCAACTTTACAGCAGTTGCAGAAGTGGTAAGGGAAAAAGACCTCTAGCACCACCAAAAAACTTTTGCCATTTTCTTTTCACACCACCCGTTTTGCTCTCTTTTTGTTTATAAGTAAAAAGGCTGTATCGCTTGTAAGATACAGTAGTTTCTATTATTGTTGTCTTTTGCAACAGCATCGGAGCCTCAAATTGTCCTTATCTTTTTTGTGTGGTCTAGGGGGCCATAAAATGGTTGACAAATTGTCCACAAAAAGCAGCAGTAAAAGCAACTAATTGACCCATTTGGTCGATCCCAGTAGGGTCAATTTTGCTAGATTCAATTTCATTTCATTCATAAGTTTATCGATACCGAAAAGGCTGATCCAATAATAGTTTGCTTAGTATTCATTGCATATGCCATAAAAAAGGTACTTTTCGATTGTTTTTTGAGGCTGCTGCTACCGCCGCTGGTTTCCATTTGGATTGGTCAGTCCCAGATGTTGCCCCCAGGGCTGCGACATCTGTACATAAGTACGAGAGAAATAGAGAAGAACTAAGAAGTAGAAGGGGCCTTCTTCTATATGTTATTTGCTTAGGCCCATTCTTCCATGATTTTAGGCTTTCATTGTTTCATCTATCGTTTCAACACAGGGTGTTTAAAAATCACTCCAAAATTGTCGAGCAAAGCAATTTGCGTTGATTTGGCGCACAAATGAGACACATTTGGGGATTTTCTAACATAGTGATCATGTAGTCTCCAAACTTTTTTCAGTCGAGCCACTATTGGCGGCTATTATAGCGATTATGGTAAACACATCTGCAAAAAGTTCTGGTATAATGTCGTCGCCGCAAAATGTCGTGATAAGAAGCAGTTTTTGCTTAGCTGTTGTCTGTTAAAAAAAGGCATTGTCAACATACGGGCTTTGATCAAAAATTTTCCTTCGACGGAAAAAGGGCTTTCTAATATAATTCAACTAAAGGTAAATGAGTGTTAGAAAATAACTCAAAAAAGCTCATTCACATTTGCTATTTTTGGTGATTTTGCCACACTGTGAATAGGTACATACCATTCTCATATCAGGATGGTTTTGACCATATGTCAGGTTTTTTTTTTTCATTTTTTTCATAATAATGTTATATGGGGAAGTAGAATAAAAGAAATTCGTTTTCTTTTGGTCCATTGTAAAAGCGGCTAAAGAAAGTTTCTGGCAAGGCACACTCACACACACACACACACAAAGTTTTCGGGTTGCCACTTTTTCCCTTCCTTGCCTTCATTCGCTTGCAAAGCAAGAAGAGAAGAGGAGGAAGCCTTCCAAACAATCCTCTTTTTCCCACTGCAACAGTCTTTATCCTTTTATGCAGTTAGTAGCTGTCTTTTCTTGCTCTTTAGTGAGGAGTTTAAGCCAAAAAATGGGGTCCTAAAATTGTCACATTGGCAGAAGCATTTATTGAAGGACAGGGTACCATGCTTTCACTTTCTTTTTTTGCTTGCCTAAGACTCTTAGATCATCCTGAATGTTGGTGGCATTAAGTCATAGTTGGTTAAACACGCGTTACTCTATTCCCAGAATCCTACTGAGAGGCCCATAACTGAGGAAAAAGGAGCACTCACACTGTGGCAAATTTGTTTGTCCAAATCCATGTTCTCTATTTCATCCCATAGTATTTAAAAGCTAGGATATTGATGGCTGATATAAACTTGGATTTTAAAATTATATTTTTGAGGTCAAAAAGTAAACTTTTGTAGCAGTGTGTATAGAAGCAAAACAGGCTTGATGCAGTAGCTTTCAACAGAAGAGGATTATTCTCAGATGACGTAGGAATGAAATGAGATTCATTGAAGGTGTTGAATGAACAAATATAGACTTTATCGATTTCCTCTACATAGAAACTATTCTAAATGAGAATCTAGGATATCTCGACTTCTATTTGGATGATTGCAACTTGTAAGATGCTGCTGAGTCTGAAAAGGTAATAATTTCGGAGAAGTTCATCATTAAAAAACAGAGCTTCTGAGAGATTTTTTTTCTTCTGACAAATGTAAGTGGAAAACCAGATGAAAGATCTAGCTCCTGCTATTCTCCAAAAGAGGCTGGAGACTATTAGAAAGTAGAATAGAAAGTTGATGCTTCTAGAAGCAGAACGGAACTTTGCACACACATACTACTATCCAAGAGAGAGAGAGAGAGAAATGGTAGGAAAAATTGGAAATTGCAGAGAAGACAAATGATGTCAGAGATTAGCAGGAGCCTCATTCTTCATTGCAGGGCTTTCTAAGCTACAAAGACGGGGCAGTAGCGTCGCCATTTCATCGCTATATAATGATGAGGTCACATTCAGGATGAAGATCTATTATCTAGAAACCTACCGGTAGATAGTCCTTCAGTATAAAACTAGGGCAATTTTGCCCAAAATACGAGCGAAGCGAGTTAAAAAGTTTTTTTTTTCTGTTAGATTTTTTTGTTTATTGCTGAGTACTTGAATTCAAAAGAAAAAAAATCTTCTAAAAAGCAAGGATAACGAAGTACGAAGATTTTTGAAAATTGAACTTTGTTTTTACAATTTTTAGTTAGCCGCACAAGTTTACACAATTTACTCAGTAAATTACTACATAAGCTAACTTGCACATAAGTCAATACTTCTATTGTGCGGCTTGCACAAAATTATAAAATCAAGGTTTTTTACCAAAAATTACGAAAACCCGTTATATCGACTAAAAATGCATATAACTTCAACAAGTGTTGAACTAATTTTTACTTTCCATTTCAGGTATTGAAAATCATGGGCTGATGAAGACTTTTCCAGTTGTAGATTTATGTGAGCCAAAGGTGCTTTCAAACGTAACTTTGTTGCTTTTGTGAATAGCCAAGTCGAAGAAAAGCAGTACGAATGCAATTGTTGTGTTATGAATGGCCCGAGGTCATTCACGGCCTCAACAGCCACTCCACCAGCCTCCTCTGCCGACCTCTTTCGACATACTCGACTCGTTGACCAAAGCAGCTCCTCGGGAACTGCAGGCATCAACACCGATTACACCACTGAGGTTGACACCACTCAAATTCACTTTTGAACCTATTTCAACGGCTCTTCCCAAATGAAAATTCAAATTTTTTTTTTCCTTTTTACATCTCAATTTATTGAAGTTCTTTTGATCTTGGGGGTTCTGGAAGATTTTGCTTGGCTGATATGATTTAGTCTTGAATGAATTTTTATACTTCAAAGCGAGAGGTTGAGCTCTAGAATTTCTGAGGCCATATTTCAGTCTTTTGCACTTTAGAGTTTGCTTTATACTAGCTAGAGGAGCTGGCTAGTGTGACTCTCTATAAATCAGCTTCATAATTTACTAGGTTTGAGTCCCCTTTAACAAAATGAAAGGCTAACTGCCTCCGACTTCTACTCCTGTAATTTGGGCGCTACGCTCCCTCCTGTTGCAAAAAACATAAAACTTTTATGAGATTACAGAGAGAGGCCTCCTCCTCTTGCAACTTGTACTGTAGTTCTTCTTTAATTTTGACCAAAAGTTGAATAGGAAAAACTGAATTTGAAAAATGCTAAGCTTAGGACACCAAATCCACCTCAATCGCGATGGGTGTAGGCGGTCGTGACTTTTCCATGACAGCCGCGGGTGTGGCTTCGGTGGCCCAGGCTGCAGTGGCAGCCTCCAAATCTGAAAGATCCAAGCCCAAAATGGCTTACGAAGTGCGTCCCTTCACCAAAGAGTCTTTGGAAAAGATTAACTTACGGACGAGTAATTTAATTCGTGATTACGGCTTTTTGCCCAAACGGAAGCCCAATTTGATGGACGGTGCGGAATTACCTGCCAAGTACGAGCCTTTTCCGCCCGAGTTGATCGGTAAACCTGTCGAGGAGATCGACCAATACGTCTACGAAAAGGTAAATTAAACTTTTTTTCCGGCTTTTTTTTCCCAGCCAGTAAGAAAAACTCTGAAGTTTGAACAGCCACCAGGTCTTTTTCTAATCTAGGTCGTTGACTAAAAAGTAGGCAATCAATGAATTTTGTTCACCTTTACCAACAATTACTCACCTCCATTAGCGGGCAGTAATTTCGGATTTCCTGCAGTAATGGCTATTTCCCAAGGGCAGTAATATTTACCGCCCGCTACTTTAAAATTCAACGTTTATCCTTTTTTAATGCATTAGGTCAGTATACCAACGCTCGGAGGACCTAAAAAAGAGGCCAAAACATTACCATAGAATTTTGTAATTGTTGGTATTGGTAAACAAAGTCCTATAACCGACCTCAAACCCGGCCTTGCAGCCCGATTTGTTTACAGCCTCGGGAGCCAATCGAAGAGTCAGCATTACACTCAGGACATCTAGCAGCACCTCGCTTCGCTCAGTACTGCCACAGATGCCTTCGTTTTGCCGACTCTTCAATTGTCTCCCTCAGTAGTAAAAAAATCGTGCAGCCGTGCAGGGTATTTCGGTAGGTAATGGAACATTTCAATTGCAAAGATTGACTTTTACCCTAGAACAGATTTCAAGGTCTACCTCCCATAGCCCTGGCCTGGGTACATTTTGCATTTTCATGAATGGATTGTTTTGTATTTCCCCAGCGAAATTCCCAATTCTGCCTGCATCTAAAGTTGCTGCTAGGCTGCTTAGAATACTACTAGCCGGACCCAGTAGGGTCTACTGCTACTCCACCAATCGCTCCTCGGTTGTGTTGCAAGTAATTGAAATTCAGTGGCCTTCAAGCTTAGCAATGCAGAGTCATGGCTTTCTTTGAATCTGCATTGAGCTTGAGAAGAAGGAAGGGGAGGAGGAGGAGCAGAATAAGAAAATCAATGCAACATTTTGTTGCCTTCCTGCAACCGTAGCCCAATGACAAATCTTAGGAGCAATGCAGTAGTAGGCAACTGTAATTTTGATGAATGAAGGAATCAGCAGGCGGACAAAACAGCAGTACATTCCCATAAATCAATCATTGAAAGCAGGTGTCTCCTTTTCCACAATGTCGAAAAATCACAGCAATTGTCTCATTTTGACTTTTATTCTGCTTTCCCAATACGATTTGAGTTTTCGCACACTCTGGAAGACTTGACATGTTTTCGCAATCATTTTTTTAGGTATTATGAACGTTTTTCTCCAGCTTACAGTAGCAAATGATTCATCTAGATCCATTTCACATCATGGCCATTACGTAGATAATGATCATGCTCCTCTCAGACCACCAAACCATAGAAGTAGTAGCGACTGAAGAAAAGAAAAAGTAGAGCAGATGATAAGGAAGAAACCTTCTTATTCTCGGCTATTCTACAATACAAGAAAACGCCATCCAAACGTCAGTAGCAAAAAAGTATACCGATACTATTACTATTGTAGTATGTAGTACTATGACGTGTATCGGTATCCCCATTACGTAAGCCACCGCAGTATAGACTAGATCAATACATAGCTCGATCTCGCTACTACATGCCGAGACCTCTTGTATTATTCAGCGATCGACAACCTTTTTGTCAACTGTGTCATACTACACACTTTACGAGTCTACATGGTGTCCCAACAAGTTTGGTCTTTGGAATAGGCCAAAAGCAATGTTCTGAAGCTCAGAAACGTTTATGAGCGAAGCGAGCGCAGTTTACTAAAAAAGAAATGTTTGCGCCAAAAAATTGCGTTTTGAGCAAATATGCGGTATTTGGGGCCATTTTCTAACACTGTGAATGAAGCAGTGAAGCTTTTGTCAGGAGAGTACAATGTAGTAATAATGAAGGGGAAGACTGATTCTTTTCTTGTCATTTTCGACACAATTTTCCTGGTATGCTTGAGGAAACTGGTTGCGAAACCAGAGAATGCAAAAGGGCGTTCACAAGTGGCAAGAAGCAACTAGAAAGTAGTAATAGTCTTCCAAAGATAACAACATTGGCTCCTACTCTCTTCTAGCTCGACATACTCTACAACAACAGAATAGAAAGCCAAGAAGGCTTCAATAGGTTCTGACGACAGTGGTAGAGCAACGTTCCTGGGATCTTCTCCATTTCCAGACTTATTTTCTTTTCTTTGCTCTGGGCTCAGGAACACCTGACAAAGAGCCATTCACAAGAGAAATCAAAAATAACTCAAAGACAATAAAAAGTTCTTCAGAAACTTCTATGGTCTACTGATGATGATTTTCCATATCAAAAAATCAATTGGAAAGTAGACTGGGGCTGACTTGATAATAATTGTCTACTATAAAGAAAACCATAAAGCAATAATGATCCTGCTGTGCCTTGTCTACAACTCAATAAAGTACAAAAGGAATGGAGCACATCTCACACATTGGTTTTCACGCTGCATTATTGCATTGGAGATGTGCTCGGTGAAGCACAGTAGTGACATCCTCATGACCGTTTCAACAAAAATACACTTACCAATAATTTTGCTATATATCTACACTGCAGTAAGAATATCCCAACATGGGTAATATCACCCCTAAAATGTCTCATTTCTATCTAATATAAGAGGAGACTTTTTGAGATATTTTCCCACACTCA
The DNA here is from genome assembly GCA_900157175.1 of Oithona nana. Lineage (NCBI taxonomy): Eukaryota > Metazoa > Arthropoda > Copepoda > Cyclopoida > Oithonidae > Oithona > Oithona nana. The sequence goes on from LT727942.1 coordinate 30,215, forward strand.
CATGTTTTGAATTTTTGGGATGTAGTCATAATTCATACCGACGTCAACACTTGTAATTCATACCATCAAGAGTCACAATTCATACCATATTTGAGCGTCAACGTGCATTATCTCATACCGAGCATCAAGAATCTTAATTCATACTGAATTCAAGTACTATAATTCCTACCTGATATTGACGTCAACTGTTTTATTTCATACCATTTTTTCAATTAAAACCTAACTCTACCTAACCTAACCAAACCTAATCTACATTTGCGTGCGCCTAACCCTGCGGGAGCAAGCACTCACCCTTCATAAAAGTATGCTGGCTTGNTCCACTCAAAATGTAAACGTAGCTCGCTTCGCTCGCAATGTTGAATGAGACTTTTTCTGTGATTTTCAAACACCGTGAGACTGTGTATTATAAATGTTACAATCTAGAAGGAAAAGAACAAAAAAAAGTAGGGCAATTATGTCACCAAGGTTAAGAGTACCTAGATACTTGACTACACTGTATTGCAGTAGTATACACTTTGATTGGCAACCCATCTCATTCTAGGCTTTCCATGATCATACTACGGATGTAGAAAGCCTCGGGGGGATACTATATGGTACCGAAGACTAACTCAATTGATACTAAAAATGATAAGAAAAAGTGTAAAGCTTAGAGTGTGATCTTGAAAACAACGTTGGCGTTGTTGCAGTATAACGTCCTTGGTGTGCTGTACTATACAGAGTACCGAAAAGTAAGACGTGCCTAGCGTTTGTAATTTTCTGTATGGGGTATTCTGGGGCTACTCGGCTACTGCTTCTCATCTCTCAAGTGCCAATAATGTTAACTATAGAACACACTTTTGCTGCTTTGAGTAGAAAAAGCCGACTAAGAAAAAAGAACAAGAGTCTAATCCCCTGATAATCTAAAGTACAGATTGCCTAATCAATCAAGAACTCTGTCATGTTGCAGTAGACAGCAGAAATGCCTTCCTATATTCCCCTCATCATAAAGTTCCACTGACTAAACAATAAACAAAGATCATGGTAAAATAATTAACTGAAAAATCGCATTGGTGTCCAAAGATTGGTGGTGGTCATACCAAGCAAACTTTGAAGATTCGAGTGGAGCGGAGGAGGAACCATATTGATGCACCTTTTTCCAGTAGAATTTACTTGATTTTACTACATACTAAATAGCGAAAAAAATAACGATTTCGCGGTCGGTAGGACTCGAATCTATGCTCCCAGAGGGAATCTGATTTCTAGTTAGACGGAGACGCCTTAACCACTCGGCCACAACCGCTAACATATTTTTGACTTCATGAAATCAAAATATATTGAAACACTGAATTTTTAGCTTTTGATATGGTTAACCTTGTAAAAAGGATATTTATTAATCTAATGCCCTCAAAAGCTCTTATAATGAATGAAAGTACTTGTATTGATTGAGTAGCTTTGCAGGGTATATAAGTATCAAAAGCATACATACATAGTTCAAGGTCGTCATTTTTGTTTCTAAAGCAGAAGATCTAATGCATTTTTCAGCAGATTTGATAGTAGACATATAGAAAGTTTTTTTCTTCCTTTTTTCTTCTTCCGGCAAATGTTGGATTTATAGAGGTGTATAAGTCGTACACTGATCAAATTACTAGCTAACTCAATTGACAGCCTAGCGAAAAAGCTCACACCTAGAGGTATAAATGAGATGAAAGCTCTCTCAGCAATGCTATTTTCCAATTCAATTTCTTAGAAGGCAGGGGCAAAAATATATAATCAAGTCTTTAGAGTAAGGCAGCCTGGCTAGCTTAGTCGGTAAAGCGGGTAAAGCATGAGACTCTTAATCTCAGGGTCGTGGGTTCGAGCCTCACGTTGGGCGAACATTTTTTTCAATGACTGAATTAACGTTAAAAATTTCAGTCTATTTGTAAAATACTCATTTTGATCGCATTTTGGAATTTGCAATTATTGGCTATATGAAAAGAGAAAAACAATATGCCGCGACCCGGGATCGAAACCGGGGACCTTTAGATCTTCAGTCTAACGCTCTCCCAACTGAGCTATCACGGCACACTTAGTATAAAAGTAAAAATTCCATTATATCTTCTGACAAAGATAGAAACGGAAAAATAAAGGGAGGAAAAGAATTGAATTCAGTGCATCATGACTTCTTCATCTGTAGAAAATGAAAAGTATTTGCAAAGCGAAGAAGGGAAATCTTAGTGCAAAAAGTGTCTCTCTTACAGCTGCTTACTTTTTGCTTTCCTTCTATAGTAGTAGAACCGGATTCAATGACGATTTTTCTTGCTATGATGTCTTCTTGATGTGTCGTTTCCGCGGAACAAGACATACATCAGTTGGCATATGCAACATTGCCAACTCTCATGGGAAATAGACACAGAAAGAAAATAGACTTTTACTTGCTCTATTACTCACTCCAAGCAGAAATATTAGTATTACATAATACTCTGCTCTACTGTGCATATTTACAAAATGAATGCACATACAGTATGTAATTTTATGAGGCTAATCAATTTCTATTTAGGGTATTACGGAGTGAATACAGTAAAGCTAATATCAACAATAAAGAAAGTGTTGCAGTATTAAGTCAAAGTAGCATAGTGGATACAAATACAATCTCGTCTTTTTATGACACTTTTACGATTGCTTCAGGCAGCATATTATGACCTCAGGGTCATGCATGGTTCATACAGGGTCTTAAATGTATTGAAAGAAAGGATGACATTGAAAATGTATCTACTTCCTGATGATGTCCTAATTGTGAGTGAGAGAAAGTAGTGGAGAGTTGCTTTCTAATTGAAACTAGATGGTCTGCTTGGTACAATTGGTGCCCACCCACCACCCTCCAGCTACTATGTACTAGAGCACACAGGCCCATTACTCTAATTGCAAGCGAGAGAAGAGAGCAGCAAGAACTATCTACAGTATTACAGCCAGCAGCAAAGTTGCTAAATGCTATCAGTAGTATGAATACAGTTCTGCTTTCCATGTGTTGCTTAATACATATCACCACATATGTATTAGATATAGCTAAGTATGAATGTGTGTCCAGCCCGTATGTATACTAGTGCGTCAATGCATGTATACATACAGAAGTTATTGCTAGAAGACCGGATATAAACGATGGTTCCCACTAATATTGTCCTGAGAATACATTCGATACAGATTATTCATTACAACACATGTTTCGTTAGGCAGATTAGTACTTACTTTACTTTTGTCGATACCAAATGTGGATGCCCTTGATGGATGACCGATTTTTACTACTGTAATTGTATTGAACGGTCTTCGTTGTGCTTTGACCTTGGACTGATAGGTATTCTAAATACAGTCAGACTGAATTGTTTAGGTTTTGGGGAGAAAGCAAGTAGTATATTTGAAAAATCCATCATGTGTCAAAAAGTTGACTTAGCCACTAGCTGGTGCTGTTGTTGGTGGTAGTGTAGTAATATTATTCAGGATTCTGCATATACTACATCAGTGCAAACTTCTAATCAAATTCAAATAAGTGCAATGCAGATATCTCCCGCTGCTATGTTTGTTGTTGTTCTTCCTTCCAATTCCAGCTTCAAAGTTTTGAATGCTTTTCAACCTAAAGTCAAGCTTGATGGGACACCAAGTGCATGACAACTTGGCCATACTTTTCTACTCATACAATGTAGTACCCACTACTAGTACAGGAGAACCAGTGACATTTTTGGCTGAGCTTTGACCCAATTTTGTTAGAGTAGTGTGCATGCTTTCACTTTTCAAAAAAGCTTTCAACTTTGGCCTTTGATAAGCATCGAATAATGAGTAGGTTATGAGGCTATTTTGAACACTTTGCTGATGATGTAGTTTGTAGAATGGCTGCTGCCTGGCTCTGATGTATCCCCTTTCAAAGAGCAACTCTTCAGGTTCAGGAGGAGGAAGACTCAACAGCAGCAGCAGCAATGGTGCAGCACAAGCACCAGCTCCACAACCACTCAGCACAGGACCCCCCTACTTCTACTCTGAAAATTGAATTGTCGACTTTCTTGTTCCAATTTGCTGCTACTAACTCTGATGCTCTCTATCATGATCACAATAAAAAAGAAAAATGTAAAAGACATATTTGGACATAGTATGTGTCTTGATACAGTGAGACACTTTATAAAAGCCTATCTTGGATGCATATCTAATTAGGTAAGATACATTCCCTAAAAAGTATCTAGGAAAGATAAATTCTTTTAAAATGTAACTGGATTCAGGTACATTACAATACATTTTCCCAAAAAAAGCATATCGATACAGATATTTTGAACAGGTCTGATGTTTTGTAAAGATAGAGGAGCACCAAGGTAGAAAATATCTTCCTTTTGTGGGAAAAATGGCCTTATTTATGGTTGCCCAAGGGGTATTACAGTAGCTAGGAACCAGAACAAACCAACGGATTCTCAACTCTTTTTAAAGGTATTATCGTAAACAAGTCCAAAATGAAGCTTTTTTTCTTGCTTTTGCTTTTCTTGTGCTATTTTCTTGAGTAGCAAAAGCAAAAGTAGAACTTCTTCTTCTGCTGAAGTATTGACTTGAAAAGTCCAGGTCAGCAGGTCCAAGTCAAAATCCTGGAAGGGCGGAGGTGGAGCTAGGAGGCAAGCAGGCACCCTATCCTACTTAGGCTATAACATGAAAAAGTGTCCACTGGCACTGAGAGTAAGTAGGTAGAAGTAGAACTGAGCTTCACAGTGTAAGTAAAGGGACTTTGAAGTGCATCTGTTGAACATATCCAGCAACCCAGCCTGAGGCATAGCTTTGTTGTTCCTAGTGCACAATTTCATCTACATACCCTTTAATCTAAGCTACTCATCCAAAACAAAATTGTATCATATCATCATTCAGTGAAGCCAAAAATCCTCTCGAAATAAATTGAGATGAGATGACTTTATAAAAGCAACTCACACAGTGTTGGAAAATCACTCAAAATGGTATCATTTTCACAGCAGCATTGCGAGCGAAGCGAGCTCCGTTTACACTTAAACAAAGAAATTTAATTGGACAAAAGTTCATTGGAAATGCCAAAATAGTCAATTTGGCGAGTTTTTGGGAAATCTGTAACTTGCGGTCAAACAGTGTTACCAGACAGGTCAATTGTAAATTGGACAAAAGTTTATGGAAAATGCCAAAATGGTCAATTTGGTTAGTTTTTGAAGCATCAGTTTTGGGTAAAACTTCATATGAGACAATTTTGGTCATTTTCAAAGGATGTGACAAAGAGATGAGGATATGATGAAGTTGTGCATTATCTAGCTCTGGTTTGACGTGAAATGCCGGATCTAAAGAATCTTGAGAAATTAGATTCTGCAGAAAAGTTGTTGTAGAAGCTGAGTGAGAGCGTGCGGAGCTAGAGTGTGGGTGGGGTGCTTGATGGCTCAACAAAAGTGCCACAAATGTCACAAACAATCTTAGGCACACAACAGAAAAGTGAACTTACTTTTGCTTTTGCAGTATATTACTACTGCCAAAGAAGGAGAGAAAAGCTTGTCAACAACTGTTCCATAGCATAAAATATCTCACAGTGTGTAGTCCTACTCTGAGTAGTAGTCCTTTTCAAAAGGGACTCATAAGAGAGACCACCTGCTATGAAAATACACTAAGCAGCTAGTAGCCTCCCTAGTATGTACTTACCCAAAAAGTACCCCAAATACATTGAATACTGCTTTGGCTCTTAAAACGTTTTTGCTCTTTAAAAATGCTCCTTTTTAGGGGTTTTGACAGTGCTTTTTTCCAAAAAAGCCTTGTTTTTCGAATTTTTGAATAATTGGTACCACCATGTTGTAAAATGAGACTTTTGTTTTTTCTACCATTGTACCCCAAGGGCTTTCTGAATTGTGCTGAATTCCCTTCAGTGAATTGATGGAAGATGATCAAATCCCTTCCAAGATCCCTCTGTTTGTTTTGAAAGGTACTATGCTTCTTCATTTCAAAGACAAATGATGTTGTTCATGAGAAGCTGTTGTCAGAATGGATGCTTGCATTTGTCTTGAACATAAAGTCTACAAAGACTACAAAGGAGGCTCACGGTGTGTCGTCTGAGGCGGCTGCTGCGACATTATTGATGGATCGAAGTACTTTCACAAAGCTCTCTTGGGCCTCTAGGTACTGTGCTATACCCTCACTGGAAGGAAGTAGCACACTTCAGCCTTCTTCTCTTTCCCTTGATTAGAAAGCTCAAGACACTACTACGACAACCTTTCAAGTTTTAGAAAGCACTTTGCACTGTAGAAGCAGCAGAACCAGAGGGGCAACCAGGCTACTCTTCAAGCTCAATTTTGGTTGGGTTCAAACTTCAATTGGAAAACTTGCAAGCTTCCCCCCTCATGCTGGCACAGCAAGTGTTAGGTAGATAGGTCAGTTGGCACTAAAAAGTTATTCTACCCTTGCTGCTTTCTAAAAGGTACAGTAAAACCAAGGCTGCTAGCATAAAGGCAAAAAATTACTGCCAAAGTCAAGATACTACCGAAGTGAAAGTTTGCACTAGAGAGAGTATCAGGCTAGACTAAAGACAACACGGTTTTGGCCTGATCTACTGTCACGAGAGACTATAGTCAAAGGAGGTCAGAAAAAAAATATCTGTATTTTGCAGAGTTGTACTGTGTATTGCGTGTTTCCAGTGTATTTCCTGATTGTAATACTTACTGAGAAATGATCTACATTTTACATACCTGTTAAAGATATTTTCAAAAAGTATCTAGATACTATGAAAAATGTATTTAAATACATATCCATTTTTGAAAGATACTTTATCGGAAAAAATATCTAGAAATGTAACATATTTTGAACTCTAATTACTAAGTGCATGATAATGAGTCATTTTGGGCCAATGACACACTTGGAACTTCTGCTTCTCCACAAAGAGAATACTTGCTTATAACCTTAGCATAGTATAAGAGTTTTTATATCATCATGAAGTGCACGCAAGTTTGCCATTACTAAGAAAAGACTAGTGCACTGCGCCGCAGCTTGCTTTGCTATGGAACTATGGAACTATGGAGGAGCCCTCTCGACCATCTTGACTCTTTTGTGTTGCTTGCAAAGAAGAAGATTTATCCAAGGTTTTTCTGCATATTCTATGAACAAAGGAAGTACTCAAAGAGAGGCCCAGTATGGTATGAAGTGAATGAATACTTACAGCATCAGTAGGGTCAGAAAGAATAGTAACAGAGTGCGCAAGTTAGACTACAGCTCTATGCTCATGAGACAGCAACAACCTTTTGTAATAAAGCTTGATGTTCAAGCTTGATGATCATGATGATGCAGTAAAAAGAAGGCTTACTACTAACTATACAGTCCTACATCACTGACAAACATTACCCCATCTTCTCAGCAAAACTTTTTTCTACATGGCTGAACAAGGACACAGGCATTTTAGTGAGATTGAGTAATTGACAAGAAGACAACTGATCTTCATACAGCTGAATTGAATTCTAGATTCCTAACTTTTGAACTTTTGATAAGTGGTACACTCAACAACTGATATAACTCTGATCTTTGTTAATCTGAAGTTTTGATAAGTGATCTTTTGGTGATCTTTAGGACAATTAACCTTTCAGTTCAGGTGTCTGAAGATCAATTGTCAATAGAACAGTTGTCAAATGATCATTTGTCCAAAGTTCACTCATCCAGGGTTCAGCTCTTCAAAAAGATCACTTGTCAAAAGATCAGCTGTCTACTTGTCAAGTAATCTCATGAAAGGTAACACGGCTGTACATAGAGCTGTAAATAAGTTTAGGAATGTTTTTTATTTAGTTGAGTTTTGACTTGGCTGTTTTAGGAATCAGCTGTTGATGCTTCCTGACTCCTAATACCGTCTACACTGCGGTTCTTTTCCATTTGTATGTTTCTCTCTATCCTCTGTTGGATTGTTTTCCAGCACATATTTGCATAATTGGTCTCTTCTTTCTTTTATTACATGCTTGAATGGCTTAGAAAACTTTCAATGGAGAGAAGAAGGGGTGCGAGGAGGAGGAGGAGGAAGAGTGGAATTTTGCTGCTAAAGCTTCTGTATGCATATTAGAGTGGAGCCAATTTCAAAAAATCCTCAAGTGCAACTTTTGCCAAAAAGTTTTACTTCAGCTGCTGCTGTCTTTAGTGCATGCAGTATAGTGGGAGGGAGGTTGAAATAGCAGCTTAGCAGCTGAAGTATAAGCAACAATCTTCATCATCAGTTTTGAAAGTAGGGGCAGCCGCCGCAGGCCCTACCGGCACCACAAAAAAAAAAACTTTGCAAAAATCTAAACTTCTACCCATTTATTTTGCGTGTTGACAGTCTGTTCCTTCAAAAAGTAAACTAACTGACCTACTTCAAACCTTTAGGAACATTTGTCCAGATTTTGATGGAATTGACTGTATTTCGCATGAGGAAGAGACTCAATGCAAGATTTGTATCGAAACTCTTTTAACAAGCTATTGCACATAAAAAAGGCTTTTTTAACAAGACCTGCTGCACGGGTTGCATTGACAAAATGTTGATGCGCAGTACACACTTCTACTTATGCTTCTTTTGAACATGATATATTTTGCCATTAGCTTCAAATGCGGCCATAGAATTTGAAGAAAAAAAGCGGAGAAAAATAATTCAGTTGAGGGAAAGAAGAGTAGTGAAAAGTTGTGAGGAGGACGGCTTTGCTTTCAAAGAGTGCTTTCCTTCTTCTTTATATGACTATTTTTCATTGATCGACTTTGAAGTTACACACTGTTGCATTGTAAACCTTTTGGTCATTGACAAGTTTACCTAAAAGTGAATTTTTGGACACTGTGTTTCTTGGGGTTCAAAACTTTTCCTTTTGGCTTTCTAAGCCATTGGGAATCAAGTTTTGGACTACTTGAACCCAAAACTTGATTTTATACCAGTGTGTACATAGAATAGGCATGGATGGAGAAAAGGAGGAAGCTGCTGCTGCAGAAAAGTGAGGTTTTCTTGAGGAGGTAGGAAACCAACTAAGTTTTCAGATATCTGCTGACTTTGCATCCCAGCAGCACAGAGAACCATAGCCAAAAAAAAAAAAACGGGAGTGGAAAAGGGAAGAAGAAGAAGAAGGGGATTTTCTTTTTCTTGGAAAAAAAGACATAAATCTAATTGTACTCCAAGGCTTTTCTTACAGACGTAGTACACTTATAAATACCAATCGATTTATTGGGGCACAATGTTGTGAAATCACCAAGAAATGACTCATGGGAATAATCTTGACAAAAATTGTGACACACCTTCATTAGTGTGACATACCTTCATTATTGTGACACACCTTTATCATTATGACACACTTTCATAAACGTGACATACCTACATAAGTTTGACATACCTTCATTAGAATGACATACCCTCATAAGTTTGACATACCTTCATTAGTATGACATACCTGCATAAGTCTGACATACCTTCATAAGTTTGACATACCTACATAAGTCTGACATACCTTTATTAGTATGACAAAAACCCTCATAAGTTTGACATACCTTCATTAGTTTGACATACCGTCATAAATGTGATTTACCTTCATTAGTATCACATACCTTCAGAATTGTGACACACCTTTCTTTATGAGTGATTTTCAAACACTGTGGCTTGGTAAATGCATCCTGGATAGCGTAGGGCCATATTTTTCTTCCACTCCTTCATGAGTGATGTGAAGATTTGTTGACTTTGTGCCAAGAATTTTCTATTTGGCTGCTGTCAAGATTGGGGCCAACAATCAGCGGCTGTAATGAGGGCCAATACATCATCCATACAGTCTCAGAGTCGCTACTACACTTATTTTCCTATCCGATACATTTACGTACTATGCATCATGTCTTTTAGACTACGCATATCAGGTACTGACTACTTTTGCTCTTTTTTAAAAGATTATCAAAAACTGATACGCAACTGAGAAGAGGACAATAATGCAGTCATGACTCATGATGATGCAGTATTATTACATACTCCTTTTACGCTCTGTAAGATACAATCTCAAATCTTTTGATCCCTGGCAAAAGCTAAACAATTAATAATGCAGTAGTTGATATAGAGTATTAGAAAAGTTTTGAGCAGCAGAATCTTTAAGTAGTTTCTCGACAATTTCCAAGTTAGAATGACTGGGAATTTAATGGCCAAAAGCATCTGCATGTCTGGGTTTTGGAAAGGGATCTAATTTTGCAAAGTAGCGTCATTTCAAACATCATTGATTATTATGGGATGTTGTCCCATTATTACATAGCCAAGATTATACGAAAATAACTTACATTACATAGATTCGTGACAAGTCATTTTTCAGAGTTTTTCTGGTATTTTTAACTCATCTCTTCAACTTGAGATGATTACTTACTTTGTATTCTAGATCTTCTAGATGTATAATCTCATCTCCTCTTTTCAGACCTTTTGCGTGATTTCTCGGCGCTTCCAAAAACACTACGTCCAACGTTTTTCCGCCACTCGGTCGCTATTCATTTTTGCTCCCTGGAACAAATTTCGATGCTTGAATGTCTTCCTATGCACCAACCAGTACTTTGACTATGCTGTCATGCTCACAATTTTAGTCAACTGCATTTTCCTTGCCATGCCAGAGAACATCGAGGAAGCCGAGTAAGATTTTTCAATATCACCCCATTTGAATTTTCGCGCCAAAAATGGTAATTCAAATGTCGATTTTTGGTGGGCAAATGAAATGCATGAATTTCCTTCACTCGCAGTTTTGCAAATTGTAAAATGCGAGACTTTTTAGTTAGTTTCAAATACTGTGATGATGAGGGGTTAGTATTTGTACAAAACATAGTACAATGCATGTAGTTTATCTGCAAGATGCCAGCCCGACTACTACCTACTGCCCAAGCAGGCAATTTGGTATGCTAGAAGCGTAGAGCATCAGCAAAGTGAATGCAGAGATGAAAAGTATGAATGTAAACAAAGTTCAAAGACCACCAATGCTCTGCTCCTCCTACCGCTGGAAGTAGGACACAGTGTGGAAAAAATAACCAAAAATCTCTCATTTCAAATAACTACAATTAAGACATGTGGAATGGCCGAGCGGATAAAGGCGTCGACTCATGAACCGAAAGGTTGAGGGTTCGAGTCCGATGCTCCGCAATGGCAGAAACATGTTTAGGCTGGGATGCGTGGTGCCATCCTATGCTTTTTAAATTAGACTTTTCTGAGTGACTATCAGACACTGTGTAGAGGAGCGCAGCTTTTGGCTCTGCTTTCTATTGACGCAACTCTTCTAATGCTGAGGTAAAGCACCAGCTTATTGGGCATTTAGGCAATTCACTAACTTTGAGTAAAGAGACATGATGGATGATGGTTTTCCTGCTCTTTTTAGGTTCATTTTCCTTGGCATTTACTCCTTGGAAATGGTCATTCGCGTGGTAGCGAAAGGATTCATTCTGAACAACTACACATACCTACGGTCGCCATGGAATTGGTTAGATTTCCTTGTGATATTTTCTGGGTACCTCACAAGCTTCATCGAAATGGGGAACCTGGCGGGTCTTAGGACCTTTCGAGTCCTGCGGGCTCTCAAAACCATCTCAATTTTGCCAAGTAAGTCATTTTTCAATATTTTACCAGTTACTTACCTAGGGAAGCTTTTTTACTATTTTCTTTCCCAAGGAAAGTTTTTTTTTCCTGAAATTTTTGGGCGTGTTTTGCTTGAAATGGGCGGGAGGGGGTTAGACAAGCGTTTTAGCTCAAAAAATTAGTTGGGGAGTTTTTTCCCAGTCCCGTAAAAAAAAAACATCAACTTGGCGTAGGGAATTCCGGCTATAATGAACAAAGGATCTTGAAGAGGTCTGGTTCTTTTTCAAAAAACATAGGCTGTACCAACTTATTTCATGCACGAATTGACACCAGATGGTGAATCCAAAGTGTTCTCTCCAGCTTTAAAATATCAATCCCAGATTGTTCAAAGTGATTTGCTAAAGGATTTTGTCGAAGGATTAGCACACTGGGAATTGCAGATACAGCTATAGTAGTCCATTCATGAATATGAAATTATGCTCTTGGTACGTCGTAAATAGTGTGCAAAAGAGGGTCTGTTGTGCATAGGCAGTTTAGTTTTGATCATCTACTAATCTCAACACCACCAGATATGAATTTCTGATTTTCAATGGAAGAAAAGCAGAATTTAGAAAGCTTCACAATGCACTGTGGTGATGATCATCCAGGCCTGAATTGAATTTTGGTTTTGAGTAGGGATGAAAAGCCACGAAGGCAAAGACAGAGAAGCAGGTTTTGAAAGAGAGCAGCAACAGCTTTGTTGGAAAATCCCTTTGGGTTTGAGTAGCAGATTTGTGAGCGGCTAGCTATTCTGCTTTTCCTCCCCTTCTTTACTTCTTCCTTCGAAGTAAGAAAGAGAAAGCAGCTTTAGAGCCTGACTGAAAGGAGTAGGCCCTTCTTCTTCTTTTCTAAGATCTTCTCTGTTGCTTTCACTATACTTACTACTGTGGTTGGTCGATGGCTGCCTTGGTTTCCTTTTTTTAGAGATCAAACGAATCAACCGGAAATCATAGCTTTCGCATCCATTTCCGACATTTTTCCCAAGAGAAGACCACCCAAAAAACTGTGTTTCGAAATCGCTCAAAAAATTATTCAATTTTGCTTTGTCTAAATTGAAATATTAATACCATTTTTTGAAAACCTAAGAATCCTGAAAATCTAAGAAAAGCGTTAAATTACGCGAAAAGTGTAGAATTGCGCGAAAACGCGAAAAATTACGCGAAAGTGTAAAATTACGCGAAAACGTGTAAAATTACGCGAATTGGAGAAAAATGCTGAACAACAACAACAAGAAAATACAAAGATGTAGAAGCGCGAGCAGCTATAGCTCGCGCTAAAAAAATGTAATTTTTTTGATGAGTGTCATACATTTTGATACAGACAGACAAGACATCCGCCTTTTACTTTCATCATTAAATTAGGAATTATGGTGAAAGCATAATAAATGCTACGGAGGCAAAAAGGAAAAGCCTGACGGGGATGATGATGACAATAATAATAATGCTTTATTCTCTTTTCAGGCTTAAAGACTATCATCAACGCTCTGCTGAATGCCGTCAAACAATTGGCGGAGGTCATGACGCTCACCATCTTTTGCCTGATGGTCTTTGCCCTATTTGCACTTCAGGTAATATCACCATTGCTGAGACTGAGAGTTTCTGGATGGGCAAAACTACTATTTCTCCGCGAGATGGAGAAGTAGGAAAAATGCACCTATTTTACTGCCAAGATTAAGAGATTTGGCAACAGCTGAAACGAACCAACTAGGTCACCATTTTGAGCAAAATTTGCTGCCCTTTGGGAAAAGTCCAAAATGATTATTAGGGCACAGTGTGGGAAAGTCACCAAAAATGACTCATTTTCAAGTTTAACGCCAAAAATTACATAAACAAAAGTCTCATTTCACAACATTACGAGCAGAGCGAGCTACGTTTACATTTTGGAAAAAAGTTCATTAAAAATGCCAAAAATGGTCAATTTGGCGATTTTTTGAAAAACTGAAGCTTGCGGCCAAACAGTGCTACCAGACAGGTCAATTTTAATAAGACAAAACTTAGTGGAAAATGCCAGGATTAAAAAATTCAAATGCGACATTTTGAGTGATTTACAAACAATGTGAGTTAATTCACTGCATTTTTTTGTTACATATCTGAATTTTCGCGCTAAAAATGACCGTAAACACGGAGCATTGGTGCGTGATCAAAGATTATCTTTAGGGTGCTAACTAAAGTAGTCTCCTTTGTTGCAAAAAAGCGATCTGGCATCACCAAGAACATCATCAAGGAAAACTAACAGTTTTTCTTTCTGCACTATCATCACTGATGCTCCTCTCTCTAAAAAGATCATCCCAGGTCTCTATTGTAAGATTCTCTTTTGTTACTTTAGGTCTACATGGGCCAATTACGCAATAAGTGCGTTGCTGAGTGGCCTGGGCCTCAAAGTGGGATACGCAATTGGACTGAGTGGGTAATGGATGAAGATCATTGGTTCATGAATGGTGATCAGGCTTTGCTTTGTGGAAATGTCAGTGGTGCCAGGTAATTTTTGTCTCTCTGAATAAAACATGTTTTACAGTGGAACATTGATTTTGTGGGTTGCGCGAGCTGAGTAAGTTGCTCAATTATACACAAACGTCATCTAGACAAGCAAAAGTCGATATAAAAAAGAACAAAGGTCAGGCCAAGGCTACTAAACATAGCAAAAATTGGTGTCACAACTTTGTTTTTCTGAGGACAATGCTGGCTGCTATACAAGTCCTTGTTGTCCTTGCCAAAATACACTTATTTTTCTTTCTTAGTTTCTTTCACTCTCTCTATACCTTTTTAGCCAAACTTTGAAGGAAAGGCCTCTTTTTTTTCTCTCAAGAACATGTTTTGAAAAAAAGAAGCTCCCTCTAACCTTATTATTAGATGAATGCATGGGTCGGCCATCCTGTAGTAACACCCAGAAGAGCCTGAAAAACTTTTAGGGAAATGCATCAATCCGTGTTAGCCAGAAAGATTTTCTTTTCTTTTTGCCATCTTAAAAAGAAAAGAGATAAAAGGTTATCTTATTAAAAGATACAAATACAGGATCTGTATACTGAAGTTTTAAAGGCTTTAGTTCTATCGCCGCCAGGGGTCAGTGACTTACAAAGATTAACTTGAAGTAAACTGCTCCGGATCTGGAAGAACTGAAGTTTGTTTTGAGGTGTATCTTGAACAGGTCCTCCTTGAGATGAAAGGCCAGATATTTTAAAAAAAAGTCAGCAATATTTCCTACTAGATTTTCTTCTGCTTTCTAAGCAGATATTACGCAAAAAGCCATGCTAAAGTGCACTAAAGTGCAGAAAGTGCAAAATTGGGCGAAATGCAGTAGGAGGCAGTAAGGTTGAGGAAGGAAAGCAAAGATGAAAATTGAGGAATATACCTTAGCAAAGAGTTCTAGTAAGCAGAAGCAAAAATTGTTGTGCACATGCACCAAGAAGGAGTTGCACAAATTTGTGCTGCCATATGTTCTTATGGGCATAAAAGAAGTAATTTTCTTAGGGTTTTTTATTAGCCACACCATAATTAAATTTTCTTCTTGATTTTTCAGACCATGTCCAAGTGGATATGTATGCCTACCTCATGTAGGCGACAACCCCAATTATGGCTTTACTAGTTTTGACAATTTATTGTGGTCCATGCTTACAACCTTTCAACTGATTACCCTCGACTACTGGGAAAATGTCTACAACATGGTAAATGCACTTTTTATAACATTTGATGATCTTCCGCCTCCTCGGCCAGCCTCCTGTTGATCAACTAAGAGACAGTTGATATTTTTGTTCACCTATACCAAATATTACACACCTCTATTAGGGGGCAGTAATTTAAGATTTTCCGCTAGTAATCGTTTTTTTCCAGGGCAGTAATATTTACCGCCCGCTACTACTTGAAAAATCAACGTTTATCCCTTTTATACTGCATTTGATCACTATAAAGCTTGGAGGGCGTAAAATAGAGGCCAAAACACTGCCATAGAGTTTTGCAATTGTTGGTACTGGTGAACAAAGTCCTATACCGACCTCAAACCCGGCCTTGCAGCCCGATTTGTTTAACAGTAGTCAGTCAAACGAGAACTAAACAAGATTGAAAGATTTCAATCTAAACGCGCGAGTAATATTTGACCAAAGGGATCAAACTAAACAATAGTATCAAATATGGATTTTTTTTTTTTTTTTTACTTGTTTTAAAAGAAGATATATTTATTTCTGTTTGGTGCTCTTACACTCCTCTCATATATCTAACTTGCTTTTCAATTTTGGGATCAAGCTTTTCAGATAGTTTGTCAGCTAACTCTGATAATACTGAAGCATCCTCAAGTAGATCATCAAAAATGCTAGAATAGCTTTGATCAAGTTTATGTTCAGATGTTGCATCATCTTCTTCAATAAGGTCAAAGACTTTATCAAGTGCTTCGTCTTGAATTTTGGTGTAAAGACCTGAACAAAATTCTTTATAAAAATGAGCAAATGCAGTATTTTCGCCTTGCTTTTTACACTTAGAATAGATTTGAGTATCCACAGTGTCAAGCCATCTGTTCATTCCCTTGTGTATCTCCTTTTCCAAGTATTTATCAAAAGATTTCTCAAAGGCTGGTTCAAATTCTTCATCAAATGGATAATCTTCATCATATTCCATTTCTCTCAGCCATTCGTTTTTGTCTACCCATGAATATCCAGGTCCTGCATTTTCGTTGAAAATGGTCAGCCAATCATTTGTTTCAAAGGTTAGATCAATTGCTTTTTCTTCTGCAGTTTTATAGCACTTGTCATAAGCAAAATCTTGCAATTCTTTCAAAGCTACTTCCTTTCTTTCAAGGTAAACATAAATGTAAAACGTTGTAAAAGCTTTGCCTTTATCAGTATTTCTCCTTTCATATTGAGAGACATAATGATATTTTTTGACTTCTTTGGAAGCACACGCTTTTTTGGTTTTTGCAACATTAGATTTAATCTTTTCATCTGCATGATTTTTCCACCATTTTCTTTTTGCCACTAATTTTCCTTCTGTTCTCATTTGCATGAAACGCATTTCTCCATAGTGAGCCTTGCAAGACTTTCGATGACTAACGTGTCGTAGTAATGCAGACTTCTCTTCGAATTCGTCCTTACAACCTTCACAAGTATGCCTCATTTTTTATTGTTTGAGAATTTGTCTGCCTGTCCACCAAATTAAAAGATTTTCCTAAGACTGAGCAGTGAGCAACACTCAAAAGTGTACACGACCTCGTGCAATCCTACCTCGGCCCCGGATTGATGACGTGGCAAATGTTTGAAAAGGATGACGAAATTGCAGTTCATATAATTTGATCAAAATTAGACAATATGGATAAAATTGATAAAATTGGACAATAAGGAAAGAAAAATTCAATATTGAAAAATGACAAACAATAAACAACCAAAAATGACTGAAGTATCTAGTGTGATAGAATTAGAAGAGAAGTATCTAGTGGATAGATTTAGAACAGAAGTATCTAGGGAGATATGATTGGAATAGAAGTATCTAGTCATCCTTTTGTAGAGATAAATCTAGTTTAAATATTAGATATGTAGAAGCGCGTCGCTAGCGACTCGCGCTTAAAAAGAAATGCAAAAAAAAATTTCAAAATTGAAACAATTGAAAAAGGACAAAATTGAAAAAATTGAAAAAATGGACGAATCGGAAAAATTGAAAAAAAATTTCAA
>LT727942.1:48567-70767 GCA_900157175.1 Oithona nana
CCGGCCTTGCAGCCCGATTAGTTTACAGCCTCGGGAGCCAATTGAAGAGTCAGCATTACACTCAGGACATCTAGCAGCACCTCGCTTCGCTCAGTACTGCCACAAATGCCTTCGTTTTGCTGACTCTTCAATTGTCTCCCTCAGTGGTAAAATAATCGCAGCCTTCCCGTGTAATTCGGTAGGTAATGGAATATTTTTAAATTGAAATTCTTAATTTTTATAGGTGGTTGCAACGGGTGGTCCCATGCATGTGATATTTTTTACCATCGTTGTCTTTTTCGGATCCTTTTACCTCATCAACCTGATGTTGGCTGTTGTAGCCATGAGCTACGAGGATGAAGCAGAAGCCAACAATAAGGTATGCGCCATCTATCCATCTCTACATAGTTCAAAGCCATCAAACAATGCAAATCTTGCATTGTGACAAGTTTCACTCATAGCAAATCAACAAGTCTGAAAATTGCAAAATTGCACGCCTATGGCGCTATTATTGGCACATCTGTCATCCTTTTTAGTTTTTTTTAGTAACTCCAGTGCAATTTTTTGTTCCAAACTTTTGAATTTTCACAGCATTTGCGATATCGATTTCGATCATACGAAGCTATCCGAAGAATGCGAAATAACGCAATCAGATCAATGCGTCATAATGCCACGAATCGTGCCAATCAAATGAAACGTTGGCACAAAATGAAAGAATTTCGGTCACAATCCATACATTATTTGACTACTAGATCAGATTCCATCATTCCTTCTATAAGACAAAGGTCCAAAAGTGTAAAAATTATGACGAATAATACCGTAAGTGGTGTCCTCTAGCCAAAAAAAAAGACATGAACATTGAACTGCATCATCCCCCAGAAAATGAGTCACGATTAAGACCGCGAAATCCATGCATCTTATGGATGAAAATCAAAGACAGAGAAAGCCAAAGAATGTTATTATCCCTAATCACACAGTGTTTTAAAATGTCCAAAAGGTCTCATTACCCATCGGGAATGTTCAAATTTTTGAAGAGTTAACCAGACAATTTTTTTAATGAGACATTTTTGAGTTATTTTCCAACACTGTGTGCTTCTCAACTGTAAAGAATATTACCATTGCTGAAGCTGAAGACTTTTGACTACTGAACTACACTACAGTGATACTCTAGAGATCGTGATCAGCATGAT
Organism: Oithona nana; assembly: GCA_900157175.1. Taxonomy (NCBI): domain Eukaryota; kingdom Metazoa; phylum Arthropoda; class Copepoda; order Cyclopoida; family Oithonidae; genus Oithona; species Oithona nana. The sequence goes on from LT727942.1 coordinate 49,737, forward strand.
AACTCAGCATGGGAGGATAGCTGTGATCTAATAACAAAAGTTCTTTTTTGCTTGGTTCCTTTGACAGGAGAAGGAAAAAGAGGCTAATGAGGCCAAAGAACACACCAAACCTCCTTCAGGTGACGAATGCACAATACGTACAAATCCACCCAGAGCCAAGGATGCTGATGGGGTCTACACTGGAGGTATCTCACGAGGGGGGTCCATCTCAGATGGTTGTGAAACTTGCAGCCATAAAGCCACTTCCAGAGAAGGTCTTCATAAATTGACTGAAGGTAAAAAAGACTTTTGATCAGACACAAATGAAGTTTAAGACTTCAGTTCTATCGCCGCCAGGGATCAGTGACTAAAAAGATTTTTACAGACACTAAGACCGAGCCTTTTGAACTCATTATGCGATGGGGTCAAGATTGCTAAGGGACCAATTGCATTGTTTCATGTATGGAAACATCTTCCAGAGGTTCTTTGCAGTTCTATGAAGCTGGTGGAACCTTGATTGGCCTCTCTGCCTCTTCTGAGCTCAAGCTTTAGCTGCTCAAGCTTCTTGAATTTAGACAGACTCACGCATCAGGCAGCAGTAGAAAAGAAGCTGAAGGCAAACACAACAGCTACAACTCAGCCTCTAGAAGATCCCCTTCTTCTTCAGTTCTCAAAAGCTGCTTTCTGAATGGAGCTGGAAGAAGAAGGCGTAGGCTAATGTTGCACTAAGGCTGCTGCTGCTAAGTCAATCTACTTGGTGACTTAGGGTCACATATGCCTACTCTTCTTCAGTTCTGGCTCAGTGTCCTTTGATCCTTAAAAAGGCTATTTGTGTACTGCTAGATCCTTGGAAGAAGGAGCAAGAAGGACAACAACAAATTCCTCAGCGTCAAGCTGCAAATTCGACAAGACGGATATTTGCTCAACTCCCGAGCTACATTCCTTAGGATTTTCTCTGTCAGCAGCTCTTTGACCCTAAAAAACCCTAAGAATGTGTTGAAGGCAATATAATATTGATTATGCTGACCTTCTGTTTGAATTCCACAGGTTATGCCCTCCTCACTTTTCTGCACATTTGAGTGTTGATGCATCTCATAAGATGTCGAAGATATTACTAGATATTGTCCACCAAGAGTTAGCCAGCTTCAATGCAACCATCTCCATTTTTGTAGTTAGCTAAAGTTGCCCAACTTTCCCTGGACAATATCTAGAAATAACTTTTTAGACACTTTATGAACTTTGCAAAGCAATCTCCTCCTCCTTCTTCTTCCTGCTCAAATCCTCACCAAAAAATATGTTCCGAATTCTCCATTTTTTGAGAGGCCACAGATTTTCCAGACCTTGGAAGACCAATTTCCACATTTCTATTCCCTCTCTTAACCAATGTCTGATCTGATTTTTGATCTTGAAGAATGAATTGATGAATTTGGTCATATTTTGAGGTTTTGTCATAGTATCGAGGGTTTGTCAAAGTAGTAGAGGGTCTACCTAAATACTTTTGTGACTGGTGATATACAAAGTTTGAGGAAAGCCTTCTTCTTTCAAGGTCTTCAAGGTTTCTGCTGCCTAGTATTACTACTTTCCTCAAAAGCCATTACTTTCCTGCTACTGCTGCTTCTTCTACTTCTTCTCTACCAGGAGCGTGAGATGGTTTTCATCGATCCTGCATGCGGTTTTTCCACTAGACGGCTACCTTCTACTTCAACGCATTTTTCCACATCAAAAGTAGACCTTTGAACTCCACTTTCAGGTTCACTTCATGAAGAGAATGGTCATCGCCATAATAATCGACGCAATGTTGTGATGAAAGCCAGACAAGAAGGCTCGGAAATTCGTGGGTATGACATAAGCGACAGCGCAATGGATCCGACATTCCTTAAGGTAACCTTTTCAAAGTGACTGAATGAGATGAGTAATGCTAAAGTGTTGAAAAATCCTCGCAAGTAGTCGCCGAAGACGACAGATTGCGAGTTTTTAAGATATTTTTTTGGTGATTTTGCAACATTGTGCTAGTGTGTAAACCATACATGTGCAAGGGGAGGCTGGACTAAGCTCTGCGACAAGGGCTTGGAGGAGGGTATGTCTTGACCCCGCTTGCACAGGTATGGTGTAAACCACCAGCAATACCATCTAACTTTTTTGAGCCATCCCTACCTTTCCCACTTCAGAAGCTAGCAAAGTGCAATTTATCAAAAACTTATGCAGGAAAACTTCAAATTACGTCGCCCCCGCCTTCTCTCACTTTTCTGAGCAACGCTCAACTCTAACCAAAGTTGAGATCTCATCTCTCTTAGTTTTTATATGCATTTTACATTACTAGATGGAAAAAACCCTTTTGGCTTGGCCATCTCAATCTTTGAGTTCTCCTGCCAATCATTCGATTAGAATCACTTATAAGTCGTGCACTAATTAGTGCACTCTGTGCACCAATCGAATTGCATCGCAATTGCATTGATTGGCAGTAGCGCCGCACAGTAGCACTTAACTCCGAGATGAAAGCCTCAGAAGTAAAAGCAGGAAATTGAAATGTGTTGCAGAATTGTGATAGTTATGAAGCACGTCTGAAATCGCTGGGTCGATCGCTGAGCGGTGAAGACGAGGTCAGCAATATGGTGGATAACCTCGATAGTGTATCTGAACAAGCACGAAGGCTGAAAACCCAACAGGTAATGAAGATAAAAAATTGCCTGTCAACTATCACAGTAGGGGAAAATCACTCAAAAAGGATCATTACCCAACTTAACCAAACTTCAATTAACCTAACTGATGTCTTGAACCTAATGAAAAACGCGATTTAATTGGAATTGAACTCAAGAATTCCATGGGGTCCAAACCATGATTCCGTATTTAATTAGGTTCCAGGGTTCAGTTAGGTTAATTGAAGTTTGGTTAGGTTAGGTAATGATGATCCTTTTTATGTGATTTTCCTAGACTGCGTAAAGTGTGTAACTCTAAGTAACAAGTTGGGTTGATAAATGATTCTTATTAGCAGGAGCTGGTATCTTCTGAAGGCATCATCAACTGCCAAGGTCAGGTGTCTTCGGGGAAAAGGCCTAGTAAGATCGACATTCCCTGTGTGGTTTCCATCGAAGAGGGGCAAGAAGAGAAAGAAGAAGGGAATGCGGATCGGAATTGCCTGTGTTGTAAAAAGTGTTGCTGCTGCTATGGTACCTTACTCACCTTTCAGAACTTTTTGCTGCGAGTGACCACGGATATGCTTTTTGAATCGGCTGTGACGGTCTGTATCATTCTCAACACGGCTTTTTTGGCGGTAGAACATCATGGGATGTCGGATGACCTCAAACATGTCTTGGAGATTGGAAATAAAGTCTTCACTATTTTTTTCACCACTGAAGCTGTTTTGAAGTTGATGGCTTTGTCCAAAGAATACTTTGACTCGGGATGGAATGTTTTCGATCTGGTCATTGTAGCTGCCAGTCTGGTTGATCTGGGGGTAGAAGACATCAATGGTATTTCAGTGCTCAGAGGCATGAGACTGGTAAGAACGAAAATTTTGTGTCTTTAATCTTGATGATCCTCCTTTTTTTCATTGCAGATGAGAGTGTTGAAATTAGCTCAATCTTGGACTACCATGAAGGTGCTGTTGAGTATCATTATTTCCACTCTGGGTGCTCTGGGCAACCTGACATTCCTCCTTATCATTGTCATCTACATTTTCGCCGTCCTGGGGATGCAATTGTTCGGAAAGACTTATACCGACGAAAACTTTTATCCCGACAGAGTTCCAAGGTAAGTACCTAGCTAGGTGAAAAAGCGCGGAACCTTACTCTTGGGGTTGGGTAGCTTTACTTAGAGCTAACCAGCCACATACCATCCTTCTTACAAATTGTCCCCTCATTTTTCAAAAGCTAGCTGGCGCTTTTAAGAGGATTGCATGCTATTCTACATTTGCTTGCAAGTTGCTTTCATTTATTCTTCTTCTTTGCCCTTTCAGATGGAATTTCACCGACTTTTTCCATTCATTTATGATGATTTTTCGGATATTGTGTGGAGAATGGATTGAACCACTTTGGGATTGTATGCGTGCTGAAGGAAAAGTGGTAAGTTTTTTTTTGGATACATACTATTCTTGTTTGGATACATACTATAGGTAGTAGGATTGTAAGACTGATGGTCATAACCTAGGGCCTGTTTGATCAATACTGTTTATGGAGAAAAAGCCAATAATACGTTGAGTATTGTAGTATAGCAGCTAACAAGTTTCACTTCTTCTGGCTACTTTGTGTATTGTTTCCTTCAAGGAGGAGCCTCTCCTCAGCAGGTCGAGTCCTTTTCGACGAGCTTCGCATTCTAGTCGAAAAAGGGCCAATAAGCAATCTACTAGAGAAAATGACAGGGACAGGATTTTATTGGGAATAGGCTTACTCCTTCTTTATAACCCAGAGACAGACATGGTTGCCGCAAATAAGCTCGGATAGTCTGAATACAATACATTTACTTACCTTGAAATTACCTACACAGTACACACTAGCTCACAGTGTGGAAAAATCGCTTCAAATGTCTCATTGGAATTTGATAAGACTTTTTGTGAAACTTTTACAAGTCTTGAAGGTAAACAAGTCCTTCTTCGGCTTTGTAAGTAAGCAGGCCAAAAGTCGTAACTCTGGGCTATAAAGGACTCTAAATGGTCTTAATCCTCTTATGTTAGGGCTACTCCAGCCCAGATATCTCAAATGAGGTCGCGCATACAGCAATTCCACAGAAGTAGTAGTAGTAGTATAAGTCGGTGGCTACTGCTAACAGACCCACTCAGAAATTGTGTGTCTGGCTTGCTCAACTTTTTTATGGTAGTCACTAGTCAAGCTACTTTCCATCCTTCTTCAGGTCTTCCAAGTCCTACTGAAGGTGATGAAAGCTACTTCTAACTCAAATCAATTTTCCATTCTAAATGATGATGTGAAAAGGAACATATTCCACTGAAGCCACTTCTTCAAGCTAGCGAGAGCTAGGAAAATAAGCTTACCAGAGAGTCAGTAGTTGTATGGGATATGAAAAGCTAGCAAAGCCTCATTTGCATATTCACTAAGGGCCTTCTTCTTTCCCCTACGATCCCCTACTGATGCTTCTCGATCTTGAACATACTGCAAACATACTTGCATGTAAAAGAGTACCCAAATCAATATTCTAATCTACCATGCAGCTTCCAGAATCCAGACCTATCTAGCTGCTCAAAATGAAACAATAAACTTTCTTTCTACCCCAAAAAAGATACAAAACTAGCACTGAAATGTAAAGTAGATACATATTTGATTGATTAATTTTGCAATCAAGTTACTTCTGAAGTCAGACCTCTTTTTTACCATGTGGATTCATAATGGTTGCTTGACTTGGAAAGAACCCAGTAGGTATCTAAAATGTAGATAAGGACCACCACCAAAATTCAATATCTTTCAATTGCTAGATAGCATCTTTTCCAATCGAGGTTCCTACTTTATTGAGCATACATCTTGAATTTTGTGTCCGCCCTCTGCTCTTTCAGCTCTTTATAGGTTTCTACTAAATTGCTGCAATAACCCTAAGTTTCCATTGAATTGCTTAGGGTTGGACCCCCATAGAGGATAAAAAAAGAAGCAAATCAATTTAAGTTTTAGCTAGGAAAGGGTACGTCGATCTGATTTGCAGGTCACGTTTCCTTCCTTCATCAATTTTTGCAATGTTTTGCTGGGAAAGAAATCTTCCACATTGGATGCACTTTTTTGACACTGCCTGTAATCAATACTTGTTACCACTGCTGCTGCTGCTGGGTAGTAGTGGCGGAGCTGTTGCCTCACTCACTTTCTATACTTGTAGAGTCAAGACATAATCTCATCTACAACCTTCAAAAGGAACAAGACTTTCAATTTCTTTTCACAATGAAAAGTAAGATTGCCAAAGTGGCCAATGTGTACAACAATACAAAGAGCGAAAAAGATCTACAGATTTTGCAATGCCAACAAAGATTTACAAGTGTTTCCTAAGATAAGGCTTCTTGTTCCCTAAGGTATTATATAGACTATAGAGTGAACAAAGTAAAATAAGATGTTGCCAAGCCTACCAATGCAATGAAATGTTTAGGTTAATAATTTCTACTCTAAGGACGTAAGGTGCCTATTTGGTACCCAAATATATAATGAATTTGCTTTGTACATCATACCAACAATTACTCACCTCTATAAGGGGGTCAGTAATTTGGATTTCCCGCTAGGAATGGCATTTTCCCAGGGCAGTAATATTTACCGCCCGCTATTTCAAAAACTCAACGTTTATCCCTTTTAAACTGCATTAGATCACTATACCAAGCTTGAAAGACCTAAATAGAGGCCAAACCACTACCATAGAGTTTTGTAGTTGTTGGTATTGGTGAACAAAGTCCTATACCGACCTCAAACATGGCTTTGCAGCCCGATTTGTTTAGTATAGCCTCGGGAGCCAATTCAAGAGTCAGCATTACACTCAGGACATCTAACAGCACTTCGCTTCGCTCAGTACTGCCACAGATGCCTTCGTTTTGTTGACTCTTCAATTGTCTCCCTCAGTGGTAAAAAAAATCGTGCAGCCGTGCCGGGTCATTTGTTATGTATTAGAACAAGTATAAAGTCTACCCAAATCTAATCACCCTATTATTGAATTTACTTTATTTTTAGGGTGTGGCTGAGTCTTGCCTTACCATCTTTTTGCCAGCCCTTGTGGTGGGAAATTTTATGGTGCTCAACCTTTTCCTTGCCCTTCTGCTCAACAGCTTTAACTGTGAAGAACTCAAGTCCAGAAAAGAGGTACGTTTGAACCAATTAAAATAAAACCCTTACCCCAAAGAGCAGTGCTTATTTGTTGAAAAAAAAAGTTTTTTGATATACTAATGCTATGATCTCAAAAAAAAACTGGAATGATACGTGAAAAAATGCTAATCGCTTTTTCTCTATTATAATCGCGTGTGTTTCTACACGGTTATAATCGCTTTATTGTCCGTCTAAGGATGCAACGGTAAGGAGTGAAAACTGAAAAAAGAATCTCGCAAACAAAAAATTATCATCATCATCTGTTTTGAGTTGCTGCTGCCAGCATATTTATTCTAAAATCATTGCAAAATCGCACGAAATTTTTGCAGGGTGAAATAATATCAAATTAAAATCATTTTCATTTAGCAACAAAGTTGATTTCAAGCTAGAAGTTTGCTCCTTCTTTTGGCCTTTCTTGGTGAAATATTGAATGGTCAAAGTGTTACCAGTATGTGTACGTTTTCAGTTAAGAAAATGGGCATTTCTATAAAGCCTTTGTATTCCTCGTAAAAATGGAAAAAGTACTGTCTGGTAACACTTTGAAAACAAAACAAAGCATGTTTTTTACGCGTTTCTATTCGCGTTTCTAGCACGAATGCTAAGTTTTCGAATTCGCGTTTCATGCATTTGACTGCGATATGCTACTGCCTAACTAACAGACTTGTTGACTAATTAAAACTCAAAAACTATCAAATACTATTTGATCATCAACTACTTTGGGTAGCTTTGGGCTTATGTTGGCCAAGAAGTCTGGTTTTGCATGGTTTTCCATACATTTTGCAAGGTTATTCATCAGTACTCAGAGCAGCAAAAACAAATTCGCGTTTGGAAAAAAAAAAGAAGTGGTTTTAACATCATTTTTAGAAAAAAAAATTCACCCTGCGAGATACATAATACTACTATAAAATACAACTTGCAAATGCAGTATTGAGAGCACAGAATCTTAAGCATAAAATCATGTGCAATTGTTCACCGTTGAATCACAGCAATCACAGGTCATTTTTCTTTAAGTAGTGTATATAAAAAAAATATGTTCAAGTGCACTACTACTTCAAAATACTGTTGTGTATCAGGCACTACTACTGTCAACTCAAATACATTCAGGAAGGTCTTTTCTTGCATCCGAAAAAATCCTCTTTCTTTGCCTTTTTCTTCTCCTACTATGTTTATGCCTTTGACCCTTTTGAATGAAACATATGTTTAAAGGTTTCTTGAATTTTACACAGAGTTAGTAATACAAAAAATGGTTTTGTCATGCAACTGCCCCTTTCTTATTGCAAAAAACGTCCTTTTTTATGTACTTCTATTGGCGTTTTGGTGTTCACTTCACAATGAAAGACAGGGTCCAAAAAGTTATACTATATGCACCGCCCTGCCCCTTCTCTATCAAAGGAAATGGAACCAGAGACTAGGATCTATTGGAATATACTATGTCGATCTATCTCTATATGCACTGCTACTATTACAAAATGCAATCAAAAAAGATATTACTACATGTCCAATCCATTCTTGAACTAATCATTACATTTCACACCTGTTTTTTCTCTCTCTCTTCTCTTTCTCCTTCTTCTGGGTCACTACAGCTCATCGAGGGTGTAAGTGTAGATGGAAATCAACTTTACAAAATCATTAGAATCATCATCGCTACTCATTTTCCAACCTCCTCTTTTCTTTATATACATACTTTGCATAGTGATGTGTAGATTTTGAAACAGACACTGTATTGTTGAAAAGTTACCAGAGATGCCTTTTTCCAGTAATTAAACTTCTTCAATGTTTTTTGGCCTTAAAATAGTCTTAAATGGCCTCGGACGGCCTCCATTGGCCTCGAACAGCCTCAAAGTTTGCTACAAATAAAATTCTATCATAAAGTTAATTCAACTTTGCAGTTTTCCCTTTTATTGGCCTCGACGACCTCTGAGGCTGTTTTAGTTAACAATACAGTGTAAACTGTTAATATACCTGTTAAAAAAAACTCAAGAGTAGCGTGTTTTGACGCTACTCTGCTAAGTTTAGTGACTCTATGATTGTGTAGTGGAAAGTTGTTTCTTTCCGCACGCTGCTGTATTTTGTTTTGATAGATCACCAAGAGCATCTTTCTCATGTCTTGTGACTATCATACTCTTTTCATATCAGCATCATTCCCCCTTTGAAAAAAAAAGCCTTTTTAGCGTAGTTACGAATAATTGTAGCCTCATTTGTATACATTTACCTTGGATAATGACGCTTTTCAGCTCCTCAAATTAAACCTTTTTTTAAAAAATGGAACCTCCTTTTTTGACTTTTCTGGCTTCAAATCCTCTCCTTAGTCTCCTATAAATACATTTTTAAAAATTGTAATGTGAATTATCAAGAGTAGAGAAACTGGAAATTTTTTAGTGATTTAGTTCATACAATTATTTTGAGGTCAAAGAGTTTTGGAAAAAGTAACAAAGGGAAATGAGAGGATAGGAGAAGCCTTTTGTTTCTCTCTCCTTCTCTCTTTATCTCCCATCATGTAATAAAAGGGATGCTCAGCATCCCTTGAAAAGATCAAAAACACAGACTGTAAAAAACAGTGAGGATGCGACCTAGTTTTCACTTGCCCTATGGTATCCTAGATACCATTAGCCCTAACCTGGCCTCTCGTTAATTCCTTGGAGAAAACAAGAGTTCCAATCATCATAACCTTCACCTCTCCTGTGCCACAAAGATATAACTAATCTGATCTAAAAGATTTCTTCCCACTTAACGTAAATTGCAGTTAACTCGTTGTGTAGGATTTGCTGTCTAGCCTATTTCTAATAAATTCCTATAGTTGTGCTAGTTCAAGGAGACCAATAAGTGGCGCTATGGATCTACTAAATCTAAATTCTTAAAAGGGAAGTACCTGGAAACATTTGTCAATATGTATCTGTTTCTAGATACATTTCTCAAAATGGACGTGTATTTATTTTGATACTGTTATCAAAAAGCCTAAAAATGCTCGGAAAAAAATGGCTCGGCCCTGGCCGTTCCACCTAGTATCTTCAACCTAGATTTTAAAAATGTATCTTGGATACATACTTTTTTTTTGAAAAAAAGACAATGGCACCACCTGTAGGTCCCCTTGTAATATATCCAAGTGACCCTGAGTTCTGTATATGTAGTACAAATACCAATGACAACAGCCGCCGCAAGTGTTTCCAGCTGCTTTTGTCATTTTTCTATCTTTCTATACTTACATACCACACCGAGAATATTACAAGTGGCTAAGTGTCACAACTACACCATCACACTAAGATATGTTTCTCCACATCTCTTAATGTTACTACAGTACATCAATGACACTACACGGCATCTATCCGCAATACACACCAATACTTACCTTCTTACCTCCTCAGAGAAGAACAAAAGAATTATTTTTCTTTTCTACATACAAAGAGGGAAAATACTATACCCAAATTCACCACTGATAGATGTATTACACTCGTGCCTTCTTGGGGCCCTGTATTATAAGTATTTTTAAAACAAATTGTTGATTACCACTTAGGAGTCGTTGGATACCAATATTCAAATTTAATCCCGTTTTAGAAACGCCCCTGAGTACAGATTTTGATTTGCCTTACTCTTATACTAAATTCAAAATTCCCTAAAATGTACTAATTGTGTGACTTTATTAGGAGGTGAGAGGTGAAGCGACATCTATCGTGACAAAAAAGCTCAACAAGTTGAAGGAAATTGTGTCTAGCAAGAAGAAAAAGGCTTTGGAGGTCACAGCTGGCAAGTTCGTCTCTAATGGCTCGTTACTGTCACAAAATGGCCTCAAGAATGAGAATGGGGGAGGCCCAACCAATCCAGAGCTCCAGAATAAAATTGGAGGTGAGCATTACCAATCCGAGCACTATTCAAAATGGGAATCTTTGCTCTCCCAGAACTCCTAGAACTCCTTTGCACACTGTTTGAAAATAACTCAAAAAGTGTCATACAAATGTGTAGTTTCAAGTGAGACACATTTGGCGATTTTCAAACACTGTGCAATCACTGGTACTACTCACAGGACAAGAGTAGTATCAGAATATAAGCACACTTAAAAAAAATGAAGGCCTCCTTTACCAGACTTGTTGCCTAAGTCTTGGAAGGAGGCAGCACAGAAAAGTTGTTTCTTTCTGTGTAAGTACTAAGTACTCTCACAACATCACCAGCATTAATCATATATCATTTTCATACTATTTTTGATGTTGTAATCAGCAATCAATGTTTAATTGAGCTTTCTACGACCATAATTGCCAACCATAATTGCAGTAGTTTGTTCTTTAAAAAACTTGATGAAAAAAGTCGCTTAAAATGCCAACTTTTGCTTCATAAACTTCAACGTTACCTGTATGTGAGCTTTCCAAGTTGATAAATTCCCAATTTTTGGCTTTTTTTATGGAAATATTTGCCGATTTTTTTTTCATCAAGTCTCATTGTGTCCCTTGTTGCCATTGAAAAAAGATGAAAAATCTATTAAAGTAGATCAAAAAATGTATTTAAAAATATGGAAAAAAGGCACAAATTCAATGTTGCTTCAAACTCTAACCTAAGCTTTGATCATTCCGTGTTCTCTCTCTTATCATCCCCTTTTTGCACACACTACCACTCTATCTGACCACACCACCAAATCACTACCACTACCAACCTGTAATGTAGATGACAGTTCGGCTGCCATTTCTGTCAATGGCTACGAAGATCGCTTGAATACATCCACTGGTGGTCAAAAGGCTATTCTGGCCATCAGTGAAGACAATGAGTCGGCCGTCATCAAGTACCGATCTGACCAAGACATGTCAAGCATTGGTGAGTACCAAGACTCTAGCTCCAAAGGGTCGTTTCAAAGTAGTCACTTTTTTCGTATTGATCACCCTGTAGCAATCTTGTCACCTTTTCTTCTAAAAAAAAGAGTCAATCAGAGTTACCAGACCGATACTTTTGTATCTTGAACAGGTCTTACTTTGGCGATGTTGTCTTTTGCATTTGTCCTAGCGATTATGTCTGCTTTTGTCCTAATATTTTTTCTGCTCATTATGTATTTGCAGGACCGAGCAAAAGCCTGACCTTTGAAGAGGGTCTTGTAGGCAATGGTGAAGCTGGTGCAGGCACTGAAAGCGAGGCCCCAAAAAAAGTACCAGACCCTTGTTGTCCAATATTCTGCGAGCGCATGTAAGGATTTTTTCCCAGAATATAAATCCTATTAGGAAACTTAGTAATATTAAAATACTTGCAAGGCCTCCGGCGGTATTGAAATATTGGGAAAATTTGATCTAATATGAATCTATTTTTCAGGTTCTCATGTTGTTCCTTTCTTGGTGATATGTGCCTGGGCAAATCATGGACTTGGACCCGTCAATTTGTCCACAATGTGGTGGACAATCCATTCTTTGAGTGGACCATTTTGTTGTTGATTTTTGCTTCAAGTTTAAGTCTGTGTTTTGAAGACATCAATTTGCAAGATAATGAAGAATTGATGTTTATTCTGAAGATTGTCAATATGGTCTTTGCAGTGTTGTTTTTCTTGGAAATGATCTTGAAGTGGATTGCTTTCGGATTGTGGAGATATTTCACATCAGCTTGGACTTGCCTGGATTTTGTCATCGTTTGTGTAAGTATAAAATTAGGTTTACCCTTTCAGATTTGATAGCTAATTTACTATGCATTAACGTTCTAAATTCAATTGCAAAAAATTAATCAGTTGCATTCTCTTTCCTGTTGCAAAATGTAAATATACTAAAACATGTTGAATACATAGTAGTACAAATTTTTCTGAAAGTGCTTTCCAGACTGTTGGAAATGATAAATGTGGACCATTTAAAATGAATTATAGTTACAAGGGTTACCAGTTGGGTCATTTTCATGTAAATTCTCTGTTGTTTTTAGGTGTCCATTTTGAGTCTGGCCATCGAAGGAAGTGCCAACTTAACGGCCCTCAGGTCACTAAGAACATTGAGAGCACTCAGGCCCCTACGAGCCATTTCAAGATGGCAAGGCATGAAAGTGAGTTTCATATTTGCATATTTTTGACATCAACTATGCCAACATTTTTTCTTGGCGTCTATGATAGCGCCTCAAAAGCACAGACCAGACACGTATTTTATGCTAAAAAGCTTTGCAAAGTTCAAAAATTCTGTGCCGTACCTACTGCAAAAATATAAGTGACAAGGAGACATTCTGAACTTTTTGGCACCTAAGCTGAACTTTCAGTTGTCTAAAGTTCAGTTGTCTAAAATTCAATTTTCAAAAGTTCAGTCATAGAATTCACCTTTCTGACATCTGAACTTTTGACAACTGAACTCTTGACAACTGAACTTTTGAAAACTGAACTTTTCCTTTTCGTCGTTGAAAATTCAGTAGTCAGGAGTTCAGATGTATTTTTTTTCGAAAATAGTGTTGCTGGCTTGATACACTGACTCTACTGCCATTACATTATCCAATTACAGATCGTTGTTAATGCCTTGATGTATGCCATTCCCTCCATCATCAATGTCTTACTTGTCTGCCTTGTCTTTTGGCTCATCTTTTCAATTATGGGCGTTCAATTCTTCGGTGGCAAATTCTACAAATGCACAGATGCTGATGGCGAGCGCCTACCCATAGATATCATCAACGACAAATACGAGTGTTATGAAAACAACTACACTTGGGTCAATTCAAAAATTCATTTTGACCATGTGGGCCATGCCTATTTGGCTTTATTTCAAGTGGCCACATTTGAAGGATGGATGGAAGTTATGGCAGATGCTGTGGATACTAGAGAAATAGGTAAAATATTTGTTCACCTATACCAACAATTACTCACCTCTATTTCGGGGGCAGTAATTTCGGATTTCCCGCTAGTAATCGCTTTTTCCCAGGGCATTAATATTTACTGCCTGCTACTTCAAAAATTAACGTTTATCCCTTTTAAACTGCATTAGATCACTATAACAATGCTTGGAGGACCTAAAATAGAGGCCAAAACACTACCATAGAGTTTTGTAATTGTTGGTATTGGTGAACAAAGTCCTATACCGACCTCAAACCCGGCCTTGCAGCCCGATTTGTTTACAGCCTCGGGAGCCAATTGAAGAGTCAGCATTACACTCAGGACATCTAGCAGCACCTCGCTTCGCTCAGTACTGCCACAGATGCCTTTGTTTTGCTTACTCTTCAATTGTCTCCCTCAGTGGTAAAAAAAATCGTGCAGCCGTGCCGGTTAATTCGGTAGGTAATGAAACATTTCTAAATCATTTTGATGTTTTTCTTTTAGATGAACAACCTGAATACGAAGCTTCAAAATACAATTATTTCTACTTTGTCATCTTCATTGTCTGTGGCTCCTTTTTTACACTGAATTTGTTTATTGGTGTGATCATTGACAATTTCAACGCTCTGAAAAAGAAATACGAAGGCGGTGTTCTGGAAATGTTTTTGACTGAAAGTCAGAAAAATTATTATACTGCCATGAAAAAATTGGGCCGGAAAAAACCACAGAAAGTGATACGAAGACCTACCAACGAGATTCATGCCTTATTTTACGACATCTCTCTATCTAGGAGGTACTAAAATACTTGTGATGTGATACTACTGTACTCTGGCTATTCTTTTTAAGACTGAAGATAAAAAGTCAGACACTACATCATGTGATATTTTACCCGGACAAAATCACATGAAATGTCTCGCTTTCTACTGTAAACTAAGCAACACTATTGGAAAATCACTCAGAACGTCTCATTTCACTTTCAAAATAAGTTTGATAGCTAAAATCCGAATGCTGTTATTCTCAAATGATATTTTTTGGATGCTTTTCAAACACTGTGTGGAAGCGAAACGATTTATGTACATACATGTGATGTCTCCTTCTTTTCAGATTTGAGATTGCAATTTTTGTCTTGATTTTTCTCAACATGGTTTCCATGGGTATCGAGCATTATAATCAAGCTAGAGTTGTAACATTTACTCTGGAAATCTGCAATGCTCTGTTTACAACCATCTTCAGCTTAGGTAAGATTTTACACCGATATACTTTACGCGTGAAAATTCAAACTTTTTAAGGATTTGAATCTTCGCGCCCAAATGGTCAAAGTTGCACACATTTACTTTGAATGTTGATTCTTTGCGCGAAAGTTGAAATATTCCGACGAGTATTAGCGAGTGAATTTGGGGAAAATGTGAATCTTTGGGAAATTGTGAATTTTGGGGAAAATGTGAATTTGGGGGAAAATGTGAATTTGGGGGAAAATGTGAATTTGGGGGAAAATGTGACTTTTGGGGAAATGGGACTTTTGGGGAAATGTGACTTTTGTGGGAAATGTGAATTTTTGGGAAAATGTGACTTTGTGGGAAATGTGAATTTTGGAAAATGTGATTTTGGGAAAATGTGAATTTTGTAGCGAGTATTTTTTTTCTTTTTTGCAATATTGTGTCTGATAAATGTAATCTCTATTTTTCAGAATGTCTTGTCAAAATCATTGGGTTGAGGTACCAATATTTCACGGCTGGCTGGAACATTTTCGATTTCGTCCTAGTTATTGCCAGCATTGTAGGAATTGTTATGGAGGACATGATGGAAGATTTCCCCGTTTCGCCAACTTTACTACGAGTAGCTCGCGTCTGCCGAATCGGCAGAATTTTGAGGCTGATCAAAGCTGCCAAAGGCATCCGAAAATTACTCTTCGCCCTCATCGTTTCCCTACCGGCCCTCTTCAACATTGGCGCATTATTGGCGTTAATTACCTTCATCTATGCCATCATCGGTATGACACTTTTCGGCCACGTTAAACATCGTGGCGCACTCAATGACCAAGTCAATTTTGAGACTTTTGGCCGCTCAATGCAACTCTTGTTCCGTTTGACGACATCTGCCGGCTGGAATGACGTTTTGGAGCCACTTTTAGTGACCCCACCTTATTGCGACCCGCATTACCGGGACTTGCCTAATGGTAATTGTGGTCATCCTTTTGTGGCCATCATCTACTTTGTCTCATTTATCATCATCAATTACATGATTGTCATTAACATGTACATTGCTATCATCCTGGAGAATTTTAATCAAGCGCATCAGGAGGAAGAGATCGGCATTGTTGAGGAAGATCTGGAAATGTTTTATACCAAATGGGCAAAGTATGTATTCGATACATAGTAAAAAATTCAAGTAGATAATGATACATTTTTTGATGATTTTCAAACATTGTGACTCATCCACGCTGATTGAAAATCACTCAAAATGTCCCATTTGAATTTTTAATTTTGCCATTTTCCACCAATTTTTGTCCTATTAAAACTGACCTGCCTGGTAACACTGTTTGACCGCAAGCTTCAGGTTTTCAAAAACTCGCCAAAATGGACCAATTTTGGCATTTTTAATTAACTTTTGTCGAGTCAAAATGTACACGTAGCTCGCTTCTCTCTCAATGTTGAATGAGACTTTTTCTGTGATTTTCAAACACTGTGCCAAAGCCAGAATTTTTGGACCATCCATTTTGAAATTGGAAGGTAATAAAATATTTGGTTTGCCTTATCTTGATGTATGTAGGTCTGTATGGACTCTTTCTTTGCCATCAAAATCACAATATATTCTGGTGATTTTCAAGACTTGTGGAGGACTTTCAGCTTCATCTGATTTCTTATCATTATTTTTATCTTTTTTGTATTGATTGAAATAAATAATTATATGCTGCTATATACTTTGCCCATCTATATACTTTATGAGAATAAAACAATCTAGCGCGATATACATATAGTAGAAAAAAGATGCATTACTATGTTTCATTCACTTTATTACAGGCTTTGCTGAATTACTCCAAACACATTTTCAGCAATATGAATTGAAGGTTTTGCGAAAGGTTTCAGAATTATTGATTTATAAACGTGTGAGTCAAATTAATTTTAATCTCAAAGAAAAAAAGAGATTAGAGAATGAAGCAAAAGGAGTAGGAACAAATTCCTATAGACATGGAAAAAAGATTGCTCAATACAAAGATGGTTAATTCTCCCTTATGAATTTGAATTTTCCCGCCAAAAATAACATTTACTCTATTTTCATTCCTAGTTTTTGAAACTATTTAGCTGCCCTTTCCCTCCTGATCAATTTATTATTTGATTATTTTGCTTCTCTGCTGTTACTATATTTACCAATGAACTATTTTTTTCGTGATTTTGAATTGTTAAGTTTGTATCAATGCCCAATGAATTATTTATGTGATTTTTGTTAATGTTGAAAAGATACAAGAAATGAAGTTATTTTGTTCTAAACTAAGTGTAACTAAGTTGTGTTTATTTCTTTACTCACAATCGTTCTAATTGAAGTGCGATCTGCAATGCATAGCTAGAATGTAAATAAACTTTCACAATTTTTTTTTGCGTATAATGCGACAATCTCATTTTCAAAAAAACCTGAAGCTTGCTGTCAAACAGTGTTACCAGACAGGTCAGTTTTAATAGGAAAAAAAAATGGTGAAAAATGCCAAAATTCAAAAATTGAAATGCGTCATTTTGAGTAATGTGGCATAGCCAGAATCAATTATTTTCATTTTACTTAGTGAGCATCTTTTAGTTTATCAAATACCAGTACTCTGGGCCCATTTTCAACTACAGTCCATTGTAATAATATGTTATTATTGGAAAATGCCCACAGCCGAGTATTTGTTTCAGATATGACCCGCATGCGACGCAATTCATCAATTTTAGTCAATTGTCAGACTTCATTGCCAGTCTTGATGCTCCCTTGGGAATACCCAAACCTAATATTCTGGCCTTGGTATCCTTCGACCTTCCAATTGCCAAGGGAGACAAAATTCACTGCTTGGATGTATTGCATTCGTTAACCAAATACACCTTGGGCTTTGTAGATGATGGAGATGAGGATTTTGGAAAGGTAAACATTTTTTCCTACTCAAAACATCACTTATTGTTCAATTTTTCAATGTTTATGTTAGGGTGGTTGACTTTTTTCTAAATATCAGAAAAATACATTCCACCCTAAGCAAGAGACTTGGGCTAGACTTGAATATTCCCAGTGGATGTGTATTGTGCACTTGATTGATGTAATTTAATTCAAGTCTAGCTTTTATTTTAGAAAATCTAGGGTTGCCATTTATGTAGTAAAAGTAAAATATTATAGGCAGTAATTTTTCTAATGGAATTTCTGATTTCAGGCAACCCTAGAAATCAGTCTTTGAAACCCAATTGCAAGCAAAAAAGAAATTGAATGTCTATTTTACTCTACTATTTTCTCCATTCCCTGCTACTGTTAATGTACACACTTATTTATACAGTTTTCACCAAAATAGCCACCAAAAATCGCCAAAATCGTCAACTGGCGAAATATAGCCAAACTTTTGCACTGAAACTTGTATCCTGTAAAGCACTAAGTACCCTGGCAAATTGACTTGGTTGGTAAAAATCGTATAAAGAGGTGTGTGTACTTACTGTACTACTACTTTTTTGATGTGTTTATTGGGAGACTATGGGAATGACAGTAGCCTTGACTACTAGGCTTGTTGACTGCACTTCAAATGCTCTTTTGATTAATGTTTTTGTTATACTTATCCCTGTATTCCATCGGCTTCTTGATGTATGTACTAATTCTTCTTGTTCATCGAAATGGTTAGTAACTATGAACTCTTCTGCTTTGTTGAACTTATCAGAATGTACAAAAATTCTGAGTTATTCTATTACATTACTGTAATGTATCTTCTCAATACATTTGTCAGTACATTTCAATACATCTGAAACAAATATTACTACCTAGTAGAACTTTCACATACAACATTGCTGAAAAAGTTGATTGAAATTCTTCATTCACCCTGTCTTCTCAAATTCAGTGATTTAGAAGTGTGCCTTTTTGACAGTAGTCATAACAAAGTTGACAGTGATGATTTTTAGCACTAATTATTTGATTAGCACTCATCATACGGCTGCTCTAAGACGAAAAAGCAGTCATAGATTTGCTGTAAATTATACTTCTTCTGCTCTCCTATCATTTCCAGCCCGGCCGCGCCCTTGTTTCTACGCGCACGCTTTTTGGTGTACCCTCGTTTTAACGCGCACGCGTTTTAGTGTACCCTCGTTATAAGCGCACGCGTTTTAGCGTACCCTCGTTTCTACGCGCACGCGTTTTATTGTACCCTCGTTTCTACGCACACGCTTTCCAGCGCGCCCTCGTTTCTAAGTGCGCGCCTTTTTCATGTAATATTAATCCATTTTCATCCCATGTTCCTAAAGTTTCAAAAGGCGGTAATTATAATTGTTGCGTGTGAACATTACCCCAATGGTTCCCCAAATCGCGCTCTATACTCGCGTGCTATTTACCCAACAGGGTCTTCTTTCTCCTTTTGGCTTTGATGTGAAAATGCATGACGTTTGAGAGTTGAAAAGAAATACGAAAATCCAAAGTACACACTTCAGATACCTTGTTTAAACCCTATCTATTCAAAAAATACAACGATTTCAAAACGTATTTACTCAGTATTACACCAATGTATTCACCCAAAAATTATCATCGAAGCAAGAACAAAAAATAAGTAGTTAGATACTTACAGGATGACTTTAGATAGCGCTATGTCTTGCTTCTATAGTGTTTCTAAAATTCTTTTGAAACCATTGTATTTCCTTATTGATTTAGGAACACGAAGCAAACCAACGTGTGATTAGTATTCGTGAAAAAAGTTTACCAGAAGAAATTCATGAGGAATTTAAGGGCGTAAGTGGAGCAATAAAAACAAGTTACTACTAAAATATGCACACTATAAAAGTCTAAAAAATAGCGCCATCTATAGGTCATCTTGCAAAGCCAAACAAACTAACTGAAGCAAATCTCATCCAAAATACAAAATACAATTGTGTCTCTATTTGCACTAATATACTACTATACAGGTGATTTTTGAATTTTGAACTTTACACTACTTTTAAAAATACAGATACTTCTCTAAGCACCACTGATCATCCAAAAAATACATCTTTAATATTAAAAGAATTTCTTGATACTTGAGATAGTATGAAACGAGACATTAATGCAATTCTTCACTTTTTTAGTTGGCCGCACAAATGGATGAGAAATTCAAAAAACAATTTCCAACGCGCAAAGAATTGGAAATCGTCAGTTCAACACGGGAGTGGAAACGTTTGGATAATGCTGCAAGAATTATCCAAAGATTTTTCAAAATATATGTGGCGTAAGTATATATTATCAATCCTCCTTCAAAGTGTTGCACAGTAGGAAAAAATGAGAATTTTCCGTACATGAACAAAAGGTTACCCCAGGTGGGAATCGAACCCGGAACCTCTGGTTTACACCTAACCTAACCAACCTTCAATTAACCTAAATGAACTTGTAAACGAGAGGTCCCAGGTTCGATTCCCACCTGGAGCAACCTTTTTTTTCATGCCAGGAAAGTTGCTAATTTTTCCTACTCTGTGTTGGATGTTAGAAAATCACAAATGCATTTAAATTATCTCAATCTCAATTTTAGTCTCAAAGGTTTCAAAGTGGATAAAATTGTTCAGATGATAAGAAAGCTGCAACAAAGAAAAAAGTAAATGTAACTGCCTTTTGCCATTTGGTGGTAGAATACAATATAGCACACATATATAGAGAGTCATTTGTAAGGCGTACAGCAGAAAATGTATCCGTAATGTAGAAACGTACTTTATGGTAGAAGACAATCTGAGGTTTGCTGAAGTGCACGTTTTACAACCATTGCATTACTTAGGCATCACAGTTGGGGAAAAATGACCAAAAATATATGAGATAAGTACATGTACCGGAATTGCGTGATGCCTAGAAGGCCTTGTATTACAGAGAATATAATTTGTATCGGAGATGATTGCCTAGTTTGATTTAGTAGAGGAGAGACTTCTTGATTGCCTTTTTGACCAGCAGATCATTGATTGGATACGCAATGCATTTGATTACAGAGGTGTGGACATTGAGGAAAGGATTGATATCCATACTCAAACCCGAGGAAAAACACATAGTGCCAACCCTTACTTGAACAACAAGGAACGTGACGAAGAAATGGAGGCTGAGAGTGTCCAGGAAACCATGGAAGATGAAGAGGAGATGGAGTACAATAAAGATTTAGTGGATACTGAATGGAAAACCCAATCCTTGCCTTCTTTGGGACGAGTTAGTTCGGAGCAAACGTTGGAGTCTTCTGGAGATGAATTTGCAGCTTTGAGAAGAACTGCACCGACCAGAATGCTCAAAAGCAGAAATGTAAGTTTCTTTCGTTCTATACCGAATTCCTTCCCCGTTTTTGTGGTTTTTTTTTCATCCCCTCGGAAAAAAAAATCTTCCAAAA
>LT727942.1:97525-110796 GCA_900157175.1 Oithona nana
GTTACCAGACAGGTCAGTTTTAATAGGACAAAAATTGGTGGAAAATGTCAAAATTCAAATGCGACATTTTGAGCAATTTTCAAACAATGTGAGAATTATGCAATTTGACATTGCTTTTTTTCAGACCCTAATGAAGTGCAGTTTGGTGTTAAACGATCATTAGATTTTTAACCGGATACTCATCTAGAGCAGTTAGCTTCATATACCAAAAAGTAGCCTTGACTACATCCCTGATATATTTTCTTATGGATCAAGTTTCGAAATCATCAAGACTCGCCACTGTTTTTGAGTAGTCTTGATTAGGCTTCATCCTCCCCCATATGCCGGGCCTCCTCATATTATATTGAATCGTATCCGCTTAGAACAAAATTCATCATCATGAAAAAGGTTACGGGAAAATCATGAACGACTGACTCGCTGCTACTGAAGAAACAGAACCGTTAACGAAGAAATACCAAGATGAACTCATTCCATACGACGCGACTAGCAAACAATCATCACGCAGCATCTTCCAATTTTTTTCCATCGCTTCTTTCGAGACTTCTCGCTACTGATGAAATCGGGGAAGTGGGATTAGCGTTCTCGTTCATTCTTCCAACTAATGCAATTGAAAGAGGAAGAAAAATCATGACTGAATCATTTTTTGAAAGTTGAAATCTTTACTTTGGACGGAACCCAAAATGATCACAAAAGTCTTAAAAATATTTTGTGGAAATTGGTTGTTTACTTTGAATGCAAGTAACCTTGATTCTCTGTCTAAAAAAGGCTTGATAAAGACGATGATACTATGGCAAAAAAGGACAAATTTCCCAACACGCGGAAGGAACTTGAGGCTTAGCAAAATGATTAATGAAAGTAAAAGCTTTACTTTTTTGAACTTGATCGTGAATTTTCCTCCCTCTACAAAGCAGGAAGAAGCGTCAATTTTTCTTTCTGAAATGTCAAGGAAGTTCAAGCATCTTTTCTCTTTAGTTTTGCTTTGCAGACCCTTTTTCAAAAGAAAGACTCGAAAAAATCGTGAAGGGTCTTTATGGGTACCATTCCAGGATTCTGGCCCAGTAGGGCTGACCTCTAATGAACTTGACTTAACTTGGCACTTGGTCTGTACTTCACCAATTGTATTTAAAAAGGAAGATTCAAAACAATAGTCAACAGCAGCAGCAATTGTTGAAAATTGGCATATGCTCGAGAGGAGAAGTTTTTAAGCAGCAACCCATCTTGGCAAGGTCGCAGCCATAAACCATTCTTTCTATCAATTCTCACATGAGTACCATTGTGTTAGCAACTTCCATAAAAGCAAGAGTATACCGATGATTTATGCCTTTTGCGTGCTAGTAATCAACTTCAAGTGAGAAGACATCAGTATGCAAATCAGCATGCTCTACTGTGAATTCCTTCTTCCTAATTGGATCCTATTTATGTTTCATAAATATAGAACAAAGAATAGTGATTTATGATGAGAAATGCGTTTCAAACTCTTTGAATGAAAAAGACAAACCATGAAATGGTTCTTGATTGTAAGTCATTTTTCACATGTTAAAGTTAAAGCATTACAAGGCACAAAATCAAGTAATTGAAGGGTATCATCATGATATCAAAATATTAGATTAGCAGTTCACACTGAATAATCACATTGTGCAACTTTGAACTGAGCTCCATCTATCCTTGATTTATGATCCTTAGAATTTCTAAAACACATGGATCATCTTTGAAGAAAACTTCTGCTTCAGCAAATCTCCAATCTATAAATCAATTGGTGATTTCAACGCGCCTATAGTTTTGTCTTTATCATCATGATAATCATGCATCCTATAATAGCACTCTTTTTCAAAATATAGCCAATATGCAAATATTTTCCATTCTAGTCGAAAATTGTCATTGAATAACACACCTCGTGGAGACTGTTACACGCTTATATATTTCCTTATAGCCTTCATTATTAAATAGTGGCATGTAATTTGCATGTGCTCTTCAGTACTAAAGTGTCCACAGGCATACACCATATGCTTCTTTACAATTGGCAGGACAGGACTCATCATCAAAAAAAGAAGAGAGTCTTAGGGTCACATATCAGAACCCATCTTTACTTCCTCAAAAGATATTTCTCATACTAATTAGACATGCTTGAAGGTGCTAGTTTTTGTGACTAATTTGCTTAGCATTTTGGTTAGATATCCTAGACATTTTTGAAGACTGATGGGTCAGGAAAAAATTTCCTGAGGCAGCAGCTCTTGAGGTTCTACTCCTCACGAACTAATGAAAAAATGCAGGTTAAGGAAATCTCCATATTTGGATCTTGAGTGTTGCCTATTTTTTTCCTTTAAGGCCTGAAGTGAAATTAGATTCTAGAAAGTGAGAAATGTTCTCATTTGTTTTAAAGTAATTAACTACAATAAGAAGACACTTTTCTTCCACAAGAATCTCTAATGGTTATGACTAGTGAAAACGACTAGGTGCTACGGCTAATGATTCTGCAATCTGTGTTTTCATGGCCACTTTTAGCTAGAGAAAAAATATAGGAAATTCCCTAAATTGGAACAGGAAAAATTTCCGTTGCCAACAAGGTGATGGAAGGCTCCTTATCCTCATCTCTTCTTCACCTTTGTTGTAAGTTCTCTTGTCAAGAAGTCGTGAGATGGCGAACAATTAGTAATTAGCCAGAAAAGATGATGGACATTGGCAGTAACTTCCTCCTTTTTTGTTTCAGAAGCAACTTCAAAAATAAAGAGTAGATCACCATCTAGCGGCTAAGGCAGCAAGTGCAGCAGCAACACAACAGTCATTAACAATTCAGCAGTCATGTAGTATGCAACTTGGTGAATAATCTACATAAATGGGGGGTCTTGCTTGATACTATGTGTCTTTGAGTTGTTCTATTCTCTATGCTAAAAATGTGTAACTGTGAAAAAGGTCATCAATTACTATGGTACCTCCCCTGTTTGCCTAAGAGAATTTATAGTCTAGTATTTTGTTGCCTACAGATCTCCAGACCGGTCGCGATCCCCCACAGGCTGCTAAGCAATGCGTGGGGCCCTAAAAAACCACAAAGACATTCTTGACCCTTTCTTATGCAAAGTTTCAGCAACAAAAAGGTTTCAATATAGGCAGAAAAAGAAGGAAAATATTTGTAAAGATGCATTGAGTAGTCATTAGGAAGTACGTTTGAACCTCATTAATATTTGACAAATCCCTTTCAATGAGATGTTCCGTACCTCCTCCTCCTCTAAATCGTCACGCGTAACAAAAAATGTAGATAGCAAAGTTGAAACCATGCCTTCGTAAATTGCCAAATTATCAAGATGTAGCAAAAGCAAAAGACATAACAACAAAGAAGCAAGTAAAAGAGCCAAGTTCAACATTTGCAATCAGAACTGAACAACAGAGTGATGTTGTCCAAAATGCTGTTCCACAATCAATTTTGATCTATTTTATACAACAGCAAACTATGTAAGATGAGCATGACAAATGATCTCAATATGTGGAAACACAAAGATTATTTCACAAAATGAAAAATGTATCTTAAAAAAAGGCCAAATTCCAAATTCTTCTCATATACAAGAAGATGATGATATGAGTTCTGCCATGCTGTGGTTTTTGTAATAAGTGGTCTTTAACGGTTATAATTCTGAAGTCACACATTTTAGGGAAGGATCATCCGATACTCGTCAACCTGTCAAGCCATTTCAATCTCTACAGTGCAAATATGAGGTCAGCTTTTGGTAATAATTACGTCTAGATGACAAGACTCACTAGACCACCTTTACCAAAACCACTAGGTGGGCTCAGACGCTCCTTGAACAGCTCATAAAAACATTTTATGCGTCAAGAATTGTTGGACTGCAAGTTAGGCAGCAGCCACACTCCACCTTCTTTTCACACAAGAGTTGTACTATCCTTTCAAATTGAAAATTAGGCTACAATTTACTTTTTTGTGAGTACTGTCCTCCAATGATACAGCATTTGTGGACAATAGACAAGAAAATTAGGCAGAATTTTGCTGTATTCTTGACATTAATACTCAAGAGTTGCTGGAATATTCCTGCTTCTAACTTTTGTGTTGTTTTCAAGCCGTTTTTATACAGTTGCAAGTTGATGCCAGATACTTTTTATGTTGATTCTTAATCTATGAACTACCTTGAGAATAGAACTAGTTAACTAACAATGGGGTAGATTTTGTTGCAGAAAAAAAAAAAACCAACAACAGTTTTGGAAGCTGATGCGATGCCCCACACATCTAAGATTAAAGGTGGGGTTTTACGAGACTTCTGACCCCATATTCCGCGCCATTTTACACCCCTAGATCGTAACCATTAAAATGACATGGCATTTGGGGGCTAAAATAATCGTGCTAGCAGCCAGTCTTCTCACAGTTTTAATCCTTGATTCTTGCTTGTTGCTTGAAGCTTCTTAAAACGTTGACTTAAAGTGAAGAAGACACGAGTCTGAGCCTTTTTTCAGGATCAAGGTCATCGTTGGTTGGTAATCGTGACATACTTTGATCACGTTGCCTTCAATATCAGTGTCATCATCTCATTTGTACCTTGTTGTGAAGATGTCGCCAATTTGTGACCTTTCACAAACATTCAATGGCACCCTAGCATTACCAAAACATGATCTTAAAGTAACACCTAATTTTCCTAACCTGATCATTTTCCATGCATGAAAACAGAATATTTTGAGATGTTTATTCCCATCAATAGTAATTTCAAAGTCAATCTTTCTTGCATATTGATTCAATGGAATATTTCAGATAAGAAAAGACGATTTTTCAGCATTTCAAAATCTTAGGTACATAACACAACTAATTGTTGAAATTGATTTCAAATATCTATATAAGCCTTTCTAAAGCAATATTAGAAAGTGCATTATCAGAATTCTGCTGTTTTCCGCACCTAAAAAATAAGAAAACCTTGGAAAATCATGACGTAACGAATGCATGTTATGCGTTACTAAATGCTTTTCATCAAGAGCATTTTTAAGAGTGCTCAAATACCAAGAAACCATGAAGTGTTCCTTTTTCCCTTACCTGTAAAAGAAAGAAAAGAAAATATATAACTGTTCCAATATGTATGTGACTATTGTGAAGAAAAGTAACTTCAACCCTTTGTGTGTGGTGATGATGATCAAACTAGAATTTTACGCTCACTTGAGCACTTCAAACTCACGAGAGAACTGTCATTTTGAGCTCAGACAGGGTTGAGCTAGGATCCTGACCCCCCCTCTCTTTCGCAACTTTGGGTTTTTGAGGAGAGGGGTCATTGACAAAAGTGACTTCTACACACGTTTTCCTCTAATTTTTGCATCTTTTCTAACTGTACCGTTGCGCACGATTGAAACTTCAATCACGCTATTCTGAGGTGCGATTTAAAAAAGAAGGGAACAGCTAGCTGATACTCCCTTGAACTTCTATTGTTTACCATCAAAAACTGAAGCTAGACAAATAACAATACTGCTGACTAAAGGTTAGAGCAAAAATAATAATTAGCTATGTAGCTAAATTAATCAGTCAAAGGCTTTCTTCTTACAACCTTGGTCCCTCCATATTTGCCGGCAACAAGGCTTAGAGATCATCCATCAAGGAAATAGCATAGATTTTACGGTCAAGATATGTGCATACCATATTATCTTGATAATAGGTATTGAAGTGAGAAAAAACATATGCAAAACATGTGCGATATTTTGCCTTTAGTATGAGGCTAAAGAAACTTCATGAACTAAGCACATCTATCATCAGATTGCTCATTTAGTAAATGTGTGTGGGGTCAAAATCGGCCTTGAACAGCATCCAAAAGAAACGATTAGCCTTCAAAGCACCTTAGCAACCTTCTAAAGAACCTAGAAATTAATTTGGAAATCAATAATCATAATTCACTTATTACCCACGATCAAAGTTTTGTTTTGTTAAAGGCTGCATCAGCAATGTCACGATCTCAGTTTATTCCATAAAGGAGGAGGCCTTTACCTGCTATTTTCTCTAGAGTTGCACATGAAGCAAATTAAATCTAGGTTTGAGGCTAGGTCTTCTACAGGTCGTGATCCACAAAAGAGCGAAGCAATTTCATGCTTTTGATGACATTTTTTCTACTCTTGCTTTATCCAGGTTGTAACAGTATACGCCACCCAATCTGCTTTAATCTCTGAACTGTTTTTTCAACCCACTTGAACATTCCAAACTTGTGAAATTGAAGAAGCTTCCTTCCTTGTCAGAGTACTTTTAGGGTTCAAACATCTCGGAAGAGTAGTCATGATGATTGAAAGGTGCAAAAAAAGTTAAGGCAAGAAGCAAAGCTGCTGCAGGCAGTTCCAGTGACCATAAAGGTGCATCTTACAACAATGATACTAGTCTGCTCTGGCGGCTTCTCCAAAAATGGATAGAAGGCGTTGTTTTAGCAGCAACACTGACGCTTCTTTGCCTAAGGTTCAATCAAAGGGTTTTGCATTTTACAACATCAGGTTTTCAAAGTGTCACTCTTACTGCTTTGAAAACCATTTTTGTAGAACAAAGCGAGTGTCTCTTCTCAGAGAATTCAATCACTCATCTTTTTTTTAGAGCAGAGCCACACTTCTTCCAACAGTGTAGGGAGATTCATTCTCTTTTTTAAAGGCTAGTACGTGGTTCAAATGCTAATTTTTGCGTTGCCCTACAAAAAACTAAACTAGTTTTTCAATGTTGCCCTACTAAAAAATGTGAGAGTTGCAGCTTTGGAGGGAGAAAAAATTCAAATCAACTGTCAAAAATGTCTGGGTTTCTTGAAAAATTAAATCAGCAGATATACTTTTGTAAAAAAAGATAGAAAAATTTATTTTTGATTTGACATTTTGTTACTAAAAATACCAGATTGGGCAGCTTGCTCAGCAGCTTGTCATCTCTTTGTCAAAATCACCTCAAAATGGTGTTGAAAAACAGTTGTGAATCCCGCTACATCATTTCAGATGATATTCATGCAATAAATTACGATTTACACCCACTTCTTCAATGCTTCATGCTATCCCTATTCTATGGTCATTTTTCATCTCTTATTGCGAAATACTATGTATAGAGGAGTACTTCTAAAAGACACATACAGTAATGTCACACTTAGAACTTGGGACATGGTAGTACAATATGAAAATGAGTCCTGAAAGACATTCATTTTTCTAGCTTGGGGGTCTCCTGGCTCTTTTCTCGTCAGAATGAACCTCAACTTCAACCTACGCGAAATTGTCAATTTCCAAAGAGACAAAAGTCTCTTTCGAATTCCGAAAAATACGGTCTTCTATGTCCCTATGTAGAATAAATAATTTTTGGCAGCTCTAAAATTCTATTTCTGAGCTGCCGAGATATGCCATTGTGAAATACTACTCTAAAACCAAAGCCTAAGAAATTAATGAAGTCTCTTTTCTGTCAAAATACCCATTAGTTTTAGAGAAGACCTATTGCGCAAACTTCAGTTCTAAATGAAAACCCAAGAAACATTATTCATTTTCGAGTAGTGAAATTGCACCATTGCAAAACTTAGTGTGACCATTGTAAAGGTTTATCTTTTATTGCCACTATCTCTGATATAAGCAGTAAAGTTTAGGAGGAGAAGTAGCTTCCATATTTGCAACACTATCTATGTAGGTACTTCTCTACAGCAAATATCAAAACACTTCAAAATTGGTTCCGGACATCCTTGTAGCCTCCAAAAAGGTAAGCGAAATAGGTCTGCTGCTGTAGACTATTTTTTCTAAGACTAGACAGTAATAGGGTAGAGTAGGGCAATGATTTTAAAGCAGGACAAAATGTCACAGAATTTGCTTGCACGAGAAGATGTTTCATAGTTTAACATCTAAATTGGGCAAAGTAAATAGATAGTGGTAAACGTTCTAAAATCAGAAATTCAGAATGAAATTCAAAAGTTTTTTTGTATTTTTGCATAATTGCAAAAACCTTGTCGTTTTGGAAACATCAAAAAATCTTGCAAAACCTTGACTTTTGATGCTACACTGAAGACTACATCGAGTGAGACTCATTACACAATTTCTTTGACCAATGAGATATGGCTTCAAGCTATAACATCAGAGAGGATCGAGATCACAAAAAGAGGGAATAGAAATTGTAGGGTGCGCAGTGACAGAGTAGTACTACACGTGCCTAGATGGCGCTCTGATGGGCTGATGCTATGAGCATCATTAAATATGGACAAGATGGATGGCAGAAAAGGCATTCTTGTCGTCCATTCAAGCAAAAAGATCGAATTTCGTAAGAGTCCTCTACCATGGTGAAAAAAAGAGCCAAAACAGGCAGCAGCGAAATGTGTAAAGAATGCTTTAAGCATACAGAAAGAACAGTTTTTAAGTTTGCTATGCCAAGAGAGGTTGTAGCTGAGAAGAAAATGAGTGGGTGGAAGTGTAGTCATCATCATCTTTATTTTTGATATAAATGACTTTCTCTTAATTTTCAGATAAGCCTTGACCCCCTCAGCTCTTTTAAAATGAACAGATATCCCACGATACCTTGGATCTGCCAACTAAAAGTAAACTGAACAATGAGCCACAAGTAGGTTTCCCTTAACAGTCACTGTCCTTAAAATGGGACCTAAGTGTTCAACTAACAATCTACAATTTGTTAAATTTTTTAGGCTCCTATCTAGATCATTCATAATGGAATTTAGAGTTCCATCCAAAAGGGCTGAGAACACCTACACCATCATGTCCACTAGTTCAATTGCAGAGAAAAAATGACACTTTATGAGGCAGTCATTTCCATGAGAACCTCCCACGCTTTTCATCTCTCATCAGCTGTAACAGACTTCTCATTTCACTGCTGCCTGCTGCTGCTGCTTCATGATATCACATCTCTTCATTTTCAAATGCATTTTACTACACCCCTTGATTTCCGAGTTTGTTCAGACTGCAGTCACGCCATCTAGCCTAAAAAGAGATTTTGTGGACCATTTTGATGATGTCTCCTTAGCCTCCTCTAACATGGATTTCCGGAAATCCAAAACTGCATTTTTATGAAGCTTCATGCAGCTTTGAAAACCTCTCCTTTCAATTTCAAGTTTTGAGACATATCCTGATGTCATGAAATGTGCTCCTTCCTTTTCAATTTTGCAGTATAAACTAGAAGCACTTGTAACAGTTACATCACGAAGAATTTGATGTTGTTGTTCATGTTGAAAAACATTATAATTGGGGGATTGAGACTTAGGCCTATTACCTACATAGTACTACTCTGCTGCCGTAGACTTTGACATACCTTATCTTAATAGGAACGTGCATGCAACTTGTAAAATCATGCATGAAAACACTGATGTATCAACATGCCTTAGATCCCGGCAATGGCGGCCTCATCTCGCCATGTCCACATTTGTTTTGATTTTAATCTAACTTTTATTAGAGTAGCTGAACCAAGGCTAAGACTTATTGCAAGTCATGCTGAAGAGCAAAGGATATGATTTAGATGAAATTCATCTACTATACTACCGGAATTATACACAATTCCACTGGAATATTGTTTTCCACGATTACCCTAGGTTACCCTAGAAATCTTTTACAGCAATTCTATATTCAAAAATTGTGCGAATTTTTTAGTAGTCACTGAGACTGACTGTTAAAGAAAACCTACTTGTTAAGCTAAGAGGTCAAATTCCAAAAGGACTTTTTTAGGCCTGCTGACAGATTGCTTTGGAGCTACCTGAGTGCGGGGGCGTCAATATCACGGCTCTAAGGCAACAACATGAAAGAATTTGTGCCGCTCTCACTTCTTATAAGGCCCATTTCTTTTTCCCCCATATGAATTAGGCAGTGATTTGAGGCGTGGCTTGCCATACACTTTTATATATATTTAGAAATCCTCCCCCATAATTTGAGATGCCTCCTCCTAAGCTATCTCGTGAGATGATGACCAACGAGAGTCACTTTCACCATTTTTTATTGGAGGATATGATGCTCAAGCACGAGCTGAAAGTGATCAAATGCAATCTCTCACATTTTGTAAAAAAAATCCTGTTTCCAACCATGATTTCTTCCCATCAATATTTGAATTACAAATTCTTAAATGGGGAGATATCAACTTTCACTATGGGAAATGACATTCTAATTGGCCTTTTAAATCTTGTGGTGTTTGTTTATAAAAAATTGGCTGTAGAAGGTCAAGATAAGTGCACGAGGATAATAAAACTGGCCAGTGGGCTTTATAAGGAGCTTGAGTGGGCAGATGAACTAGATCATTAAGAAGAATCAACTTTCTCCAGCAAAAGCTCCAAGCCTGGTAGACTTTAATGCCAAGTGATTGCCTAAGAATAGACAAACCATTTTGGATGCTGAAAGTAGAAGAAGGGAGATCAAAAAAAGACCAAACATGGGCAAAGTTGAGAATGAGATGCTTTTAGCAGCATTTCTATTCTTGAAGGAGGGGGATTGAAATGACATCAAGAATCAAGATCCTTTATCAAAATCAATTTTGAAGGTCTTGCTTCAAATCCCCTAAATCCTAAAATGTTGTTCAATCATTCTAGGCCCTGTCTAGGCCCATGAAAAGCTCATAAAACATGTTTGGGTTGGTTTTACATTCTATGTACAACTTTGTTTTGTCAATATTGAACTTTAGAGATGAAAACTGCCTCTCAAATGTTGACTTATGTTTCAAACAGAGACTCTAACACAAAATTGAAACTGCTAAATGTCTCAACTTGAACAGCTAGTTGACAGGTCAATAGTAGAAGAAGAAGCCAAGGTCAGTGAAGCCAAATCCAGGATATTTATTTTGGTGAAGCCCCAGTAGGGCTAAATGAGCTCTGATCATTTTCAGGAAGATTCTTCCACCAGCAAAACTAGACTGTTGCTGCCGTGTAACAATAGTTAGGATAGGGGAAATTGCATCAAGAGACCTTCTGAACCTTGATTCCTACTATTTTGAGGAACCAGGAGTAGGACGAAAAGCTGGGACTTCCGATGATCTTGTTGCCACAATGTCACATAAGAGCAGCAGCAGCAATGTAGTCCTGAGATGAGATTTCATAGGTTAAGGACAAGTAGAGGGGGAGGGGAGGAGTAGGACAATCTTCTTCTTTTTTCTTTAGCTCTGCAGAAGTTCACGTGATGTATCTTATTGAGGAAACACTCAGCTCATTTATTTCTTCTAAGTTCAATGAGGGATGTTCAAGCTGTCGCCAAATCTCATTTCCCTTTAAGATATTTTCTTCTATAGGAAATCCACTATATTATTCTGCACCACTGTAAGTAACTTTGCACTCAAAAGTCACGCAATAAATTCATAAAGAAATGACTTTTCCTAATTTTTCCCAAAATTGGGAAGAAAGTTTTACTAATTTTTTGCATGACTTGTTTTTCTTGAGCAATTTGACCTACCACACAGCAGAAAAATATGTTCACCTTTTTGAACTTATTTTCTAATTTAGAAGCTTACCTGCAAAGTAGAAAATGATACTGGGTCAGCAAAAATGAATTTTTAGCAAGAAAAAACAATTTTGAAGCTTTGACTTCAGACACAAAATTGTGATGATAGTTGAGATCATTTGTAGAACAGTTCAATTTTCATAGCAGCATATGTCCTTGATTTAGAAGTTACTACATAGTATCATCCTAGCATCATCATTATCATAATATCATGTCTTCTCTAGCTCTCAAAAGG
This sequence comes from Oithona nana, assembly GCA_900157175.1. Lineage (NCBI taxonomy): Eukaryota > Metazoa > Arthropoda > Copepoda > Cyclopoida > Oithonidae > Oithona > Oithona nana. The sequence continues at coordinate 109,146 of LT727942.1, forward strand.
TCCTAGACCCTAAAATAGGATGTTTTGAGACTTCACACATTTTCACAACATCCTAATGGCATGTCTTCTGAAGCTATACAGCGAACGGAAATCATTGCAATCACAATTTTATTACCTTGTAACACAATGGATAGATACAACCAATGTAGCAAAAGTGCTCATTTTCAATAACCTCCTGATTTCAAGGAAATGAAGTAGAGTCAACTCAATGCTGTTTCTAATCTGCATGCAGATGAGTGTTGACAAGAAACCCTCTGTTTAAAACACGGAAGCCTCAGATATTCTCAATCTCACTGCGAAGATTCCATCTCCCTAAAGCTGAATAATGTGGTCACAAAATGATTGGCATACCCATGTAAAACGCTATCTTTAGCGGCCAAAATAATCATCAATGTCAACTTTTGAGCCATTCTTATATTCACTGGTCAGGTTTAACAAATTAGTATCAAACACTGCTATAAACTGCAAAATTCATTAATGTCAACGATGTGCATTGCAAACAAAGTGATGATTCAATCAGGAAGAAATTGGATATGGGTGTATCAGACTTTAGCAAGATCAACAATAAGAAGATGTTAATGGCATTGTCAACTTAGCTCGCAGCTCCATAACAAATGAGGGCAATCAATTCTGATTCTGAGTCAACTCAAATTGCGTGGGTATTTTGTTCTTGGTCTTCGTGAGTTCTCTTATGTCTCCCAGAAAGGTTTTCACTGCCCATTTTTATCGATTTGACTTATCAGACTCACGTCCAGAGATTTCACTTTGTATGAAACCTCACCACCTCCTCCTCTAGTGAATATAAGATTCTAAGAATCTCAAAAAAAATGACATTTAAGGTTCTTAAAGTCTTTTGGAGCATGCTAAGATTGTTGACAATACTCTGAGACATATTCCAATTGATAATCAATATCGAATTTCGTGACTTGCTGATGACATTGGAACCCCCAACAGGGGGTCCTTTTTCAAAAATGCAAACCAGATCAATTTTCGTAGCTTCATCGCCTCGTAGCACGTGTATAAGCGACATCTTGCCGCTAGCAAGGAAGAAGAAACTTTTTTGGGAGCTCTAACGTTGTTAGTGTCCTTGTTTGAGAGTTGGTTGCAACCTTCAAAGATGATTTTGCGATTTCTGATAGTAATGCTGCTGAAGAAGAAGCTTTAGTTTGACTACTGTGCGCTCTTGTTATTCTTTTTTGTGTCATCGTTTTTCACACATTTTTCGTTCACCTTCAAAGAGTCACCATCACCATCTTCGAAGGTTTTCGCGATCAAAGTTGAGAGTTGACGCTGAAAGCAGCAGCAAAAAAAAGTTGACGTTGAACCTGGGAGAGAATACAGATCTGTAACTGTTGATGACAGAGTTTTGTACAGTCAAAAAAAAAAAAAAAAATTGACAATTGGCATTGAGCATAGAGTTCAGAGCAGCGCGGAGCTCGAGCTCAGGAGCGGAGACAACCGTGACAAAGCCCCCCAACTTGGCGGAAAGGGCCTCCTAGGAACGAAAACAAAACAGTCTGGGAAAAATTGTACATACCTATCTGCAATGCACTCACATTGTTTAAAAATCAATCCAAAAATGTTCTTTTTTTCAACATTGTCACGGTGTATGAAAATCACAGAAAAAGTTTCATTCAAAATTGCGAGCTAC